>VDFB02047230.1:586487662-586551572 GCA_007258455.2 Sequoia sempervirens | reverse complement strand
CACACTCACACCACGATTTGAAATCTGGAAACCCTAATTCCAAATCGCGAAGTGCATCACTCATTACAATAGCATCGCTAAAAATGAAAATAGCGTCGTTGATTCTCAAAAAAGTGTCGCAATATAGTGACGTTGCCCTAACCTAAATTTCAAACTGCAATAAATGCACTCAAAAGTCAAAGTGCAAGGAAATTTTCAAATTGCATATCGGTGGTCTTGCGCTTGGAGGCCTCTAGTACTGTTGAACCCGGTCAAAAATGTGTTGTAGGAGCACTCATTGTGTCATTTCCTAGAGAAGCTTTTGTAACTCTACTTTGACCAAGAGTGTTATCTAAGGCAACATTTTACCTTTGTTGAGAAATCAACCCAAAATTAAAAATTTCCGCCAGATTTCTCGAGGGGCAGGGAACCAGCTTATTCCTTCCACTGGGGCAATAGTGGGGCATCCAAAAAATCAAATTTTTTAAATTTTTTTATTTAATGAGCAGTTTTTAATTCGCAAGGGGTGTCAGTCTTTGAACCAACGTAGCAGGTACCTTGCTTCGAAGAGGGGAAAAATGTAGACACTTAAAAAATGTCCTTAATGATATCATGCACTCAAATCAGGTATACTAACATCATTTCCTCCTAAAACCCATGCTCTTTTCACTTAATTGATTAAATTAGCCTAGCTATTTAATTAATTGCATCATTTGCATCTATTAACCTAATTAATTTAATCGGGTTAATTCACCCCCTTTCATGCTAACATTTCATCCTATTAAATTAAATATATCAATTTATTTAATTTAAATCTGTAAGTCTTCTTATTTAATTAAATAACCCTAAGTTATTTAATTAAATATCATTTCACTTTCCCCCTTTCATTAAATCACTTTATTTAATGAATATCATCTAATTTCTCTTAATTGCATAATTAAACCTTTGTTTAATTATCAATTACTAATTAATCTAATTTCCCCCTCCCACATGCAAGGGAATATTCCTCCTTTGCACATTTCTCCAAAAGGAATATTCCCAAGGAATATTCCTTCCCCCTTTTGCACATTAAAACTTTGTTTTATTTTGCTAAATGTCTATTTTCCTCACCCATGAGAATATTTCAAAGCATAATTCTCTTTCTTCACTCATTTGAGAAAGGGGAATATTCCTTTTTGAAACAAACTCTCAACAAACTTTTGGGAAAGCTTTTTTGAAAGTGTTTGTTTGGACAAAGGTGAACCCTTGATTAAATCCCATCATTGATTCTCATCCCTTGATGAGAATCCATGATTCATGCCTCCAACTTCCTCCATCCTTGACCATTGATTAAACTTTTTTATCTCAACCCTTCATTTCTCATTTGTCCTCCTATAAATAGGTCACTATTTGGAGACAAATGAATCCATCTTTTAACATCAAACTTATGTTGTTAAAACCACTCTCACTTGTACTCACATTTAGCATAATTTAGCTTATTTTAAATTGCATCATATTAGCCTAGCTTCCATTAATGGCTTCCATGATAACATAAATGCATCCATTTAGTATTGTGTAAATAGGGTTTCTATCTTTTTTAGCTTAAACTCCATTTAGATTAGCTTTGTACTCATACATCTTGATCATCTTAGCATAGATCATGTTAAAATAGCTTTCATCATGTTAGTTTAGCATTTAAATCATGTTTCATCACACATGCATCATCAGTTTTGATGATTCTCTTCAATAGAGTCAGTCAGAACATGCTCATTTATCCACGGGATTGGGAAAGGGTCGCCATTCCACATCAATGCGACACCACTCCCCAATAGGATAAGTTTCAATGGATTAGAATAGGTCTTTCTAAATCTTTCGTAGTTTAATATGCTAAGTTTTATTGGATTCCTAGTTTAGTTTTGTTGAATGCTCTTATTGGGATTGATTCTTAGTCGCATGATTACATTTTGTATCCTCATCGATCAAGTTTAGTCAACCCATAGTAATCCCTTGGTCATAAGATGAAGAGAGTTTATATGTTTGTCAAAAAGAAACATATTAGGGGTGATATCAGGGACATCTTTGGAGTTTAAAATGGTTTGGAAGATGTCCCTTAGCTCTTGGTGAAACTATGGGGAGAGGGGTTCTTGATCCTAACTTGATTTGGAGTAACTTTTGTTATTCTCAAGAGCCTCCTCTTGACATGATCCTTGGGTGGATGATATATCATCAGTAAAATACTCTTCATAACAGTTTATGGGTATTGGTGTAACACTTGGGATATTTTTGGCTTGTTTGGAACTTCTTCAACATGCCAAATCATGAAGTCATATGTGGGAGAGATATTACAATTTGATACATACTTGATGCCATTACGATATGAAATATTTCTAGACACTGTTGATGGGTTTGACTTTGTTTTAAAATAGTATCTTGATACATGTATGATTCTTCATGTTGTGATAAATAAATATGGCCCACCGTGGTATCATGGGTATGGTTTACATTTTTTGAGGTTGATGCCTTTCCTGAATCTTTTTCTTTTGTATGATTAGGCATAGGGTTCATACAAATTTTCAAAATTTCATTCCCAGATTTTTTATCAACATGAATCTCTCCTTGTTCAATAAGATCTTCTATTAGATGTTTGAGTCTAAAACAATTTTGTGTGTTATGACCTTTGTATTAGTGAAATTCACAAAATTGATCATCTTTATAGCTACGAGGTTTTACTTTTGGCTCTTGATAGTTTCATAAATAGGGGAGTGTGATAAGGTTAGATTGTATTAACTGCTTCAGCACATCCTCCAGAGGTTCCCCTAAGGGAGTGAATTGTCACTTAGGAGCACTATTTTTTCTTTGGGGTGCATGTTGTGTGTTTATGGTTTGGGTGTTTTCTTGTCTAGGAGTAGTTAAGACCAACTTTGTATCAACAACACCATCACTAGTAACATTCTTGTTACTAGCCCAAAAGCAGGATTTGTCATTAGAACTAGTGGATGGGTGGTGGTCTCTATACACTTGTGTGTTTCCTTGTGAGATTAGAGCTCTCTCGATATTAAGGGATCTAGGTACAAGCTCGTCATAAGAGGTAATACACTACATCTTTAAGTGGAAGGATAGATCTGGATCAAGATTTGTTATGATAATGCCTACTTTTTGTTCATCAGGAATGGGCCACTTGCTCTTACTAGCTCTTTGCCTCCATCATTGTAAGAAATTGGCAAAGGATTCTCCTTTTTGTTTCTTGAGAGTGTATAACTCTTCTAAGCTTACATCCATGTCAAGATTGAAGAAGTGATCTATGAATTTATAAATGATTTCTTGGAAAGTTTTTGATACCTAGAGGCAACTAAGAAAACCATTCGATGATGATGAAACCAAAATAATAGTTGTGGGCATAAAAGGTATTGTTCCTAATGCTAGTGCTAGTTCCCATGCTTCTTCTGTAAAAAATAATGAGATCCCTATTGAATGTAAAAGGAATGAATTGTTTCATATAAGGACTATTGTAAAATAGAGTAAAATTGATACACTCCTAGATAGTGGATCAAAAGTGAACTTAATCTTTGAACAAGTTGTTAAGCAATTGGGATTAAAAATAATGCCTCATCCAAAACCATATCCATTGGGTTGGGTGCATGATAATGCTCGGTTACATGTGTCAAGGAAATGTAAACTCTGATTTGCAATCACATCCAAGTTTGTAGATGAGGTAGAGTTAGATGTAATTCCACTTGACATCTATGGGATAGTTTTAGGAAGTCCTTACTTGTATAATAGAAAGGCCATATTATACAAGGAAACATAACAAGCATCATTTATTTAAAGACGAAATTGAATTCATTGTGAAAAATCATCGCATGAAGAATGATAGATCTGTTGTAAACATAGGGCATTTGAAAATGATTGTGAATGAAAGTAATGCATTAAACCTCATGTCTATAATAGCTAATGATAAAGTGTCACAAACAAAATAGTGTGAGGATCAATTGTAAGCACGTTTAAGCCTTCAGCTTCAGGTGGTAAAAGAGGATTTGAATGACTCATTTTCTAATTATGTTATTGTTCAGGAGATCCAACCTATTGATACTTTTCCCTTCACATCAATTTATTTAGTGTTGTTTCTTTTCATTCTACTAGTTAGTTCTATGTGGTCGGTAGATGCATCAATGAATATTGATGGGTATCTAATTGATTGTATCAACTATGCTATCCCATTCTTCATCTTGTTTGTGATGGGTCAAATGATACAAGACAAGTGAGGCAACAATTTCCTCACTTAAATTTTATGTAAAACCAGACTTTTGGTGGTCTAAAAGCTTCTCAATTGGGATGAATGATCCAGGAGGATCCAAAAGACCTAAAATTTCACAGTTTTAGAATCTAACAAAACTAGCATCAAGAGATATCAAGTTTCCACAATCCATAATCATGAATATATTTTGCTTCTGGTTTTGATTGTGTTTGAGTTTTTGTCATCAACGTTTCAGATCACACTCCATGATCCATCATTAGGATGAAAGAGAGCATAAGGAAGAGAAAAATTGAAACACAATCAAAAGCAAAAGCAAAATTGATTCAAAACTAGCATCATTGGATAGAGCTCGCTAACATGATCCTGATGCAACTTGAATGGCGTCAAAAGGAGACCATATGCAAAAGTTATGCTCGGTCAAAGTTTGGTAAGGCTAGAGATTCCAGATGTTGACTCAAGGCTAAAAATTTTATCATCTCCAAATTAGTCCAAAATAGTGCCAAGTCGAAGATCTCATCGAGAGCTTTCCAATGGTATGTGGAATGTAAAAAATAGAGCTCGTTTGCTCCCAATGTAGTTTGTCAAAGATTGGTGAACATGAGGCCAAAGATGGTCAACCAGAAAAATTAATGATCATGGAACATTTCTCTACCAATTCCATCACCTAGAGCTCATGGAGAGCTTTCTGATGCATTTTGAACAGACCAAATTTGTGTCCGTATGTGGAAGTTATGACTAGTCAAAGTTGTGGTCAAACTTGGTCAAAGTGGTGACACGACATCACCAAAGCTTGACACTTGGCAGGACATGTGGCGGATGACATGGTGGGAGCAGTGAGTTGGCACTAACATGGACCAAATAAGTGATAAAATAAGGATTAAACCAAATTTATTAAAGAAAAAAATGTTTGGTCTAAAATTTAAACAAAGAGGTTGGTGGGATTTGATCCCTTGACCTGTGCCTTAAAATCCTCTTGCCTTGACCGTTGCCTAAGGTATAAGAAGAGCCCCTCCCTATATATAAATTTTAAAATAAGCATAAGAATTGTTTTATTTTATGCAAACCATAAAATAAGGAGAGAAATAAGGGGAACAATAATAATTTAAATAAGCCCATTTTTAAAAGATTTTTAAGAGATTTTTAAGGGCTCGATTATATGAGAGCCATTGAAATAATAAAATCTATTAAGCCCGAAAACCTTAAAATGGTTTTAAAATATTTTTATTTTATTTTAAATCTAAAGGGGCTTAGAATAGGTGATTTAGGGGATTTTTAAAGTATTATTGTTTTAACCCCATAATAGCATGTGAAATTGTATAAAAGGGAGATTTTTGCTCGTGAAAGGAAATGAATTATTTTTTTGGGAGGAATTTAGGCAAAGTAATATTGGAGATTGATTTAATCATAGAGACTTTTTATTTTGTGTTTATTTAAGTGCAATTGGGAGTGTAAGGCATTTGAAGCCTACCCCATGAATGCAAGTGAAGAAGAACACAAAGGAGTCTTAAGGTGTTGAGAGAGACTGTGAGAAAATTTGTAATGCAAGTCTAAAGCTTAGATGATGTACAAAGGAAATTAAAGTTGGGTTTCATTAATAAAGTAGTCCTACATTGAGAAGCGGGCCTAGAGACGTATCTCGAACATATGGGTAAACTTCATTATCAAATTCTTTATCGTCTCTCTATTCTCTCTTATTCTTTTTAGCTTAATTCCTTCTTTGAATTTTAAATTACAATATTTAAGTAATTAGTTAATGTTTCAATAATTTGCACAATGAGTTAAGTGAACTCAATTCTATAATTTCAATGGTTAAAGTACATAACCACACAATTTTTTTTACAATTGGGAAAAACTGTAATTAGAATTAAGTGCAAATTATTTTATAAAAACTTTAATTACATATCAATGAGAATATTTCAAGGCCTGCAGATCCTACTCAGGCTACTCAATATGATGCTATGGACCAAAAATACAAGGGCCTAATCCGATTGTGCTTGGAAGGCTTTGTTTTAATTAATGTCCATGAAGAGACCTTTGCACAAAAAATATGGAAGAAGCTTGGTGAGATGTATCAAGCCAAATATTTAGTGAACAAGATTTTCTTGAGGAAAAAGTTATATTCCTTGAGAATGGAAGAGGGTGGACGAATCACAAACCACCTGGAAGCATTCAATATGTTGGTGGCTCAATTAGCATCAGTAGGTGTCAAAATGGATGAGGAGGATAAATGTCAGATCCTGCTTTGTTCTATGCTTGATTCATGGGATTCTCTTGTTATGGCTATTGGGAGTACTGTTATTTTGAAGACTGAAGATGTGGTGGGTTCTTTGCTTTCTGAAGGGATGAGTAAGGTATCCATCACTGCTAAGGGGGCCCTGAATGTTCATGGAAGACCTGAGGAAAATGGAAAGAAGAATGAAAAGGGTGACAAATCCAAGTCCAGGGGGAGATCTAAATCTCCTAGAAAGTCCAAAGTTATTTTCTGGAACTGTGGTAAGCCTGGAAATATTCGTAAGGAATGCAAAGAAGAAAAGAAGAAAGTTGATTCTAATTTTGAGTTTGAGAAGGAAAATGGTGATGCATTCACTGCATCTTTTGCAACACGTGCAGGTAATGATGCATGATTAATTGACTTAGGTGCATCTTTCCATATGACCTTTAAAAGAGATTGGTTTTCTGAATATGAAGAATTTTATGGAGGTAAGGTGTACTTAGGTGATGATTCTCATTTAGACATTGTTGGTCGTGGTAAAGTTAAAATCAGGTTTCCTGATGGTAGAATAAAAAGGATTAATGGTGTGTTGCATATCCCTGGATTGGCATGAAATGTGTTATCTGTGAACAAACTAATAGATGCGGGTGTGCAGGTAGTATTTTCTGATGCAGGATGCAAGATGGTTAGAGGTGCTATGCTGATTGCTAGAGGTGTCAGATATGGCACATTGTATAAGCTAGATGCATGCACTATTTAGTGCAATAGTACTTCTATGAAAAGAAAGTTTGTGGAAGAAATGAGGGTTTCACGTTCAACAAATGTCATGGCTTTTGGGTACCCAAGGGTGCTCTTTCTTCTGAGTCAAAGTTACCTACAGAGAAAACTATGTTATGGCACCAAAGACTTTTCCACATTGGAGAAAAGGGTCTAAGGACCTTGAAAAATAAAAACCTTGTTGAAGGTTTGTCTGATTGTAATCTTGAATTCGATTTATGTGAGCATTTCATATATGCAATACAAAACCATGTTCAGTTTTACTCGAGTTCTCATAAATCTTGTGGTGTATTGGATTTTATTCATTCTGATGTGTTTGGTCATGTATATGTTCCTTCGATTAGTAAATCCACATATTATGTTTCATTTATTGATGATTATAGTAGAAGGACAAGGGTATATTTTCTTAAGAGTAAATCTAAAGGTTTCAGTCGATTTAAATAATTTAAAGCAATGGTTGAGTTGCAAACTGGAAAGAAAATAAAATATTTGAGGACTGATAATGGTGGTGAATTTTTCTCTAATGATTTTGATAGATTCTGTAAAGATTGTGGTATTCATAGACATAAGACAACTCTATATTATCCACAACAAAATAGAGTTGCAAAAATAATGAATAGGACACTGATGGAGAAGGCTAGGAGTATGTTGAGTGGTGCTGGCCTAGAACAAAGGTTTTAGGCTGAAGTTGTTGCCATTGGGTGTTACCTGATTAACAGGTCTCCTACATCATCTCTTGTTGATAAGACGCCTATAGAGGCATGGTTAGGTCGCAAGCCTTCATTAATACATCTTAGAGTTTTTGGTTGTGAGGCATATGCACATGTGCCAAAGGAGAAGTGACCAAAGTTGGAGAACAAGACTATGAAATGTATCTTCATCAGATATAGTTTTGGTGTGAAAGGATACAAGCTTTGGGATCCTGTTGCATAGAAGGTAATACATAGTAGAAGTGTTATTTTTTGAGAAATTAAGCCTTCTTCTATTACATTGCAGCCAGAACAAAGTAAACAAGAAGATGTGATTCAATTTCCATCTACACTTGAGAAAGTTGAATCGAGGCCCAAGGATAGACAAGAATTTGAGGAGAGCTCATCTAGCTCTAGATCTTCAGAAGAGGAGGAAGAACCTCCAACTCAACTTGTTCATAGGTCCACAACACATAGACAACCACCTAAAAGGTATTCACCTAATGATTGGAGATGTAGTTTTCCTTTTAATACTAACATGGATGAACCCAAATTTGTAGAAGAGGCACTAGGTATGAATGATATGGAATCCTAGAAGATTGCTATGGATGAAGAAATAGAATCTTTGAAAAAGAATGATACATGGGATCTAGTACCATTGCCTGAAGGATAAAAACTTGTTGGTTGTAAATGGTTGTTCAAGAAAAAGATTGGTTTAGATGGAAGTATTGATAAATACAAAGCAAGGTTGGTTGCAAAGGGTTACTCTCAAGTTTAGGATGTTGATTATGGTGAGATATTTTCTCTTGTTGCAAAAATGACATCCATTATATTTTTGCTTTCTATTGTTGATTTTTTTTATTTAGAGGTTGAGCAAATGGATGTGAAAACTACTTTCCTTCATGGTGATTTGGAGGAGGATATTTATATGACATAGCTAGAGCACTACGTGGTGAACGGTAAAAGTAAATTGGTTTGCAAATTGAAGAAATCTTTGTATGGATTAAAACAGAGTCCTAAGATGTGGTACCAGAAATTTGATACATATGTGTTGAGTTTGGGATTTGAGTGTTCTAAATCAGATCATTGTGTTTATTATAAAACTGATGGTGATCATTTCCTATTTATTGCATTATATGTTGATGCTATATTATTTATTGGCAAAGGGAAAGGTATGATTTCAAAACTAAAATCTCAACTTGCTGCTAAATTTGAAATGAAAGATCTTGGTGTAGCTAAACACATTCTTGGGATGGAAATTAAAAGAGATAGAGTGAATAGAAAGCTATGGCTTGGCCAAAGTAAGTATGTGAATTCAATTTTACAAAGGTTTGATATGAAGAATTGTAGGCCATTGTGTGTTCCTATTTCAATTGGAACAAAGTTATCTATTTCAAATTTTCCAATATCCCCATCAGAGATGGAAGACATGAGCAGAGTGCCTTACCAAAGTGCAGTTGGAAGTTTGATGTATGCTATAGTTTGTACTAGACCAGATATTTCCCAAGTAGTGGGAGTCCTTTCTAGATATATGTCTAATCCTGGAAGAGTTCATTAGGATGTAGTTAAAAGAGTCTTCAGATATTTTCAGGGTACCTCAAACTATTCCTTATGTTATCATATTAATATGATTGAAGATGAAATTTCCCTTTATATTCATGGTTATGTGGATTCAAACTAGGCAGGTGATGTTGATAGTAGAAAATCCACCACTGCTTATGTGTTTACTTTATTTGGTGGTGCAATTAGTTGGATGAGTAAGTGGTAGGTTGTGGTTGCTTTATCCACTACTGAAGCATAGTATATGGTAGCTACTCATGCTTGTAAAGAATCCATTTGGCTTAAGAGACTGTGTTCATATATTGGTATATAACAAGGTGCAGTGACAATTTATTGCAACAATCAGAGTGTGATATGTCTAGCCAAGAACCCGACATTTCATGTCAAGACCAAGCACATTGATGTACAGTATCATTTTGTTAGAGATATAGTTGAAGATGGCAGGGTGAAGCTGATTAAGGTAGAGACTTTGATGAATGTTGTTGGTTCTTTAACTAAGCCTGTGAGCATAGAGAAATTCAGATGGTGTTCAGAGACTATGGGAATTTTGACCCCTAGCAATTAAAGATATGATGTTTACACCCTCATGTTGCTCTTGCAAGGTGTTTGACAAGTGGGAGATTTTTTGGGAAAATATGTCTCAACCTTAAAATTATATGTGGTTTATTGTTGATAGGATGTATATATTTATATATATTTTTCCTAGTTACACCGATGGGTGTATATAATGGCAACACAGAGCGAAATGTGAGTGTGTTAACTTTTTCAGGAAACTTCTAGAATGGCGGACATATGTTAAATAAAGGATGTATTGTAAATATGGACCGTTCATTATTAGGTTTTAGATCTAATGGTAGATATTTTTTTGGTCTGTCTTGCCCTAGAATGTAACTCTATTTTATGAGGGTGTTGTATTACAACTGTAGTAGAGCGATTGCAATGATTTTTGATAGTCTGATAGCGGTCGTGTTGTCTCTTGATCTCTGAGTGGTGATACTCTTGTGAGAAGCTTTCTCTACAAGTATATTGTAATCTTTGTGATTTACTGAATAATATATTAGGCGGCTTTTGGAGTGTGGCATTTTTCTCCTGAAAGAGTTTTCCCCACGTAAATCATTGTGTCGTGGTATGCATGATACTTATGTTTATTTCTATTTAAGTTTCTATAACTGTTAAAGATCTATAAAAATTTTGTATTATTATCCTCTCAAGATTAGTGTAGGAAGTTGTTTCACTACCTTAGCTTCCTTACATGTATATATATATAACTCCTATCTTTTCTATAATCAAGAGACATCTTCTATCTACACAGACTATGATGATCCAAATCGGTCTATACAAGAGAAAGAAAGTTGAAATCAGATTTAAGATGATTAAAAATGATTTACTTCAATTTAATTTATAAAATCATATTTAAATTACTGTATGAGGTTGCTCTAGATGCTCTACTATAGGACATGTATTTGCATGCTCTACTACAAGACCTGTCTCATTCTATAGAAGAAAAAAAATTTAACACATGAGCATATATATTCAATTGAAATTTAATTTAAGTCATTCACAATGTATAATTTATAATTGACTTTAAATATAATCAAAATTTTAAATTACCATATGAGGCTACTCTATATGTGTTGGTTGAGGTGGTATGACAACATTAGGACAGAAAGCATCACTAAAAAGGTCCTACAAGGTCAAGTAAAGCACATGTGTACAAATAAAGTTAACATATATATTCAAGTGTACCAATAGGTTTTTTAATCTATTTAAAATACCTACAAATTGTTCACACATGTAGAAAAAAAATTAAACAACCTGAAATTCAGTTGACTCCTAAAATTATCTTGCATCAAATGGGTGTGAAATACCCATCCTCATTGTTGTGTCAACCTGTACATAGACATATTTTTAATATAAGTACATGCATGTTTGATATATTGAATTCAAAATATAAAACTCTAAGTATATTTTTTTTAAACAATATACATATGAGTGGCCCATGCAAGATTCCTGACAATGGAGGAGCACTCAGCAATTCCTATGGTGGATCCAACGTGGAAGTCGGATGACTTCCCTAAACCAACATAAATATTTAACACATGTTCAAGATTGAATTACAAATTAAAATCAAGTCAAAATTATTTAATATATTTAAAAAATCAATCAAAATACCCCATATGGGTTTCTAACTTGCACTGGTGTCAACGCAAAACAAAATCGATCAAAAAGTTGTTCTTGTGGTCTCATCTACACCAAAAAATTTGATTGTTAAAATATTTCATTATATATATATATATGTTCATTAAAAACTTGTGCTTAAATTTTTTTTATAAATTCAATAGACATGTACAGATATATTTATACCTTTGTCAGATGATTTGTAGGGTGATGCTCAATAATAAGAAAATCAACATATGAACTGATATCATCAGATGCTCCACATCCACCTGAAGTGGATGTAGCCTAATCAGGTCCATAACACAACTGATGACAACTCATAAATACATGAGGTGTTGATGCAAGTGGAGTGGTACTAGGAACAACTCCATCTAATGCTCCTCCATGGTCTCGCCCTCCAACCCTAGCTGCCATCTTAGAAGTTTGGTCGTTGAGGTTATATGTGAGTGCACTCAAAGATCCTAGTGTGGATACCATCGCACGATGTTGGATGGGTGTAGGAAAGGAAGCAGAAGGAGGATCTATAAGAGGTTGAGTAGAAATAGGTCGTTGGGGATCAACCTGTGCCCCTAACCTCTATTGTGTCATGTTGCCACCAACACCCTGGAATGATTTGAAATCAAAATAATTGGGATTTTGGCCCAACACAAATTTTGTATACAATTTTCTCAAAAAATAGAGAGGGACCTCACAATTAGCATGTGGTGGGTGATCAAATACCATCCACCATCAATCCCAAAAACTAGCAGCCATCTGGAAATGTCTACACCACCTCATTGATTTTTTTTTTTTGTTTGTCAAAATCGGTTGGTTGGTGACGAGGTCAAAAAAATATGGAGCAATATGGGATTTTGTTATTTTAAGGTCAAGGATGTCCCTATAAGAGATACCATTAGAATAAAAAAAATTCCTCTCCTCTCTCCATCGTTGATGACTATCTAAGTCCACACCAATGAACCTGTCAACATCTATAATTTTTTGCATCAAAGATGCAAAACACCTCAGGTGGGGTGGAATCAATAGTTCATTTTGAATTGCATTGATTTTATCTTGAATGGATCTAATATTATCATTGATTTTATCTCGCAAGCGAGCCTCATCGGATCCAAGGGGTGGAGGTGGGGGGTTTTAAGGTGGAGGGGGTGTATGTGGAGGTGCAGGGGGTGGAGGTGGAGGGTGTTGAGGTGAAGGGGGATGAAGTGGGGGATTGAGGATATCCTCAATATCAAAATTATCCATGATATAAAATTGAACCTGCAAAACTTATACAAAATTAACTTTCAAGAATTTATATATAAATTATAATAAACATATTAAAATTTACTAGATATTATACATGTTGAGAAATTACAAGAAATATTTAAATTAAATGTACATGAATGTTTAAAAGAAAAAATATGATACATACACATACATACATCATTCAACTTGAGCATACATATAAGTTTCAAAATTTAAGATCTAATTATACAAATGAAAAAATGTGGTTTGTCTACCTTTGAAAAAAAAAATACTTTTTAATGTGACTTGAAATCTCATTAAATTACATTAAATTAGGAGAAATTATGGCTTAAGGGGTCCTTTTAGGATGGATTAAGGGGTCGTAATAGAATGGCTTAAGGGGATCTATGAATTAAGGTGCTAGGACAAAATGATGGCTTAAGGGGATCAAATTTGGTGAAGTTGCCCAAGGCAACCAGATTTCATTAAATTATATATACTATTTTTTAAATTTACATTTAGGAGGTAATTAATAACATATGATAGCCTCCTATTGTTAATGTACAATCATTTTATCATGATGGCTCAAGGGGATCAAATTTGATGAAGTTGCCCAAGGCAACCAAATTTCATTAAATTACATATACATTTTTTTTAAATGTACATTTAGGAGGTAATTAATAACATATGATGCATGACATGACCTAGTCCACCTCATCCAAAATTCAAATATCCTACTCTTGATCCAACCTTTCTAAAGACTATTAATTACTTTGTTAGCCAATGCACCAAAAATATTAAATTGAGTGACTAAGAACATGTATTTATGGGAATTCCTAGGTTATTAGAAATCATTTGGAATTCATGGAATCACACAAAAGAGTAATATGATTTAGTAGGAATTTAGAGGAAAATATTTTCATTATGTACAGTAGTTCATTAGATCTCTTAATTAACATCTTTGTGCTCAAGGAATGACAACAATCTTGTTCGATAATTATAGGTGCTTGGCTTGTGACTAAGATACTTGTCCAGGTCTTCTCCTCTTGTCTTGAAAACAATATTTTTATTCTTTTTGGCACAAAAACTTGTCACAAATGAGTCTTGAGACACATATGCACATATATCCCTACAAGTTACATTAGAATTAGATTAGGTTGCATTGGAAAGACTAGGTCATACAATGAAACCTTGTTCAAGACCTTGAATAATGTGGACTATGTGGGTGTAGCCCTCTTATGTGACCTACGTGTGCAAAGAGAAAATGTGGTATGAGATCATGATATGAATTTTATGATCATCCCTTGAGAATGAAATGTGGTTCAAGTCTACCTTTCAAAAAACAAATAATTGTTAATGTGATGTGAAATCTAGTTTTGTAGCCACATTTTGATGAACTATTGTTCTAGGTTATTTATCACTTACTTTCAATCCCCTACCAATAATTAATTGATAGTGCACTTTTCATTAGATTACATATCCTATTTTTTAAAATGTACATTAAGTAGGTAATTAATAACACCTATGTGGGGATTTTTCTATCCATGTAGATTTGTGGACCTTTGTCCTTTGAAATGTTTTGGATTGATACCTTTTGGGATAAATAATTTTATCCATTTAGAGGGACTTACTATGATATGCTAATGCATCCTATTCTAATTCAATGCCTATTTTATAATCCTTGAGAAAGATGTGATATTTAAGTTCCATGAAGGAGGTGAATGATTCATCATTATGGAAGATGTTGAATGGTGTGTGATTTTGTTGATCCATAATGATGGACAAAGGAGGTGAGCAGTTAAAAGTTTCATGATGGTGTTGATGAAAGGATTGGTCTAGGATCAACAAAATGGTTGGTGGTGAGGCCGGTAGGTCAATTAAAGGATTGATAGTAGTAATTTTCTTGGTATAATGATGAGATGAATTTATTTTGACGTGGGGATAAGTTACCCTAGTGCTCATGTGAAATTAGCATCCTTATTCTTCTTATTTAGAGATCTATAGATCCAATACCTTAAAATCCTTGGTTTGCATAAATATGGATGTGTTCAAGGATTCCTTATTCATGAATGCCTAATCATTTTCCTTGATATTTCATGATTTGAAACATTTAATTTGCAATGGGATATTTTTACTTTGAAAGAAAGATACAAATGTATCATTAGATGGCTAGGTAATATTAGGCTTTTCAAAGTATCTATTCACTAAGAAAATACCATTAAGTAAAGGTTTTTGGGTAAAATGGGTGGAATTTTGGCTCTTGGATGGGGTTGATGGGTGATTGAGGGGATTTTCATCCTTGGATTTTATTAATGGGATCAACATGATAATTTTGACCTTGAGTTGGTTGTGAAATTTTTTTATCATACATTGAATATAGGGATCTTGATGTTAATTTTATGATGTGGGTGCATTTAATTTAAGCTTAACATGGCCTTTAACTAGGTATCTCTACTAAGACTATAGAGATGTTTGAATGGTAGTAAATCTATACCTTGACAAGAGTAGAGATAACTCCACCAAGGCTATTGATGTTTGGCTAGAAAAAGAGCAATTATTAGGCCTGTGTCAACTATCTCTACTAGTATGCATGATTATAATATGTAGACCTTTGTCTACTTGTCAATGAACTAGCCCAATATCTAGTTAAAAAGGTTAATTTTCTCAACTTTAAGAACATTCAACAAACTCACCTACACACACTAATTATTTTATTTTTTCTCATTCTTAATCTATCAATATTAATTATTTTTATGAACATGATTTGGAAATCTTAAACTATGTCAAGTGTCAATGCTTGGGTTCTTAAGTGGTTTCACTTATCCTTAAATTCTCAAAAGTTTTATAACTATATAAATTTCTATAATGTGCTTCATAGTAAGAACTCCTTTATCTAGTCATAATTTATGGTCATCATGTATGGTCATCATTTATGCTATGGTATGCATAGCCTAATGTTATGGTGGCCTTCCCTTTATTATTTGGATCTTTCTTGACAAATTTATGTTAAAATGGATCCAATTAAATATCCAGAGTTATAGGGATGGTAACTTCAACCTTAAAGGTTGTGTTGAAGTGTATCCTTCTTGGTAATGGAGTTTCTCTTCATGATTATTTTTTTTGTTCTAGATCACCTTGCATTGTTGTGTGTTTCTCATGGTTTCTCATTCTTTAACCATAGGTGTTACATTATCTAGATGTAGTTTTATGTTGAGTTTTTTCTTCTCACATGATATTGTGATGAGAGTGGCTAAGTTGCAATATTTTAGGGTTTCCAGTAGGTGTTTGTGCATTGGTACATATGAATTCCATGTGTTGCAAATTCTAGTTGTATGTGACTAGATTAAGCATTAATAATAAGTGATAAATAATGGAATGAAATAAACTTAGGAAAACCTAGATTTTTTTCCTCAAAGAAATTAAGTATTATCTAATTTTTAAATATTTACATATAGATTTAAAGAAACTATTGTGTGATTTTGAAATATTTGCATACAAATTTTAAACATGAAGCAGTGCAAATGAAAATGGATTTGGAAATATTTGCATACAAATTTTAAACATGAAGCAATTCAAATGAAATTGAATTTTGCAATATTTGCATACAAAATTAAAACATAAAGAAATGCAAATGAAAACCTAAATTTTTAGTTTCTAAGGGTTTTTTTGCAGGAAATTTGTAAATTAAAATCCTAAATTTTTAGTTTCTAGGTTTTTTTGCAAGAAATTTGCAAAATAAAAACCTAGTTTAAACAAAATACAATGGAAAAACAAAAAATGTCCATCAAATTGCCAAAAAATTAGAAAAAATGGAAAAAAACAGAGGAACTTGGTGGCATTTAGTGGCAGTTACAAGTCGAGATCTCGTTCATTGTAACCCGCGAGCTCTGGTAAAAATGAGCTCGTAGGCGACTTTTAAAAAATTTAATACTTTTACGAAATAGGATCCTTTTTAATAAGATCCCATTTTAGTTTCTAAAAAGTGAGATCCCATTTCATTTTTCCCGATTTTTAGTTTTTTTTCGAAGTCTAAAACTTCCACTAGAAGTGGACTTGCATTCACCTTGATGTAGAAAAATCATCAAGTGAAGGCATAGTGAATATGGTACCAAGTGCATCCTTAGCACGGTATAAAAGGTAGACACAAAAATTGAATAATCAGAACCAAGCTTGGCAAGGATGGAAAGAACCAATTGAGAGTCATCTTTTTGAAACCACACTGTATCAACAAAAATCTAAAAGACTTCATTTTTATGAAGAATCCCTAGATGCTATCAAAATATCTAGGAGTCAAATCGATAAGCTCATTCTCCAGCTAAAATCCTCTTAGAGTATCTTGCTTCCCAAACAAGGACTCCAATTAAGTCCATATCTGATTGGATGTGGTGTAAGATTCAACATGAAAGAGAAGATTGGGAGACATAGACATGCATAATGTCCCAAAAGCCTCATCACATATGTTAAACCATTTTATCTTCTCAACAACTCCTATAGGTTCAATTTGTGTACCCATGGTCACTCTATACAACCCTTATTTCTTTAGATGAATCTTTATTTGTTTTCTTCCAACCATAATAGTTGGATGGAGGGAGGGGAGTTATGTGTGTTGGATCCATGAAAATTTTATAACAAAAATACATTATAGAAATGAACTAATACAATAGTATGGACCCTCAATATATAAGAAAATTCCCCTTTGATCCCAAAAAAATGACCTAATTTACACGTTTTCCAAGAAAAGAACAAAAATAGGAAAACATGATATTTGATGAAAATAGCATGTACCTAGTAATTTTTTGGAAAAATAGGTCCCAAATCTAAGTAGAGGACTAAATCAACTTTTGGATGTTTCTTGAATCATAAAAAATTGATAACTGAGTCAAAATTTATGACCTCCTGCGTGAAAACAACTTGATTTGACTTTAGTGGCCTATAGAATTAATCAAGAGAAAAATTTAGAAAAATAACCTGCACCATTCGATTGGGATCAATATAATTTCTCAAGTTGTTGAGCGCATCATCTTGCTTTGATCTCTCATTTATGATAGGATAATTCCTTGAAGGTGACTTTTGGGAGCTATGGGGTTCAATCATCAACTCCAACAAAGATCAAAAGGAATAATGTACATTTATCCTCAACAATTTTAATATTTATGCTACCTAGCTAACTCAAGAAAAGATGAAACATGTTTAAATAATTAACTATATAGTCTTCTTCCTTTATTTTAATGAATATAATTTATATTTTAAAACTAATTTATTAATAAAACTCTTAGTTTGGTATATTTCACCTATCCTTCTCCATGAAGTATATGCAATTTTGTTAGAGATATTTAGAATGATAAAATTGGAGATACATAGTCATATTGTTCCTTAAGCCTTCTTGAAAAACTTCTTTTAGTCTACATCATATAATCTAATAGAATATTCCTTATCTATCACAACATTCTATCGATCTCTTTCCTCCAAGAGATCTTTTTTTTTTAGTTTCCACAACTCATACTTAGAGCCATTGAGCTTCTTAATTTTTGAAAGGGATGTGTTTGTAATGGCTTCTCTAACCATGCTCAAAACTAAAAAACCACTAAACAAAATACTCCCACTTTAACCACAATAATATAAGAAAGGTATCCCCTTCTAAAATCAAGTGATAGCTTTGATACCAAATGTTGATTAGTAGATTGAAATAACACAATGAAAATATTAGCAAAACAATTATTTAATTTGATAAAGTGTGTGATTAAGCCAATAAAATAAATGTGTCAATGAAGAGATAAGCATAGAAAATTTAAACCATATGAACACAAGATTTACATGGATAAACCCTTATGAAAAACTCCACCACCAAAGAGACCCATGTTTGTATTGATCTCAAGAAAAAGTGTACATCAATACAATTGGTTATCCCTCTAATAATTAACTAATAGAATAAGAGCACAACATAAACTTCCAAACCTTTATCTTATGCCTCTAATATATAAAAATACAAAAACTAAAATTCACAAAGTAGTACCCGAACTAGGAATCAAAACCATGAGCCATAGAAAAATCCAATGCCCCTATAGTCATGGTCAAATACCCCGAAGTAATAAGTGTTAGGAAGGAGTGTTTTACACCTTGTACAAGAAAATAAATATTTTAATATGTAAAATAAATATTATTTTGTGGTACATCTTTAGGAGGTGTGTCTATCCACCTAAATAATTATTTGGATCCACTTGTAAAGTTGTATGTGACATTGGTTAGATATTTTATGTGTGGGTTCCACATTGAAAAAATGTTTAATATTGAGAAAAAATGCTACCAAAAAATAAATGTTGGGGTCAATATAATTGTGCACTCATGGTTTTTCCTTTACCACTTGGTTGTTTTGTGTGAGTTTGAATCTATAAAATAAAGTATATGTTTAGTGGTTGGGGGTTGGATTGTTGGTTGGTCGAGTGAGTTGTCATTTGTATTGATTTGTCTTGTTGAGTGCATATGTCCAGAATGGTATGGGATGTGTGGTTGAATGCGTACCCATTATGCTTGTACATGTCGAAGATGCATCAAAGGACCTTAATGTTTCAATAGTATTCATGGAGACTCTATAAATTTATTGTAATTATTTCATTCACTACAACAGAACAGGAAAATAACACCTAAAATAGTGTTGGATTTCAATGTATTTCAATTCACGAATTGGGCGATTTGGCTAGCGCTAAACTCGGTGTAAACAGGCATGGTCATCTCAGCGCCGACTTTTGTGTCAGGCGTTACATCGGAGTTAGCACCAAAAAATCACAGGGCCCCTGTTAGTGCCTAAAATAATGCCTCTGTTAGTGCCTAAAATAGCGTCAAAAATAGCACCTAAATTAGTGCCCAATTTGGCTTTCAGTTTTGCTTCTATGTCTACTCCCATTTTTGCTTCTAGTTTTGTTTCTGGTTTTGCTTCTAGTTTTGCTTCCAGTTTTGCTTCCAGGTTTACTTCCAGTTTTGCTTTCGGTTTTGCTTCCAGTTTTGCCTCCAGTTTTGCCTCCAATTTTGCTTCCAAGTTTTCTTCCAATTTTGCTTCTAGGTTTTCTTCCACTTTTGCTTTCGGTTTTGCTTCCAGTTTTACTTGCAATTTTGCTTCCAGTTTTGCTTATGGTTTTGCCTCTGGTTTTGCTTCCAAGTTTGCTTCCAATTTTGCTTCTGATTTTGCGTCCAGGTTTGCTTCTAGTTTTGCTTCCGGTTTTGCTTCCAGTTTTGCTTCCAAGTTTGCTTCCAATTTTGCTTCCAATTTTTCTTCCACGTTTGCTTCTGGTTTTGCTTCCAAGATTGCTTCTAGTTTGGCTTCCATTGTTGCTTGTTTTTTTGCTTCTAAAAATGCTTCTTGTTTTGCTTCCATTTATTAATTTAATATGTTTTATTTCAATTTAATTAGTTAAATATATTGTGCCTCTTAAATAAATCATATGATTATACACTAAGTAATTTAATTATTTAACTCGTATGATTAAATAACAAGATTATTTTTTTTTGGGTTAGTAACACAAAAAAATTGTATTACTTTTAAAGATATAAAAGTACATCTATTGTTTAGTGTCATTACCGACCAAAATTCCATAGCAAATGAAAAAAACCAGAGGCACCTTAATGTGTATTGTAAAACATTAAATAAACCTCATAACCCCTGTAGTTGTTTACCAGTAAAATCCTTACAAAAAATAACCACCATTAATAATGTTCAGAGTTACATGCTTTAATACAACAAAAGCGGAGGGAGAATTCAAAATCAGATGCAGACAAACGTGACTAGTCTTAACGAGCTCAACCTGGACCCAACGGCTTCTTCTTTTGCCGCTTCCCCGACTTCTTCTTCTAGCGCTTCCTTTATGCTTCCAATCCCTACATCTTCGCCTTTGCTTCGATGAAGATTTTGAGTGATTTCCATCCCAAATGCGCTTCCTCATGGCAACGACATTTGTATTTTCCTTTGAGCCAATGAATAAAGGGTTTGAGCCCTGGTCTCCCATAGAGATCCTCAATTTCATCATCTACCAGTCCTTCAAAATAATCTAAACCTACACCCGGAACTGCCCATTCGGGAATGGACTCCATGCCTACTAGAAAATCTTCATGCATAATTTTCTGCATCACTATCCTCACCATTTCCATAGGTTCACCTAAATCCAAGCCCCACACCACAATTAAGGAGTAAACGTCCATGTTGGTTTGGTATCTATGTTTCAGAGAGCCAAAATCCCTTCCACAAATCATTTTTGCACATTGCACTAGCCGCTTGTTGTCAACAAGGAAAAGGCCCTGTAGTCATTTTTTGGACGCCTCTCCATAAAACGAGCCCAAAAATCTTCCTGACCAGAAGGTGAAATTGGCTTCCATTTCTCCTGAGAACCAGTGCCACCGCCACCAAATTTTGTTGCAGAGTTTTTCTCGACCCTTTCCAAATGCAATTAACACATCTTAATCGAGGGCTTGCTATTAATGAAGTACTAATTCACCACATTGTTATTAATGAAGTACTACTTCACCACCGCCCGCCACCCCAGCCTTCGCTTGTCATATCAAACCTACTCCAATCGCTTCACAACCTTTTTCATTTAAGGCATTGTCCTCTCTTGTGTTTTCACCTAAGTCTGCTAACTTAACACCTCTAAAATCCTCCAACTTGAATTCCCCTGTTTCACCAAAATTTAAAGCCCATTTAGATAAGACATTCGGTTCCACATTACCACCTCTTTTAATGTGGCTCACTGCAAAAATTTCAAAAGAGCTTAACACTTCTCTGATTTGTTCAATTACGTTATAGAGGTTCCAAGCATTAATTTTACCTTTTATCATCGCCTGAACTATTATTGTAACATGATCATCATCTATAATTAAAACAAGTGAGTCAAATATCTATAATTTAATTGAATTTGACAACATCCATCTTGAGCAGTAAATTAAAATCATCATATGTAATAAATATCCATCAAAAAATCATCAACCACTTTTAATATATATAAATTGACAAGTCAATACTGATAAGATCATCATCATATATAACTAAAACAAGTGAAAGTTAAATATTCCAGTACATCAAAAACATGTCAAAATGATACATGTCCAACAGTTGACATAAGTGAAAATGATACATGTACAAATGATATAAATAAAATTGATAAATTATGTAACTCAAACTGATACATCCAAATGATCTAGTGAAAATAATACATGTCAATATGATACAACTCAATAATATAGTACTATATGCCATGAAAATGATACATATGATAGTAACCATGAAAAGAGTCATTATAATGATATATCAGCAACTATCCATGATGCAATCTATATGATCATGAATGTCACTAGTTACTACCACCAACTGTCTCATCATCATCATCACCATCATGATCATCATCATCATCGTTGTCGTCGTCGTCGTCATCATCATCATTTTCATCGACCTCGATGTCTTTCGCATCTGTGTCATCATCATCCTCTACCATGTGATCTGTATTGGCAGAACCAATATTTTGTGGATCTATATCATGTTGAGGATCATCTTGATCTTCTGGTAGACCTATGTTCTGCAAAAAAAAAACATTTAGAATGAAAATTTATTATTTATTTCATGCAATCATTTATTTTTTTGTTATATATATAATATTACAACATATGAGAAGAAACCATAATCATATTACATCATATCAAAGTGCAAATACCATAATAAAATTTCAAAAAAGTTACAGCTAATACTAGTGACTCGGGAGAAAATTCAACTTTCAAAAACAAAGCCAATTAGGCTGACAGACTTGTGGATCAGGCCAACATTTGGTGGAAGAGGAAGAAATATGACAAGAACTTTGGAGGCCCACCATAATGGATTTCAATATTCAACCATGAGAGCATAAGAGAGAGCTGATATCATGTATCAAAACATTAAGCATGCATTCTTCTAGCCAGCGGAGAAGGAGATGATTACTTTGCTTCATTTTCATTTGCATAACCATATCATGGCGTGGGAACCAAGAAGACCAAGGATGTCCAATTTTATGAGGTAATGGATGTGGTTCAAAATTTAGGAGGGGCAAGAAGGTCAATGTATGATCCTGATTAAATTGAGGAAGAACAACAAGAGAGAGACATGAAAAATAAAATTAATACAGAGTTTCAAGGATTTGTTAGGTGAGTAAGAGAGCTATGGGAGTAGCCTCATCTAAAATATTTTGAACTAGAGTTTGATATACTATTTAGATAGCTTGGTTTTCATGGAGTTCCTTTCAAATCCTCTGCTTTTATTGTTCCTACGGTAAACTGTTTGGTAGAGTTCATGGAATTACCTTTCTTAGTAATCACTATTAGTGAGATTGAGATTGTTAACCTTGAGAGAGTATGACTTGGGAAAAAGGAATTTGATATGGCTATTATTCTCAAAGACTTCAAGCGGGATGTACTCTGTATTGACGCCATTCCTCAATCTTCACTTGATGGCATCAAGGAATGGCTGAACTCCATGGATATAAAGTATTATGAAAGTAGAATGAACTTGAACTGGCAGCCAATTTTGAAGAGTATTACTGATGATCCAGATAAAATTTTTGAAGATGGTGGTTGGGAATTTTTGAATATGGAAGCTAGTGATTTTGATTTTGATAATTCAGAAGAGTCATATCAAGGATATGAACCCTTTGATGTAGAAGAGGAATTAGAATCATATTTCATGTAGCCACCATCAAGAGTGTTACAAGCCAACAAGATGGAGGGAATTATTATATAAGGATAATTTTCAATGTTGCAGGTACTAACTTTAATGCCAACTACAATAGCAACATTGAAATTCCCTAGCAAGTTAAGGAAATTTCCTTTAGATGCAAGGATTCAAAGCACATCAACCATGTGGTACAGATGATTAAATCCCAAAGATGATCTATAGCAATGAAAGAGTCTGAAAAGTCAGAGAGAGCTACACTGGTGACTTAGGAGAAACTTCAACTTTAAAAAACAAAGTCAATTAGGCTGGTAGATGTGTGGATCAGGCCAACATTTGGTGGAAGAGGGAAAAAGATGACTGGAACTCTGGAGGCCCACCATACTGGATTTTGGTATTCAACCATGAGAGCAGAAGATAGAGTTGATATCATGTATCAAAACATTAAGCATGCATTCTTCCAGCCAGCGGAGAAGGAGATGATTACTTTGGTTCATTTTCATTTGCATAACCATATCACGGCGTGGGAACCAAGAAGACCAAGGATGTTCAATTTTATGTGGAGGTAATGGATGTGGTCCAAACTTTAGAAGGGAAAAGAAGGTCAATGTATGATCCTAATGAAATTGAGGAAGAACAATAAGAGAGGGACAGGAAAAATAAAATCAATATAGAGTTTCAAGGATCTGTCAAGCGAGTAAGAGAGCTATGGGAGCAACCTCATCTAAAAGATTTTGAACTAGAATTTGATATACCATTTAGAGAGCTTGGTTTTCATGGAGTTCCTTTCAAAGCCTCTTCGTTTATTGTTCCTATGGTAAGCTATTTGGTAGAGTTGGTGGAGTTACCTTTCTTAGTAATCATTATTTGTGAGATTGATATTGTTAACCTTGAGAGAGTAGGACTTGGGAAAAAGGCATTTCATATGGCTATTATTTTCAAAGACTTCAAGCGGGATGTACTCCGCATTGATGCCATTCCTCAATCTTCCCTTGATCGCATCAAGGAATGGTTGAACTCCATGGATATAAAGTATTATGAAATCAAAATGAACTTGAACTGGTGGCCAATTTTTAAGAGTATTACTGATGATCCAAATAAATTTATTGAAGCTGGTGGTTGGGAATTTTTGAATATGGAAGCTAGTGATTTTGATTCTGATAATTCAAAAGAGTCATATCAAGGATATGAACCCTCTGATGTAGAAGAGGAATCAAAATTATATTTCATGTAGCCACCATCAAGAGTGTTACACGCCAACAAGATGGAGGGAATTATTATATAAGGATAATTTTCAATGTTGCAGGTACCAACTTTAATTCCAACTACAATGGCAACTTTGAAATTCCCTAGTAGTATTTATGTTAAGGAAATTTCCTTTAGATGCAAGGATTCAAAGCACATCACCCATGTGGTACAGATGATTAAATCCTAGAGACAATCTGTAGCAATGAAAGAGTCTGAAAAGGCAAAGAGAGCTACACTAGTGACTCAGGAGAAACTTCAGCTTTCAAAAACAAAGTCAATCAGGCTAGTAAACATGTGGATTAGGCCAGCATTTGGTGGAAGAGGAAGAAATATGACTGGAACTCTAGAGGCCCACCATAATGTATTTTGGTATTCAACCATGAGAGTAGAAGAGAGAGTTGATATCATGTATCAAAACATTAAGCATGCATTCTTCCAACCAACAGAGAAGGAGATGATTACTTTGCTTCATTTTCATTTGCATAACCATATCATGGCGTGGGAACCAAGAAGACCAAGGATGTCCAATTTTATGTGGAGGTAATGGATGTGGTCCAAAATTTAGGAGGGGCAAGAAGGTCAATGTATGATCTTGATGAAATTGAGGAAGAACAACAAGAGAGGGATAGGAAAAATAAAATCAATACAGAGTTTCAAGGATTTGTCAAGCGAGTAAGAGAGCTATGGGAGCAACCTCATCTTAAATATTTTGAACTAGAGTTTGATATACCATTTAGAGAGCTTGGTTTTCATGGAGTTCCTTTCAAAGCCTCTACTTTTATTGTTCCTACGGTAAATTGTTTGGTAGAGTTGGTGGAATTACCTTTCTTAGTAATCACTATTAGTGAGATTGAGATTGTTAACGTTGAGAGAGTAGGACTTGGGAAAAAGTCATTTGATATGGCTATTGTTTTCAAAGACTTCAAGCAGGATGTACTACACATGTACGCCATTCCTCAATCTTTGCTTGATGGCATCAAGGAATGGCTAAACTACATGGATATAAAGTATTATGAAAGTAGAATGAACTTGAACTGGCGGCCAATTTTGAAGAGTATTATTGATGATCCAGATAAATTTATTGAAGATGTTGGTTGGGAATTTTTGAATATGGAAGCTAGTGATTCTAATTCTGATAATTTAGAAGAGTCGAATCAAGGATATGAACCCTCTGATGTAGAAGAGGAATCAGAATCAGATTTCATGTAGCCACCATCAGAGTGTTACAAGCCAAAAAGATGAGGGAATTCTTATATAAGGATAATTTTCAATGTTGCGTGGGTATGTGTAGAATCATCATGGAAAAAAAGGCCCTTAAGGCAAAAAATCAAAAAAAATCAGAGTTAGGCAACTTGACATAAAAATTTGAATAAGTTATCTATAATGATTTCAAAAATATGTAAGAATAGAATTTGTAACAAATTGAATTTTTCTAAACTAATAGCTTTGTTTAAAAAAAAGTAGGTGTATATCTGACCACCCTAACCACAAAAGATAATATTTTTTTATAAGGTTTTAGATATAAGTAGAGACTCATGTCGGATGTGATGCATATTTTTTTGTAATTTTTTTCCAAGTAAATAATTAATTATGATTTTTTATTAAAACTTTTAAAAATATAAAAAACTCGTATGTCTGACCACCTTAACTTACTCAAAACTTCATAAAATTCAATTTTTATTTTTTTAATCCTATAGTATGCGAAGCATAGATGTGATGCATGTTTTGGATTCAAAAAATGTGATACCACTTGAAATCTATAGATGTTTTTCAATCAGTCTATCAATCCGGACTTTAGTCGTAATGTGAATAGAAAATGAATAATAATACTTATTAAATTCAAAGTAAAGCATAATTTATATTGGTGGAAAGCTGAGAATCTCCTTTAAAAACCCTTTTCATTCCATCAATTTTGGGTTAAAAAAAAGTCGTCAGCCATATATCCATCATATTGCCACTTTTTGGCCCAGCATGATCCTGCACATACCCAAGTACCAGATTTAATGACAACTACAATGGCAACATTGAAATTCCCTAGCAGTATTTATGTTAAGGAAATTTCCTTTAGATGCAAGGATTCAAAGCACATCAACCATGTGGTAAAAATTATTAAATCCCAGAGATGATATGTAGCAATGAAAGAGTCTGAAAAGGTAGAGAGAGCTACATTGGTGACTCGGGAGAAACTTTAGCTTTCAAAAACAAAGCCAATTAGGATAGAAGACGTGTGGATCAAGCTAGCATTTGGTGGAAGAGGAAGAAATATGTCTAGAACTCTGGAGGCCCACCATATTGGATTTCAGTATTCAATGATGAGAGTAGAAGAGAGAGCTGATATCATGTATCAAAACATTAAGCATGCATTCTTCCATCCAACGAAGAAGGAGATGATTACTTTGCTTCATTTTCATTTGCATAACCATATCATGGCATGGGAACCA
Organism: Sequoia sempervirens; assembly: GCA_007258455.2. Lineage (NCBI taxonomy): Eukaryota > Viridiplantae > Streptophyta > Pinopsida > Cupressales > Cupressaceae > Sequoia > Sequoia sempervirens. The sequence continues at coordinate 586,524,355 of VDFB02047230.1, read as the reverse complement.
AGAAGACCAAGGATGTCCAGTTTTATGTGGAGGTAATGGATGTGGTCCAAACTTTAGGAGGAGCAAGAAGGTCAATGTATGATCCTAATGAAATTGAGGAAGAACAACAAAAGAGGGACATGAAAAATAAAATCAATACAGAGTTTCAAGGATCTATCAAAGTGAGTAAGAGACATATGGGAGCAACCTCATCTAAAATATTTTGAACTAGAGTTTGATATACCATATAGAGAGCTTGGTTTTCATGGAGTTCCTTTCAAAGCCTCTACTTTTATTGTTCCTATGGTAAACTGTTTTGTAGAATTGGTGGAATTACCTTTCTTAGTAATCGTTATTAGTGAGATTGAGATTGTTAACCTCGAGAGAGTAGGACTTGGGAAAAATGAATTTGATAAGGCTATTTTTTTCAAAGACTTCAAGCGGGATGTACTCCACATGTATGCCATTACTCAATCTTCACTTGATGGCATCAAGGAATGGCTGAACTCCATGGATATAAAAGTATTATGAAAGCAGAATGAACTTGAACTAGCGGCCAATTTTGAAGAGTATTATTGATGATCCAGATAAATTTATTGAAGATGTTGGTTGGGAATTTTTGAATATGGAAGCTAGTGATTCTGATTCTGATAATTCAGAAGAGTCGGATCAAGGATATGAACCCTCTGATGTAGAAGAGGAATCACAATCAGATGAGGAAGGTTCAAAAGATGAATCTCTTGTGGAGTTAGAGGAGGACAAAGAAGAAGAAGAATATTTTGAAGAGGAGCAAGGTAAAACATGGGATGAATTAGAAGTCGAAGCCAGAAATGCAGATAAGGAAAAAGGAGACGAGTCTCACAGTGAAGGGGAAAGGTGGCAACGAAAGGTAAAAGCTACAGGGAAGTCTCGGGCACCTAATATTAGAGATTCAAGAGGAATGTTTTCCAAGAGGCATAAATTTAGATGAATTGAGTTCATCTACATCCTTCTACTATTTATTCATGCACATAAACGGTCATCTTGTAATCATAAGATTTGAGCTCTATTTACTCATCATATGCATCAATAAACAACTCAACACAAGAGATACAAATTGACATATTAACACAACAATATCCAACTAAGTTATTGAAACTAAACTATTGATACCTCATTCTCCATCCAGATTACAAAATCGTTCCACTTTTTGTTTTGTAACATGTTCTTTTCAAATTGCTTTGGATGGCGGCCATATTTCTCCTCCTGTCAAAACATGGCACATGGGCTAGTTAAACTAATTAATATGCAATCATTTACTTTTTCCAACGAAAAAAAAAATATCATTTAACATATTAAATATACTTACAAATGTACAGATCAAGGCCTGTAAACCTTTCTAGCCACTGCAATGCGTGGCACGAAGTTTCTCAAGCCTAGCCTTGGAGGCCTTGTCCTGAAACATATACTAATTCAATTTAACTATGCACAAATAAAATTTAAATATCGTTTAATAAATTTGATATAATCTTATGAGAAAATTCAAATACCTGCGTACTCTCCTCACTAGACTTCCTTCATGCATCGAACTTCTCATATGCTTTTACATGCTCTCTCCATACTTTCACACTTATGTCAATTGGCCTTTTTTTCTTCCTTAGCTCAAGAGGGATTTTTTTTTTATCTTCTTTGTTTGGTTGCACCAAAATCTCTTGTAGTTTTGAGACATTCGTAGCTTTATCTTCTTTACAGACCAACCTATGCCAAAATCGGTCTCCATGTCATGGATAACTATTTTTTTTAGGTGCATGGGTATCTTTGAGAATGGAAAATGTAGATGGTCTTTGAACCATTGAAGGCATGATTCCTTCAACCTATTCATAAATGTTTTCCCAGCATCCATCATTCGAACTTCCCCTGAAACCACTACGTATTCTATCTTCGTATTGTAGCTACCAATGCAAGATTGAAAACATGGAGTGGTGGAAGAAGTCTATGTCCCAGGAGTGGAAGTCTCTGCTCCTTGTTCCACAATCTTAGAGTTTACTGTCACTGATTTCCTCCTGAATATTTTGCTTGATTCAGGACTGGTTGGGGAATCAATTGATTCCCTTTGACACAGTTGATTTGTTTGCAATGTTTGAGGGGCGTTAATAGATTTTTTTTCTATGTATATGGCAAGTGTTGTCCAGTCCACATTAACCAATTTGTTCACTGCCTCTTCCCCCAATATGGAATCCAATTCCTCTTTATCTTTGTCAGTCTCATTTCCCTATATATATGTATATTTAAATTATATTTCTTCTTTTAAATTTAGAAATAAAAAAGTAAAAAGTAAAATTCAAAAAAACAATGGAAACATTTACAAATCTATAAATTGACAATGAATTACCTCATTGTCGCCAGAGTTTGTTTGACAATGCTCACTTCCTTCCATTGCTTGACATTTTGAGGTGACCTAGGGAAAATTATTTTTGTCCAGTCTGTGGAGGAAAATGAAGTACAGACTGTCAAGTATGAAAGTTTTTGTGCAGTTTGTGGTATGAAAGTTTTGTTTTGTGGGAAAACATGTTTGTTGGGTTTGCTTTGTGTTGATAACCTAGGGAAAATATGTTCACTCAATTTGCTTGGTGTTGATAACCTTATCATGAAAACTCTTTTATAATTCAATCTTGCATGAATTTTTCATGGCATCAGTGACTATGGTGTGGTTGGGAAAAACCCAGTGGTTTTTGCATTTATTTTTAGCAGTTGCTCAGCAATGACTGACCCAATTCCCAGATTTTCCAAGCAATTCACTATTTCCTTGATACCCAGGTTAGGGAAAGAATACATAGGCATCCTCGCTTCGTGCTATAATATTTTGAGCCAAAGCTCAAATGGGTAGGGTAAATTTTTTTGTTGGTTTCTCAAAGGTTTTACAATTTATAATGTTGGGACAATTTAGAGGTTGCCTAGACTAGTTAGGCCACAAACCAGTAAACAATCACAAATTCAAATGCAATACAAAGAGCAGAAAACAATCACGAATTCAAGCAAGAAAAAAAAAATTGTAACCTTACCTATGGTGTCGCAAACTAAATCGAATTTCTTATTAGTTGTTGGTAGTGCTCTGCTCTCTTCCTTCACATGGTGTTTTTCCCTTTTTTGTCGTATGATTTCTTCCTTCACACATGAAAGTTTTAAATTTTTTATTTTGATTCATTAGTCAATGCTTTAGTCGGCATTAGTTAACGCCAACTTTAGTGCCGACTTTTGGCCATTAATGTAATTTGTTTGGGACATATAAGGCGGTGTCAAGTGCACCTAATTTAGAGCCTATCATTGTTGTATAGTGACTATTTTCATTATTGTGTATCATAGGATCCATAGTGTTAGAAATAATTCCAACTCCTGCCTTGTTTTTGTGACCACCGTTGTCCCATGGCTCCTTCATTAACTCGGTGCAGTAGAGCGATTTTTACCACGGTCCCACAAGGTGCTTCATCCTTCTTGGTGGTAGTGCAGTGAAAGCTTATGTGGCTTGCACACAAGTCTTCCTTCTGTTCCTGGTGTTGCAGTGACTCTCGTAGTCCCGCAAGTCTTCTACCATTGGCGTGTGGTAGTGCAGTGACCACCGTTGTCTTGCGACTCCTTCATCAGCTCGGTGCGGTAGAGCGGTTTTTACTGTTGTCCCACAAGTTGCTTTTTCCTTCTCAATGGTAGTGCAGTGAAAGCTTTTGTGGTGGAATTTTTATTCACAGAGGAGGCCATGGAGAGAGGACGTGGATAGCATAGAAATACTAAATTACTGAGAGGAAAGTGGGTGGAAATGGATGAGACAACGAAATCTGCAGATACAATAGAGGTAAGAAGAGAAAGCAACCTCAACCGAAGGATGAAGGTGTTTATGAATTCACAAATGCTACAACGTAGAGGAGATAAAGTCATTTTTTTGTCCATGAAGCCTCTGAGGTCAAACTTATTGGTTAAAAATGCACAGGAATGGTGATTAAATGTGATTCTATTATCAAGGGAAAAGTTTGAAAATTAGGATAGCCAAAACATGATATTAATATGTTAAATATATGACTAAAGTGAGGTTTTGTGTTGGATAGCATATTCGTTGAAATGATATAATTGGTGTACTAAACATTATTTAGTATGTTGTGTATTATAGGGGTGAGACAAGGCCATGGAAACAAATCATTTCATATCAAATGAGGACGCAACAGATGAAGTGGGACATCAGGTACTCAAATTTTAACATAACTTAGGAAAAAATGATCTGATGGCATTTTGTGATACGTCCATGTTTTTTCACAGTATTATTGAAATTTATAATGTATTATCCAATCTTGACATAAATTAATGCATGTTGTTGATAATTTTAGGTGGAGATTGGAGCAAATGTAAAGCCTAAGCATTCAACTAGCAAAAGAACAAGATATGTACGTGGACGTGGACCTAAAACTGTTAAATCACATAGATGACAGTGGGTGGAAGAGGATATGACTATGGATACTGTAGACACAACAAATGATTGCACTGAAGAAGAGGTAGGTCAAGACTATATTACATGGGATGAATACTTTGAGAAAATTGTTGTTTGTTGATGTTTTGTATGTTGTGGAAAGAAACAATTCAAACGAGTGATTGTACAAAGACATTACATATATGATTAGCTTCCAGTCGTTAGTATGCCTCCTACAATCGATTCAAATCCAATAGGAATTGTGGTGAGGAATTTTCCAATTTGATATAAATAACATGTAAACTTCGTTTAAACATTGTTTTATATTATTTAAATAACTAATTTTTTCTTAATGGATACTTGAAGGATAAAGTTCTTGGTTTAAATTTTCTTGGATCACCGACTTCTAGCCTAGAGGGCAATGATCATTTATCAGATGATACATCTAACAAAAATATGTGCCAATATACCAGCTCGGAAGATGGGGAATTCATGAAAACAAGTAACAGAACAAGAACTAGTGTGAAGATGCATAATTTGCTTAAAGACAAGGGGAAGGTGGAATACATACCCTATGAGAATGAATTTGATGGAGATGATGACTTGTCCCTAAGTTTGAGATCAATTTACAAAGAGACATTTGATCATCGACTATATTGCGCTTGGCCTAGTGATCAACAACTACTTAGAGTGTACGAGGTGTTTCAATTTTGGGGATACAACTACATGATATGACCCTCCAATATTCATGGAGAAAATCTAGGCCTCTTTATTTTCCAAAATGTACATGTGGTATCCAAACATAGATAAAATTCAGAACAAACCACTAGGAGATTAATGCCATATTATGGTCCATCATATTATAGTGGTGAATGGAGAAGGCTAGCAGAATATAAGCCTAGCATGTTAGCATATGGTATAAATTCAAATATGTATACACATCATCTCCAATTGGAAAGTGGAAAAGAAATGAATAGAGGTCATCTTATGTATATAGATGGATGTGCACACACACAAAAATATTGCAGGATTTATAAATAGTAGTAAGGGAAGGGACCCTACTGTAAGACCGAATTGTCAATTTTTGGAGGTTATAAATGATAAAGATGGAGATATGGAAAGAGAGGTTGATAGATTGATAATGGTTGAGGCTATTATGGACCTTACCATTGGGAATAAGTTATTGATTGATTACCCCTTCTTAAAATGCACTCCTACGTGAAAGAAGAGGGAAGAACAAGGTCTCCCTAAGGATGTTCTTAAGGGCAAAAACAAAAAATAATAAATGAGTGTGGACTGATGTTTTATAAACTATGTTGTCAAAATTGTGTTTTATAGAAATTATTGTATAAAAAAGGTAGTCTATAAAATAATGTTCCATTATTCAATTGATGTATATATGTTCATAAAATTTATATAATGTCTAATATATGTATGTCATTCATGTGCAGGGATTTTTCTATGAAGATATTTTGGACCCGAAATGGATATTTGTCATACATTATGATCCAAGATTAAGGCATGTATTTGATGATGCATTAGTGGATACTGAGCAAAACAATGATGGCCAACAAAATGAGAGAGAGGGATTAGAGAACATTGAAGAAATTGACATCCATGATGATGTTGAAGATGGTTATGTTTAGGCACAAGAAGACAACAATCCAGAGATGATGTTATGGAAGACAACAATATGGATGGTATAGAAAATGGTAACAATATAGATGGTCTACAGTCAAATTTCAATGATGATGAAGATGATGCAGGTCAAGATGAGGATGATAATAATATTAAATACTTGAAAGAACATATGAACATTGACAATGATACACTGGATGACATTGTAGTAGACAATAATGTTAATGACCAAGACTTCTAAATTTTCAGAATTATTTGCAATCCATGTTTAAAAAAGGATGATTCTTATGGCCTAAACTTTGAAATTCTTCAGTAATATTATGTTGTACTTGGACAATTGAAAACCTGTTTTATTCTCCTAGCAAGCTTTTTTATTTTCCATTATAATTCTAGACCAAACAACATTTGTGGGGATGGCCTTTTACACCAATCTTAATTTGTATGAAGTTCACAAACCTATTGTCAAGAAGTAAATTCCTTTCATAGACAAGAAATGTAAAGGCTTCATTTAAGAAAAGATAAGTAGTCTCTTTCTAAGGGTAATCCACATGCAAAAAGTAAAAAGCACATAAAAAACAATTGTACAGTAGAAAATCATATTCAATCAGTTATGTCTTATTTCACTTGCACACTTATCTAAAAGACATAGGGTATTCACCATACATTTCCCTTGACAAATAAAACATGTGCTTTCATTTATTTGTACTGTATATCTCAGAAGTGAAATTGTTGTTACGTAATGATGCATTGAGAAAATAATATTTACAAAAAAATGCAAAGAAAATGTTTGAAATTAACATGCAACATATTGTGTTGTGCTGAAAGGAATCAAGATTAACTGGGACTAGAAATAAAAATAAAATTTTGATGATTGTACTTAAAAGTGAACAAGATATAAAAAGTGTGGACAATGATGGTGTTGAAATTGAAAACCCTGATTCTGATGATATTATTGTTTTATGTCATTTGAGATAAAGAGCACATACAATTTTATATACATAGAAAATGAAGATTTGAAAGTAGTAAACTAAAAATGTAAACACTATAAGATTTTTCCTTAAACAATAATTCACATACTCACTTACAAAAAAGGGTGAAGCATTTTTTATTCAAACTCTGTTGTATTTAATAGACATAACAGTAAAAGAATATTTACAAGTACAAGAATATATACACTATTTCATAGAAAATAAGGAATGTTTCATAGAATATACAAGTACAAGAATATATCATCATCATCATATCCTTAATTAATACCTATTGCAATATCCTTAAATTGCTCAATCTTTGGTATGAATTGTTGGCAGAAAAAATTAGGATTACTTGGATGCTTCTTCCATTCATTTTGTATCAACATATGTTCGTGAAGGCACAAAAGTTAATAAAATATTAATGCACGTAACTCACAATTATTTAAATAAGCAACTTTGTTAACTTTATTATTTTTAAATAGTTTCCATTTTTATGTTGAACATGTAACAAGGAAAAATAAGCTCAAATTTTCAAAAAAATTAGCAACTCTACCAACATCCACAATAAATGCTTTATTGTATCAGCATATTCATTCACATAAGCACAATATTGAGGCTCAATAACTAATATTCATTCAATTATAAGAAGAAATAAGTATGGAAAACATAAGAAAAATATAGAATGATAACACAGTCATGGAGAATTTATGATAATAAGATGTTCTCCATTATATTGCTTCAATTGATATATATTAATAACAGAGGTCTTCAAAATGGAAATGATATATGATGATGATAATTTAAAATTAGGCCTTGGTTTCCTATTTATATAGGAAGCAACAAGCAACATGATTTTTACAAAAAGAAACGACCTTTCATAACTACTTCTTTTACTAACAACTATTTAATTAGCATAATTAAGGAAATAACAAGACTTAAGACATTTTGACATATGGTTCCATTATTCAACATAGAATACTCGTGATCATTGATTTGGAAAAGTCTTCCTCTCCATGATGAACGTCCAAATGCTCTCACCTCAGTGTCTTATTCTTCTGAAACCAAATACTTTTCCTCCCACTGATACACCGTAAAATCTGATGGCCACTTATATTCTTGGATCTTTTGCATGTTTTCAAGATGAGTTTTCCATCGACTATCTAGTAATTCCTTTGTATCATTGAAAAACTTTAGGTATACTGCATCAAGAACAATCAACCCATCCGTGATCTGATTTAGCCTGGGAAGACTGGAATCATCATCCTCCTATATATGAGTTACACACTTATGAACATGAATGAATTCTTTCTTCCACTTATCCAAGTCCTCCAATTGATCACCATCTCTCACGATTTCAAGTATATACCACTGTTTATAGGTATGGAATAAATCCATTTGTGTTACAATATTTTTATCAAACCCTTGTACATACTAAAATTCATCAATCAACATCTTCACAGTTTGTTCAGTTGGCTTTAATATTGTGGGTGCATCAGGACTTCTTTGCAAAACTTTGCATAACTTAGCCAAAGTGTGGTGAATAGGCTGCCACCTTTTGAGCAAAGGATCTAATACAATCATATGTGTCTTTATTTAATCCATTGCCTGCTGAAGTGTTTTATAACTATCATGCACATTCTCTAGTTTATCCATAATTGATTTTATCCTGTGCTCAAGAATCTTTTCCATAACTTCACAAATTTGTCTTTTCACTTCATATTGGGCTTGATTGTTGGCCTTCTTTACATCATCCACTTCCTTCTCTGGAGTTTTTACCTGTTCTGCAGAAATGTTCTTCACAATATCCATTGGAGTAATAGGAGGCCTGTATAACAACATCTCCTTGCTTTGTGAGGGTCCTGCTCCTCTTAATTGTTCTTTCAATTTGACATTCTCCATGAAAATTTTATTAACTTAATCATTTAGGAACCTTTGTTCCTTTTCATACTCCTTCAATCTGTCTTCTAATCCCTTAACAGTTGCTTGAGTGAACATGGATGAATGCATGGTCATTGTGGTTTCCTCCAAAGGGGTGGTATCTTGTATTGTCCTTACCATTGCTGTCCCTTTCATCCCTTGAATTACATCTAATAATTTTGGCTTCTGTTTATTTTTATGTTTGATCCATATGGCCAGGGTTTCAATCTTTGGGTTATACCTAGTTCCACTCACACCTTCATCGAAGTCAAATTATGCAACTAGCATTGGATTTTCCTGAGCCCACACTTGATTAAGCAGACACATTTTCTTTTTAATTCCAAGCCAGGGAAAAAGAGCATATTTCTCTTCAAGACCATTTCTCTAGCCTTCTGGGGGCTAATGTCAATGTTGTCAACTCTTAATTCCTAGAAAGTCTATGCTACCATTTCATTTTTCTCTGATTCTTTAATTCCTGTTTCAACTGATTCTATCCTCTCTTGAAATTCTTTTATCTTTATCTTCATCCAGAAATCCTTAAACTCGGGAGTCTTAATGAATTCATCATCTTCTATGAATCTCTTGGCTACAATTTACCTTTCATCTTCATGTACCTCTATACCTGTTTTTTCTACATCACCCATCCTTTCCTCTTGTTTATGGGCACTGATCTCAAGGATGGGATGATCAACTTCAATATCACCTTTCAATGACCGCAGTACTGTAGCCACTTCTTCAATATCGTCCATCTCTTCAGTATCCTCATAAGGTACTAATTGTTCAATGCTTCATATCTTATGTCTTTTGGGAGGTAATTACTCCATGGGAGGCTCAAAGGTTTCACCTAGGTATGCTCTGTAGTTGTACCACTATGATGTTCTTCGAGATATGTTTCCTTCTTTTTGTACAAGTCTCCAAATCTACCAATTATCAATTCTATCCTCTTGATGGGGTCCTTTTCCTCAACAAAGTATCCTAGGAAATCCTTGGACCTCCACTTCATCCTTTCTTCAACCTTCTTCATATATTCCCATTTTTTCCTTCTACTAAATACATCATTATAAGTAATGCAGTTCCTTATGACATCTTCAAAATCCACTTGGTGTGGCATTGTCATTTTGGTAAGAAGATTGTGCTTATGTTGTTCATATGATTTTTAGGGTCAAAGGCTCTTTCTTTTCTAGATTTCAATGCATATCTTGTCTTCAAATAATATTGTAACTCCTCTAGTGTGTCTGAGCCTATAGTCCAATCTTCACACTTGGTTTGGTTTGGTAGGAAAGTTCCTTTCTTCTGCTTGTGCATTACATCTTTCTCCATCCACATCATTTGCCACATAAATTCAAGAAATGCTAATCTGAGGGGCACAAATTTTGGCAGTATGTGTGGAGCAACAAGGCATCCATAATCTCTTATTATTGTAACTTCTGGGAGGAAGAACCAGTTTCATAAATTGTGTGTATGACCCTGCTATGATCTTAAAGCCAAAGGTCTCACTAGTTGCAACATTTTGGTTGACAATATTGGTATTGCATACCCAAGAACTTGAAGGATTGTGTGTACAAAGTCTTTGTAGAATACAACAAAGCTTGAATTCTTGCATCGACTGTCCCAAATATAGCACCATTTATGGACAGGTGTGGGATTCCCTTGCTCATCTAGTGTAGCCAAGTCCATTCTTTTAGTCCAATGGTCCCTATTCTGGTACAATATCATAAGACATAGTAGGGAATAGTGTTTGAATGTAATCAATGCTCTATCCTCTATAACTTGGGAGAATTCATCATCTAACTCCTTCTCAAGGTATGAAGCAAAGTCATATCCAATATTAGTTTCAGGGTTTTGAATTCTCAAGGCCATCATCATTAGGCCTATTGGCATTTTATCTTGAACATCTATCCCCAACACTTGGCAAAGAGCTAAATATGTATTCACAAAGTAATACTGAAAATTTGTCACATTAAATGGTTCAATAGTGGTAGTAGAGATCTAGGGAATGTTTTGTTACCAATGCCTCTTTTCATATATAGGGGTACCTCATCACTTCTATAAGTATTTTTTAACCTAGCATAACCCTCCTCACTTCTCTGCAGGTTTATCTTGGTCAAAGCCTGCTTGTTTAAGCCAAAACACTCAATGATGGCTTTTTTGGTTACTTCTACCAGTACTGTGTCATTTGGAAACCTTACTATTTTGGTAGCTGAGTGATAATGTTTGGCTAGCAGTCTGATAAATTCTACATCAACAAACACATTTGGGACAATCAACCTTGCTATATCCAACATCCAAGCGTTTGAAACTAGAATCTTCTCATTTCTCTTACTGTAAAAATACCAAAATAGGTCCCATCTAGATTTGGAAATGAGGACATCCCTACAAATTTGTGCGGTGTCCATGAGAAACTTCTTATTACCCTCTTTAGTAGACCCTGGAAGTATATCTAATATGGACTGATGGAGTGGTCTCTTCTTTACTTTATATTCTTCATCTTTAATTTTAGGTTGACTTTCTTTTACTTCTGATTGTTTTATTTTAGGAGGCATGTTTCAATTTTCTCTACTATGGCTTCAGATGACAAAACCTTGAAAGATTTTTTATATTAAAAGAGCTCTTTCAGAGATTTTTTTGTGCACTTACTTGAGTATTTCATGCTTGCAGGACTTTTTGTATCCTTAGCTCCTTCCATGCTAGTGCACTGCAATTGAGTGAGATATTAGGAAAACTCACTTATCTTTGGATGGCACAGTATTTAGTCATATTAGTTTTGGAAACCCTTAATAATTTAAAATAGCATTTAATTTTGGAAACTAATGTGATTTTCTACATTTATTGTTGTAAATTGTAATGATGCCACGTTTACCACACTACCACCTTGGTCAAGGCTTCTTATTGTGGGGTTGCGGTGTATACTGCTCTACCACATATGTTGCTCACCTTCCTGACGGTATAGCGGTGTATGCTTTTGATCATTACTTGAAGAGTGTTGATGAGACAATCTTATTTGTCTTACTGATATCTCAATGTCTCATCAACATTAGATCTTATGTCCTTTGATGTTGGTTGCTGGTGTCGATGAGAAAAGTTAATATCTCTTGCTGATATGCCACTGTCTCATCGATATTTTCCTTCAGCGGTATTTCTTTATATATCAGTGTAACTCTTCCATGTCGGGGAGACTTGTGATTATCATTGCGGTATAGCGGTGTTTTTCCCTTCCCTTCTGTTGTTTACCACACTACCATCTTGCTCAAGGCTTCTTGTTGCGGGGTTGCGGTGTATACTGCTCTACCGCATATGTTGCTCACCTTCCTGGCGATATAACATTGTATGCTTTTGATCATTATTTGAAGAGTTTCGATGAGCCAATCTTATTTGTCTTACCGATATCTCAATGTCTCATCGACATTACTTCGTTATATCCAAGAGTTGTGTTTCATCGAGCACTTGTAGATATACCTTGTCGATGTGACATAAGTGATTCTCTCCTCGATATGCCCATATCTTGTTGAAATTTCATTGTTTTACATCATCGATGAGACAAATAAATAAGTCTCTTTGACATAGGGGTGTCTAAACCGGCACTAAACTCGAAGCTAAACTCGAAGCTAAAGTTGGAGCTAAAAGTGGCGCTACACTCGAAGCTAATATCAGTGCTAAAGACGACATTACTTTAGGAGTTAATTAGAGCCTAAATTAGCGTTGACTTGTACTGATTGGCGTAATAAATGCCAAAAATTGTGCCATCCCGATAAATAACGCCAATGTTTTCAAAAAATTGTCAAAAAATACATTAAAACAGTGGGTGGAAGCAAAAAAGGAGCAAAAAGTGGAGCAAATCATAGGGATTTGTTGTAGTGATTGTTAAATAATACATTGAATGTGGATATTTTTGGAGGTTTGATTAATCCCTCTTGAAATTTTTTCCAAGGTATATCTTGTGTAATATTTTGGTATGCCTTTGATCTTTACATTATCATTATTGTGTAAGCTTGTATGCATGTTTTTCTCTCATAGGGTTATGTAGGAAATAGTTTGATTGACCTATTAATTTCCTAACAATAAGTAACTAAATACAATTTGCAAGGATTTAGATTTGTAAGGTATTCCACATGTCATCCTAACAGTTAATATATATGCACATACATACTAAAACCAATAATCTTATAACTTTTCAACATAGGAATGCCTAAAAGTTTTCTTCATATATTGTGAACTTCACACCTAGATTATTAATTATGAACATCCTATGACTAGCATTAATTTGACAAGATCTAATGGCCAAGGGGCCAAATGGAAAAAAAGTAAGTTGCAAGCCACCTCCATGTAGTCATTTCAACATAGTTACTTATTGTAAAAACAAGGTAAACTACTAAAAATAAAATCTTGTTAACAAAGTATGCAAATCTGAAATACCAATTATATGCCTCATTTGATTAATCATAAAATTAATGTGTAGAAGTATAAATAAAAAAACCGTAAGATTTAAACACATTCAACACTACTTGGAAAAAAAAACTCCACCATCAAAAAAAGAACAAGTGTATTAATCTTTAAAGCAAGATTACATAATCAACAAAGTTCTCCCTTCAATCTAATAGCATTTTGACAAAAAAACCTATGTATCTATAAATAACCCATATAAATTCTATCCAATATTTACAATTCATAGAAAATAGTTGAGAGGAAGCCACAAGTAGATTTCTTTAAAGCCAAGACTACACAAAAATATGATATGTCAAAAATCCAACACCCCCATATGACAAATCAATGCATTCATGACTAGAAAATGTAATTCCCAAGCATCTTTGAGCTCTCCATTTTATGGGCACACTCCCCCAAAATGGTGCTCCAATATGAGACCATTAACATGTGGGACCTACCCAATAATGGAGAAGATTCTCCACTCTCCCTCCTAGCACCCAAGGATGGGAAAGTGGTCTTAATCAAATTGTAAGTACTACCATCATACTTCACCTTCCTTCCTAAATGTCATTACAACTAATATTTCAAGTCAACTAGGAGAATAATAATTAAAATAAGAATCTTTCAAATACATGAGCGCCCAAGTACCCAACAAGAAAGTTGGAGATATAGTTCATTATACAACAATGTTGTAATTAAATATCACACTATCCTAACATTACTAAAAACATGACATGTAGCAACACTCCCAATCACAACTATACAGGTTTGATCATGCACCCAATTGGCCTACAGGCCCCACCATGTCTATGCCACCAAATAATTTGGTGGAGTGCAATTGGCCCTTAATAATACTCATCCACCCATGCACTTATGCACTCACATTTGACCAATGAGATTCACACACTTGAATTCCATGTCATAATAGAACAGTAAACTCTCATATATCCACCACTAAATTGTTAATTGACAATAAGATCTGATGGAGTAAGATAAACAAAGAAGGATCAATGGTAGGGGATTAAAAGCACAACAATTTTCCCATTGTAATGTTTGATCATTTTGTTGTGGACTTGTAAGGCTCAAAAACATGGCATCCATCCACCATGCCCCAACAACCAAACAAGACTCGATCGATTCAAACATTGGTTGTGGTCATAAAACTAGTTATAACTACTATTAAAGACTTCGTTTAATTAATAAGAAAAAAGTGATGATGGCTTAATTAATAAAATAAGAGTGATATGGTCCTACAACCTAATAAAAAAATCATATCAGATAGCCTAGACTTCAATAACTTAAAGAAACTTACATGTTATTTCATTTTGTCATTTCACACTAACATGTGTACTCCCTATAATCAAGAGGTTAATGTTGAACACTTCACAAACACAATGAACAACCTATTGCTCCTATTCTCTTGAAACCAACAAAAACAACTCCAAACTCATTTTGTAAAAACAACAAAACTTGACTCAACATCATCTCTTGTTCCAATTGTTTCTTATTTAAAGAGTCCTTTATTAAAATCAATGGACCCTTGGTCTGCTGGTGAAGTTGAATGATTCTAAATGAATCCACCAGGGATCAAGTCTTGCTAAGTGTGAGATCGTGCCTCAGATCAATAGTAAAACAAATTTGGGTTTGATATAAAACCCTCATATAAAATTAAAAAAATAAATAAATTGACTTCTGGTATTGGTATTTTATTTTATTTTTTTGTAAAGTCAACGGAAAAAGAAAGTTAACCCTACCCCACAAGTTTCTGTATGATGAAATCAACGGAACAAGTTAGTTAACCCTACCCCACACAACATGTCTGCAATTTTTAATTTAAGCCGCATCTATAGAATATAAGTGGAAATCTCAATGAAAGGTCCATTTGATTTTAATGAAACCAGATGAAACGTGCGAATGGGACCATGAATAAACCTTCCCCTGAGAGGTTGAACTTAGTGAGGGATTTTCTGGTGCTGGTGTGACGTGTGCGGCTCACCAGGAAAAATGAATGGATTGTGTGATGATATGAGCATACTGAAAAATGTAGCCATCGCGAATTCCGTAATCAACTTCATCGGAAAAATTGCAAGGCAATGAGGCGGAGGTTTGCTGCAACTAAAGAGGCCATTAATGGCGGCGATGAAAAGGGGGAAAATGGCGTAAGCGGCAGCGAAGGAAAGAAGAAGAAGGGCGCAGGCGTCAGGGCATGGCTGCGGCTCGACGCGTACGGCCATGCGCAAGTCATGGAGGTCGGAAAACATGCGATCATGCGCCGCACTGGCCTTTCTGCTCGTGATCTGCGTGTTTTGGATCCTTTGCTTTCCTATCCTCCTTCTATTCTTGGCCGAGAACGAGCGATTGTGATTAAATTGGAGCATATTAAGGCAATTATTACTGCGCATGAAGTTCTTCTGCTGAATTCCAGGGATCCTGCTGTCGCACCTTTCGCTGCACATCTCCAGCGCCGCTTGCCTCAGCTGTCTTACATCCCCGCGCAACAGGTGAGAGAGACTTACTTTAGTTTGTCAATTTTAGTTAATTCGTCGATAGGCGTAATTTTACAATGGCAGTACAATAGGTGGTGTAGATTCGTGAAAAAAAAAAAAAAATCTACATTTTATTTTCATCTGTAATGAAAGCGTAACATATTAGGGCATTTTATTTTCATTGTTTAGTTGCATTGGTTCTTGTTATCTTCCATTGATAAGTTATACAATGATTTTTTATTTATTTTAAGTTTGCTAATAAAAAATAACTGTAGATTATCTAAAGATATATATGTTAGTATGATTTGATTCGCCTTGTACAACGTAACAACATAGTGATGTAATCATCAAGATCAAGAAATGGAACAAAAATTCTAGGCCCTAACAACTTTAATATCTCCAAATTCTCTTGCTAGCTTATGGATATATGGTGATTGAAAATAGAAATAAATATCTATTTGATCGTTCATTTGAAACTCGTACTTGAAGTTGGATTTCAATTAATTAATAAATACGGTCAAAAAAGCATTCTCAGAGCTGAATAGACATTTCCGTTGATTCCAAAACCTCCATCGTGTTAATATTTTCTTCTATTTTGTTACCTATTTGTTTAATAGAGATGCATCTTGGTGCATACTCCACTACTAGTGACTCAAATATGAGCTAGCAAAAACCAACATGCAAAAAGTAGGGATTTAGAACTTACCATGAAAATCTACAAACTGATAATTTAGGCTATATTTATGCATTAATAATAACATTGTCATTTGTTATCCTCTTAATTTGATGTCTAGGGAACTACTTGTTGATTCAAATTCCTTGTCACAATACAAATACAGATCGTAGAAAGATTTGAACAAGCCATCTTTCATGACCTTTAATGGAACAAACTCTTTAAGAATTTATGACTTATCAATAAAGTAAAGAGACATGACCTATTAAAGAGCACCAATACGCCATATAATGTCATATGTAAAATTTCATGTAAAGAAATTATATGAATATTTAGTTAGAGTAGAGGAATTAAATTGTTATATAATGAAATACACATGAAAATGGAATGTCATAAGGAATTCATTGATCTATCCACCCCAAATCTTGATATCCCTACTTCTTGTACAATGGATAAATTTCTTTGTAATATGTACACATTTATAACAATCATAACTTAAATAAAATTGTTTGTTCATTTTGTATGCATTGACCTAGAGAAGAAAATGTAGCTAAACAATCTAGAGGAGTCATAGATTTATAGATATCCAGTTGTGATTTATCCATAGTTTGTTACAAAATCGATGTTGTTGTGTATTAATCAGAGGAACGAATGTTCCTTAAATAGATTACAAAATACGATGTTTCTAAAAGAAACAATCATTTACAAAGGACGAAGTTAGAAACATCAATGAGATGACCATTAACGTCAAAAATAGAAAGATATTATTTTAATACCCTCCCTTAATGGTCATCATTCTAACTACCGAGATAACAGAGAAGGGTACCCCCTTCTTCTCAGAACATTGCTGCAACAAAAGACAAGAGCCTGCCACTGACTCTGCCACTTGAGATGAGTCTGCCACCAACCCTCCCAGAAACTGCAAAACTTCTAGAAATAACACCAACTATCCAACCTGAAGTTGGAGAACTGTCCCTCCCTGTAACTAGAGACATACTGAGAATAGTTGCTACGATTTTGAGGAAAAATCGGCAAACCCTCCAATCTTTTGCAGATGAGCATGACGCCCCAGAACAGACTGCAAGAAGCCACGATTTTTTTTTTTGGACAAAATTGCAAAACCCTGAATCTAAAGTTTACAAAGCATCATTTTTTTCGGAAAAAAACGATAAAAACAAAAGAGCCCTCCCGAATGACAAAAACCCTGACAAGGGTATACAGGAGAAAAACTCTTAATTTTTTAGGACAAAATTATAAACCCTCTTGGAACCCAGAAGACAATTTTTTTTTTCTTTTACGGGACAAAAAAATATTTAAAAACCCAAAACATCGATTGGTGGCTTCAAAAACAGAGGGTCTGGAACCCTAGCCGCCAAAACAAAGCTGCACAAAAACTGAGGGACGAAAAACGAAGCACCCAAAAAAATCAGAGACAGACCCAGTTGAGATCTCGAAAAACCCACAAGGAATCTGCAATTAAAATAAAATTTTGACTTCAAACAGATGGTCAAAACCCTGGCCGAAGTTGCAGGATGCCCTAGGCGGTCATGAAAGCTCAAAAAATTGCAGAAATGAGCTTGAATCTGCACAAAAAATTGGACAAAAAAAGCCAAAACCTAGGCGACTAGGAGTGAAGTAAAAAACGACCACTTTTTAGCTCAGAAAAGAGGCCCAAAGACGTCTGCAAAAAAAAAGCGCACAGATACCTTCAATCCGTGCCCAATAGAGAAGAAAAACGCAGGCTAAACAAGCAGACAAATTCCTCCAATAAAAAACGTGGCTGAAGGAGAACAAATCCACGAACAGAGAGCAAAAAACGCGATTAAAAATCGCACCCAGATGTTCCTCGCGTTTAGAAAACTGAAAATCGCGTACTCAAAAAAACGTAGAAAAAGAGCTCGAAATCTTCATAAATTGATCTCCATCGGTGCCAGAAACAAGAAGAAATCACGCCAAAGAAATGCAGAAACGCGTCCAAAAAATAGAGAAAAACGCGTTCAGAATTCTGTGAAATACGTGTTCAGAAGAAAACGACTCCAGGATGACAAAGGTTACAAGAAGCTGACGCGAATAGATCAAAAATGTAACCACAAAAGGTCACGAAAATTCGCCAGAGACATGCGAAAATCAAATCCGTCATGTGACAGAGGTCGCGCAGGAGAGTCGCGGGAAGAACGATGCACGAAAAGAGCAGACGCCGGAAATGAAAGCCCGCCTCACGCCAAAACGCAAATCCCATAAGCCATCGCCAAAAACGCTTAGACAAAACATGAGTGAAGCCAAAAAACGCGTCTGAAATGGCGCCCAGAAATCTCGCGAGTTGTAAGAAAAAAAATCACGACCTCTTCTAAAACTGAACACAAGAGTGATTAGACGCCCAGAAAGCAAGGGTTTTCAGGTGCGAGCCAGGTTGAAAGCACAAACCCGAACCAGAAAAACGTGAGCACTTAAAACACATGAATTATTTCAGTTTCAGAGAAGGAAACTGAAGTTATTTCAAAAAAATTTAAACAGAATAATTTCAAAAAAGAAATTATAAATTTTTCGAAAAAAAAAATTATCTGCCTGTGCTCTGATACCATATTACACAGGTAATTGGTAAATAATCGATGATATTAACAGGAGCAAAGTGCTCAATAAATACTATACAGGATTTACAACAAGCCGGAAGGATAAGATCGGAGACGATCTTATCTTCAAGAAAAGCAGGAAGTTTCTAAAAGAAACTTCAAATAAGATCTCGGACAACAAGGACGATCTTATCAGGATATTTTATAATATTTTACAATATTGAGCATTAATAAATAAATAATAAACATTATTTTAATATAGTTTAGAAGTGAAGAGATGAGATATAGTTGTACCATACTATTCAATCCGTCAATATACAACACTCTTTAAGTTTTTGGTAGCATTATGCATGATCTTTATTTGTAGAAGTTATTGTCTTTGAATAAAGAGCTGAATGAGGTGGGAAATTAATGTAAGAGGGAGTAGAAAGTATTGGTGACAAGAGTACAACATAGGTGAAAAACTAGTGACAATGTTTTTTGTATATCCAATACATGTGCATGGTTTCCACTCCACCATCCTAACCACCAATTACCATATGCTCAACTTCATATTTGCATCCCATCCACTTGAAACATCACATAACAACACTATGCACAACACAAATTCAAATCTCAACTTTTGTGGCCCCATGTTTTGTTTTTATCTCTAGCAACTAATCTTGAGGTCTTATTTGGGTGTATGTTTCTAGAGGTTTTGCACAATTCAAACATATAAAAGCATCCATATTCCATGTGAAAGGAAGTCGGGTGAGCGAAAACAACTTCCTACACTTATATAAGTAGGGGAGAGTTACAAAAAATTTCTTTTAACACCTTATACAGTTACAGAAAGAGAATCACATAGAAAAGATAAGATAGAACATCAAGTACACAAAAAATAATAACACCACCCTCTAAAAGTACATAAAAACCCCACCCTCTAAAAAACCCTTTCAAGTAAAAAAACCCCACCCTCTAAAAATACAATACTTTTGTATTACTTCAAATAAGGATTACAATGCAACCTCAAGTACAAAGCTTCTTCAACAAGTGTTTCGAAACAAACACCTATTCTAGAGTGAATCCAGCAGCACTTCGTTACCTGCAAACAAACTATGCATTCTACAATGCAAGGCATCCAATATATAGAGATATGCAAGCTAAGAGAAGCATCTAGAAGGAGAGGGGTGTCCAAATCTACATGGTACAATCTCCCACACCATACACAGGATTCTTGCACATGTACAATATTCCCTTACACCCTATCCAACTATTATAACATGCAAATATTCCCTCCTCAAGCTTGGGCACCTAGAATATGCTAAAAATAGGCTATGACAAATGTCTTACACATCTTACAATTGTCATAAAATCTTTCATAACTGACAACACTTACAGTTGTAAGAGAATATGTCATAACTGACCAATAATATTTGATTAGATCTTACAACCTGTCATAATGCAACTTGGGCACCAACTTTCTCCATGCATAAATATGTCTTATGATGCGTCATAGAATCTATCACAAGTTGTCATAACTTGTCATAGGTCCAAGATTCCAAAGTGGGATGCCTACCTCCACTTGAAATAATGATGTATCATCCAATCACCTCCAACTGGGATGCCACCCAGTCGGTGGGTCCCAATTGATGATGATATGACAATGTAGGTAATTAAATAATACAAATAAATACAATAATACATTAAATTAATCATGTTAGGAATCGAAAGTTGAGACACCTTAATCCCAACATTCTCTCACTTGTCAAAGACTTTCCAAGAGTCATGAAATCATCTGCTTAGGGCCCCAAGGCCCATGGAATCAGAACACCATCTAAACTTTTTTGTGCTCACTAGTTTTGTTAGTGCATCTGCAATATTCACCAAATTGTCAACCTTCTCCAAATTCACCTTGCTATCTTCTACCATATCACAAACAAAATGATACTAAACATCGATGTGCTTTGTTCTAGCATGGAAGGTAGGATACTTTGCTAAGCAAATGGCACTCTAACTATCATAACAAATAGTAATTTTTTCCTACATCTAAACCAATATCGTAACACAATCTCTTAAGCCAAATGGATTCCTTACAAGCATGAGTACTTCCATGTACTCTACTTCTATTGTGGATAAAGAAACTACAGCCTGTCGCTTACTCATCCAACTAATAGCACCACCAAACATCATAAACATGTAACCACTGGTGGATCTTTTGTTGTCAATGTCACCTGCCTAATCCAAATCCACATATCCACGAATACTCACAAAATGTTGAGGTCCAGTAAGATGACCATGAAAAAACAAGGCATACTTGGAAGTACCCCGTAAATATCTAAATACTCTCTTAATTGCATCCCAATGTATCCATCCAAGATTAGTCATAAAATGACTAAGAACTCCCATTGCTTGGGCAATGTCTAGTCTCGTACACACCATACCAAAAAACTCACATATGATACTCTGGTCATGTCCTCCATCTTAGTAGGAGATTTTGGACAATCATTCATAGAAAGCTTTGTCTCCAACATCACAAGAACCACTAACTGTTTGCAATCTCTCACGCTAAATCTCTCCAACACTGAGTTCACACACTTGCTTTGGCTTAACCAAAGCTTTCTATTAGCTTTGTCTCTCATCATCTCCATCCCCATAATGTAGGTAGCTACACCTAGGTCTTTCATCTCAAAATGTGTTAACAATTGAAACTTCAAATCTGAAATCATACTTTTACCATTCTCAAAAAACAACATATCATCTACCTATAAAACAATAATTTGATAATGCAACCATTATCATATATTTATAATACACACAATGGTTAGATTTAGATATCAGAAATTCCAATGATAACACATAGGTATCAAACTTTTGGTACCACATTCTACGAGACTATTTCAAACCATATAGAGACTTCTTCAGTTTGCAAACCAAATTTTCTTTACCTTTTTCAACGAAGTGCTCTAGTTGTGACATGTATATCTCTTCCTCCAAGTCACCATGAAGGAATTTTGTCTTCACATCCATCTATTCCACTTCTAAATCATATGTTGTTACAAGTGATAATAGGAACCAGATAGATGCCAGTTTCACAACAGGAGAGAATATCTCACCATAATCAATTCCATCCACCTGAGAAAACCCCTTAGTGACCAACCATGCCTTATGCTTCACAACACTGCCATTAGGACCACACTTTTCTTGAACACCCATTTACAACCAACAGGTTTGCGTCCAACAAGAAAATGTACCAAATCCCAAGTCTTGTTTTTCTTTAATGCAACCATCTCCTTGTCCATGGCTTTCATTTAGGAATCTGTATCAGTCATACCCATAGCCTCTCTAGCAGTCCTAGGCTCATCAGTGTTAGCAATCAAAGAAAAAATGCAACTAGAATCCAATAATGAATAACCAAACCCTTTTGGTTGCCACCTAACTCGTGTAGACCTCCTCAAAGACTAAGGTTGAGGTTCTTCTTCTTCTTCAGAACTTTCAAAGTTGCTTGAGCTCTCCTCATCATCAAGTCCAACAGGAGTGTGAAGTTCATCTTTCATCTAAATAGATAGAATCTGAAAAACCTCCTTATGTTTCTCCTCTTTCTCTAGTTGCAGCTCAATAGTGGAAGGTTTCATCTCTCTGAAAATTATACTTCTATTGTAGAGAACCTTTTGAGCCTCTAGACCCCAAAGCTTATACTCCTTCACACCGATACCATAATTGATACAGATACACTTAACTGCTTTGTTCTCCAACTTTGACCTCTTCTCAATCAAAACATGAGCATAAGCTTCACAACCAAATACTCTGAGATGTCTCATCGAAGGCTTTTTACCATACCACACTTCCATGGGTGTCTTTCCAACAAGCGTCGATGTAGGAGATTTGTTGATCTAATGACATGTAGTGGCTACTGCTTCAACCCAAAACTTCTGCTCAAGGCTAGCACCACTCAACATACTCCTATCCCTCTCCATCAACATCATTTTCATCCTCTTTGCAACTCCATTTTGTTGTGGAGTGTATGTAGTTGTCTTATGTCTCTCAATCCCGTGCTCTTTATAGAACTTGTCGAACTCTTCAGAACAAAACTCACCACCATTGTTAGTCCTCAAACACTTAATCTTTTTGCTAGTCCTATTTTCTACCAAAGCCTTAAACTCCTTAAACTAACTAAATACTTCAACTTTACTTTAAGAAAATAAATGAATGTCCTACTATAATCATCTATGAAAGAAATAAAATATATAGATTTTGATAACGAAGAAACATTCACAGGACCAAACACATATGAATGAACATAGTCCAAAACCCCAAAAGACTTGTGAGAACTAGAGTAAAAAGAGACACAGTGTTGTTTTCCATAAACATAATGTTCACAAAAGTCGAACTCAAGATTACAATCATCACGACCTTCAACAAGGCTCTTATTTTTTAGGGTTCTAAGACCCTTCTCACCAATGTGACCAAGTTGTTTGTGCCATAACATTGTCTTCTTTGCAAGAAGCTTCATTTTCATGGAATGAGCACCCTTAGGTACCCAAAATGCATGACCATTGAATGTAGTTGCAAGAAACTTCTTCCTTGCATGATCTGATGGTGAGTGTGAAGAATCCAAAGGTCTCTTCTTCGGTATGTCAAAAGAACTATTGCATGTGTTATGTATGCATCCAGCTTGTACAAGGTGTTGACCTGAACGCCCTTAGCCAACACCATAGCTCCTCTCATCATCTTGCATCCTCCACCAGAGAAAAAACTTACACTCCTGTATCATTTAGTTTACTCATAGAAAGTAGGTTTTGTATCGACACCATCAATCCCCTTCACTCTTCCATCAAGAAATTTGATTTTGACTCTTCCATGACCAACAATCTTTAGGTGAGAGTCATCACCCATGTACACCTTCCCACCATCGTACTCCTCATACTTTGAAAACCAACCTCTATGAGAGGTCATGTGAAAGGAAGCACCTGAATCTATCAACCACACATCTTCAAATGCATGGGTTTTCAAGGTTGCAACAAATGCTTCTGCTTCATCTTGAGAAGATTTTTCAGATTCAGAATCAGAGAAAGACTTGTTTTTCTTCTTCTTCTCCTCCTTGTAGTCTTTTCAATTTAATGACCGATTTTTCCATAGTTCCAACATTTTTCTTTGGACTTCTTACCAAGAGACTTAGATCTCCCCAGAGACTTTGACTTGGAATTCTTTTCTTTCTTCTTGCCTTTCTCCTTTGGTTTTCTCTGAATAGCAAGGGCCTCCTTGGTCATCTTGAAAGACTTTCTTCGCATTTCTTCAAATAATTATGAAGCAACCACCTCATCCATCTTGAAAGTGGTTGTTTGCTTCCAATAGCCATCACCAAGTGATCCCATGAGTCCAACAAAGAACACAATAGGTACATGCAACAGTCTTGTTCGTCAATCTTGTCTCCAATGGAACCCAGTTGAGCAATCAACATGTTAAAAGCAATCAGGTGGTCTGCCACAGATCCTCCATCTTCCATCTTTAGAGAATACATTTTCTTTCTCAGGAACAGCTTGTTTACAAGGGATTTATCCTGATAAACCTCTCCAAGTTTCTTTCATAAAAAGCAGAGGTCTTCTCTTCATGAACATTTAGGAGAATGAAATCAAATAGACAGAGTTTAATGAGACCCTTGGCTTTCTAATCCATGAGATCCTAGTCTTCTTTTTTCATGCTCGTTGGTTTGGTTCCAAAAACAACCCATAGATCACAATCTACAAGCATATCTTCCATCTTAAGCTTCCATGGCTCAAAGTTCTGCTATTAAACTTCTCCATCTCATTCCTCCCAAATGTTCCTACCATCTCTTTCTTGCAACAAGGTCACGAAATGCACTTCTATAAAACTCCCATTGAAACAAAGATCAGCTCAAAAAACCCTTCTAACCCAACAAAGGAATCAAGGTTGGCCAGGATTTGATACAAACTGAAAGGAAGTTGGGTGAGTGAAAACAACTTCCTACACTAATCTAATAAGGGGAGAGTTACAAAAAAAATCTTTTAACACCTTATACAGTTACAGAAAGATAATCACATAGAAAAGATAAGATAGAACAAGTACACAAAAAATTAATAACACCAGATATACGTGGGGAAAACCCTTTCAAGTAAAAAACAACACCCTTCAAAAGCACAATACTTCTGTATTACTTCAAATAAGAATTACAATGCAGCTTCAAGTACAAAGCTTATTCAAAAAGTGTTTCAAAACAAACACCTATTATGGAGTGAATCTGTCAGCACTTCGTTACCTGCAAACAAACTATGCATTCTACAATGTAAGGCATCCAATATATAGAGATATGCAAGCTAAAAGAAGCATCTAGAAGGAGAGGGGCATCCAAATTCACATGGAAAAT
The DNA here is from genome assembly GCA_007258455.2 of Sequoia sempervirens. Classification (NCBI taxonomy): domain Eukaryota; kingdom Viridiplantae; phylum Streptophyta; class Pinopsida; order Cupressales; family Cupressaceae; genus Sequoia; species Sequoia sempervirens. The sequence continues at coordinate 586,498,903 of VDFB02047230.1, read as the reverse complement.
CTCCCACACAATACACAAGATTCTGATATATGTACAATATTCCCTTACACCCCTTACAACTGTCATAACATGTAAAGATTCCCTCCTCAAGCTTGGGCACCTAGAATATGTTAAAAATAGGCTATGACAGATGCCTTACACATCTTATAGCTATCATAGAATCTATCATAACTGACAACACTTACAACTGTAAGAGAATTTGTCATAACTAACCAAGAATATTTGATTCTCTTATAGCTTGTCATAACCCAACTTAGGCGCCAAATTTCTCCATGCACAAAGATGCCTTATGTCGCATCATAGAATCTATCATAACTTGTCATAGGTCCAAGATTCCAAAGTGGGACACCTACCTCCACTTGGGATGATGATGTGTCATCCAGTCACCTCCAACGGGGATGTCACCCAACCGTTGGGTCCCAATTGATTATACGATAATGTAGGCAATTAAATAATACAAATAAATACAATAATACATTAAATTAATCATGTTAGGACTCTAAGGTTGAGACATATTAATCCCAACACCATGTTCCTTATTGCTATTGTTATCTCCTAGAAATGCACCCTATAAACTGAGCTTTCTATGGAAACATGGGATCATTTCAAGGCTGTGGGTCACCTAAAGTTTAAATGAACCTCCTCTGCGTTATCACCTAAAACTACTGCTCTTTGAAAGAAAAGGGAATAAAGAATATATGAAAATTAAAACTTAAACCTACGGTGATACACCAAATTGACAGAAATCGTGGAATGAAAACAAGATGAACATACACTGAGAAACTAATGAGAGATACTTCATTTACTCAACATAACTTTGTGAACTTATGCACATTCTTGAAAAGGTTTAATCTGTGTATCTATTTTAAGAAGGAAAGATGAACTTCACAACTTAAAGTTCAAAATGCAGACTTAGAAAACACAGTTCAAAACTTACATAAACTGAAAAGAAATGAAAACAGTATGAAACACCAACACTAGTTTCCAAGGTAATCTCTGTATGTTATATTTCAAATTCCAGTTGAGTTACAAAGCATACATCAGCTGAGAAAGGATTGTTAAAAATCACTAACTCTTTTGAATGCATCATCAGAACCCCTTAAAACTAGGCAAAAATGCCCTATATACAAAAAGATGTTATCCCCTTAGGGCTTACAAAATATTAGCCCATAAAGATCTGCCCTTAGATCTTTTCCAATGGAGCTACTTCTGCATTGAATGCATATCCTCGCTGTCCAAGTCGGTGTGAAAAGATCGCCCTCAGGAGAAGCCTTCGGATTTTTCTGCAACTACAGTATTAACTTCATGGCCTCTGTGTCCACTCTCGAAACTCCTTGCCGAGCTACCTTGAATGCTCCTGAGCGTTACCATAAATGTCAATCAACTCTTGCCAGTTGACATCCCAACTGTCCCTGTGGTCTCCGCCTTTTTGTTGCTCGATGACACCTTCTGGATATCAATCTGATTCATCGCTTTATTCTCAGAGTAGATACACGTTGCTATGCTCTATCAATCTCGTCCACAGGGGGATCAGGCAGTCAAACGGCTCATGGTGTGTCCTTAGCTCCCTCTGATTGGTCGAACTCGAGCCACGTAGATTTTCATACGGTTAGAGGTCGCTTCATCAGAATCGCATGTCGGTGAGACACTAGTCGTGTCTCGCCGATGCGATTATGCCCCTTGGCAGTTATCGACATATCTCACAACTATCGGCAAGAGCTCATATCGAGCCCAAAAATCATATTGAAATCCATAATGGCTGCTACCCAGACCATCAGCAAGACTTATCGCCTTCGGGAAGACCTCATGGTGAGCCATTAGGATTCATACCGATATCCCTTTCCATCGCTGAGACCTCCATTAGTCACTGAGACATCTCCCCGAGCTCCTACTCTTTGTTCGACAAGACACTGGCAAGTCGGGAGACCTTTTGGCGAAAATACTTCCTTTCTGCGAACTCATTTCATTTCGGGGAGACTTCCCTTGGTCAGTGAGACCCTCCACCGAGCTCACAACTTTCACCGAGACCTTCGTTAGTCGCTAAGACATCTCCCTGAGCTCCTACTCTTTGTTCGGCAAGACACTGGCAAGTCAGGAGACCTCTTGATGAAGCCCCCATCATTATACCGTTGTGCTCCTCGGTCGGCGAGAACACCCATGTGTCGGTGAGACCTCCTACCGAAGGAAAAACACTATACTGGGACCCCTTCATTCTTCGGCAGGACCTTCTACTTTCACCGAGATATCATGGTGATTCTACTTTCCTTTGCGTCGAGCTCACATTCTTTCGGTAAGAGGCCGTCGGGTCGGTGAGACATCATGGCGAATTCATTCTACTTCGGCAAGACCACCTTCGGTCGGTGAGACATTACACCAACCGAACCCTCAATCAGCGAGTGCAACCTCCTCGACAAGACATCGCCCATGTCGGCCAAACGATATACCGATGGCAAGATGTCACGGCGAACTCATCTCATTGTCGGGGAGACTTTATCGGTCGACAGGACCTTATGGCAGGTTCCATTAGTCACACCGAAGGTTTACAACCATCGATGAGACCATCACTTGTCGGTAAGACATTACACTAACCCCTTCCATTCCTCCCGAGCTCAAACCTTGTGTCAACGAGACTCCCACTGGTCGGCAAGACGTCACAGCGAAAGCACCCTCCGTCGGCGAGACCTCAATTTGACTGGCAAGACTTCATAGTGAACGAGGGTTCTTTTCCCCGATGACAATCCCTTTCGGTGAGACTCCCATCCCTTTGGCGAGACATTACCCCGATGCTAAACTCTCTCGGCGAGCTTGCTCTATCTCGGCAAGACCCTACCTGGTCGGCGAGACCTCATCTCGAGCTCAAAAATTTTGCCGAGACCTTTGCTTGATCGCCGAGATATCACGACGAACTCCTTTCTCTCGCCAAGAGCATACTTCATTTTTTTGGCGAAGGCTCTCTGTTTTGGTGAGACATCATCAGTCGCCGAGACATCATAGCGAGGCCCACCATTTCTCTCCGTTGACATCCTTCTTCGGTGTGATTCCTGGCGGTCACCGAGACTTCTCAGCGAGATGACAAACTTTTGGCGAGCTGAGACCATTTCGGGGAGACTCCCATGTTTCGGCAAGACCTCATTCCCTCAGCAAGACCTATTAGCGATGAAAATGTCTGGCCGACTGGGACATTTTAAAAATGAATAGAACCCCTGCTGGTCGGCAAGACAGCTGGAAGGTCTTGCCGACTTTATCCTTAGAGGAACTTTATGCCAAACTTTGACCGAGGCAAACTTTCAACTGAGCTCCTTGAGAAATACATCAGGGGTATGATTTAATCATGCTCAACAGTGTCTCCACTTGGCCTTTATGAACACCTGCAACACAATTTGTCTTGCTTGATGAGCCCGTAGGTGAAAATCGGGCAACAACTATTACATTCTATCGGTTCAAATTGGATAGATGTAATAATAATATGTCAATTTATAAGTTCACAAAATACAAGATTTCAATGACCTCTGCAAGAAAAAGTTTTGTAATGTTTGTGGCTATCATTTGGTTTGAATTTTATTTTATTCTAATATAACATTTTTTATTTTAAAATTATAATTCTATGGGAAAATAAAGCTTTCCTAATACATATAGTACTTGGAATAAAATAAGGATTTTAGAGGTGGGACTAAAATAATATTTATGCATAGTAAAATCTTTAAAATGTAAATAACTAAAATGTGATACAGAGTTCAAATCTAGATGAGGGAATACATTGTTGATTATGTTATAAAATGATATCTAATTAATTTTCATATGTTTGGGAGAAAGAAAAAAAGAAATGATACATAATAGAAGATTGCTATCATGTAACATGACAAGATCATCTACCTCCAATACACAATGAAACTAAAAATATCATAAATTCTAAAATTAAAAATCAAATATGAGAAAGACCTATAAACGTATGGGATTAATTTAGATCTAAATGCTAATAGAATAAGAAAACTAGGTATCCATATAACATAAATAAATATCAATTAGAATCATCCTCCAATAATGAAGTATACACCCCTAAATTAGTTCAATATTCAACTATCAAACATGCAATAACACTAGGTGTAGTGCATGTGACCTATATATGCTTTTATCTAGCAAAAAAAATATATCCCTTTATTATAGTAATTTTATTTAACTAACCAAATATTTTAATATGACACACAATTATCTTAGCAAATACCCTTTTTTGCTCTAGGTAATAAATTAACCAATCTTTCGAATGATTTATTTATAGTTTTACTCTACTCTATTTTTCACCCAAAATGTGAAAATATTGGCTTAATATTTTCATTAGTAGATTAATACCTAATTTTTTGAAATGGTTTCTTTCAACTAAGTACCTACATCTTTTTCTCTGAAGAAAGAATTTTTGAGATCACATTCCAAGTTCAAAGAAAAAAATATTACAATTAAAGTTGTTCCAAATAGTCGTCAATCACTTATTTTTAGGGACACATGTTAAGCCTCAATGGCCTATTTATCTTAAAAAATAAATTTCCTTGTCAGATTGTCATTATTCCCATACTAACTTTATTTTCATTCTGGTAGCATTGTGATGTACTCTATAACATTAAGCAACTTTATTAGTGCCTACAATGAAAATACAAGGAATTAAGTATCTTGTATAACAAACGAGAAAATTTACACCTATTTCTTTATTATGAAACCAATCCACCCCAAGAGATAAAGATAAAGTTGAGTATGAATTTATTTCTTACAATATAATTGGAAAACCTTTGAAGACTACAAAATGTCTAAAACTTGTCCTTTTAAACTATTGAATTTTAAAATGACAATGATTTTCATCATTTTTAAAAATGTGTAACCATTATAATTTTCCTAGCATTATTTATGAAAAATAGCATTATTAGGACCTATTACAGATTATGCAACAACCTCAAATGTAGCATAAATTTTCCTCAAATAGATAAACCTAGATAACAATTACAATAATCAAATCAACAATGAAGGTAATGGGGGTAATATAAAAGTAAAATCTGACTTACCTTCACATTAAAGTATCGTGATATTCTTCAATTTTTCTTTCAAGGATACTTTTGAATAAATTAATTTTTCTACACATTTTCCTATGTTACATTCAATAACTCCACATGATCCATATTTAATATTTTAACTTCGATGTGCCTCAAAATTGACTTTGAATATTTTAATAGGATTTTCAAAAATTGAAATTTTAATATCTCTCAAATGACAAATGATATTGAAGTATTTCTTCACCATTGGCTTCAATTTACCATTCCAGAGGTATGTGTAAGATTTCATTCCCAACCACGCATAAATGCAAACCTACCAAAAATAGTAACCCTACCAAATTTAGCCCTTATTGAAAAGAAACAACATTTTTTTGGGTGATGCAAGATTGCTCTTACACCCTAGATGCTCCTGCATCAGACACCTGGGGTAATTTGAAAAGTGATGGGCTATCACTTCTCAAGAGTTGGAGAGAAACTAAGACAAAACTAACCTCAGCCTCATATAACCATGATGAATCTTCAATAGGCCTTCCTCTCCATTTCAACAAGTACTCTACATATTGCTTGTTCTTGTGCTTCTACCCACATGACTATCCAAAATTTCTTCTATCTCCTCGTTTTCTGAAGTAGATGTTGGAATATTCAATTGTGCTTCTGTTATTTCTTCATCATTTCCTCCTTTGTGATATTCTATTAAATTTAAAATGTTTTGATTAAGGGGAAAAACAAGTTGTTCGCCCCTCTTTCGAGGCCTGTTATCTCTTTGTTGGTTCTGGTTGTTCGCCCCTCTTTGTAGGGTCAGAAGTGGTGTTTTATTATTGTTCCTTCTATCCTCTTTCTCTATTTGCAGGCATTCCTGGCTCTCTCTAGCCTTTTGGGGGATTTTTTGCCTCTGGGTGGGGGCTTTCATTGTGTGGGGATGAGGTTGCTAGTTTTCCTCCGGTGGAGTTTTTTGTGGAAAGTTTATGGCATGTTTTAGACCTTGACTAGCATGTAGGGTTGGAGGTTGTTCTTCGTTGTCTTGCTAGCTTTCTACACTCTTTGGCTTTTAACATCGCCATTTGGGAGATGTTAAATCTGAAATGTTAAACACTGGTGAAATATGAATTTGAAGATAATTTTCTAAAAAAATTGTATGTTACTATATTTTTTTGTGCAATTCTAATATTCATGTGTGCATCTTTCTAGGGCTTCTCCTAGGTGTGATTCTATTCAATCTTCCTATCACGTACAAGTTATAAACTAGAATACAACACTGATTATGATGGGGGAAAAAGGGAATCTAGGGTATAAATCATACCTTAGCCCATCTAACATTTAGAGACACAAAAATGATCATAAAAGACCACTTGGCTACTATCCTCAATAGAAGAGCTAGAATGGTTGATTAGGGTTTTGGTCCCTTTTTGTGGTAGCAAGGTTGGATCTGATTTAAAATTGATATGTGATGTAATAGTGAACTAGGCTAATGATGCACCTACAATGAACTAATGGAATTACAAAAAATTGTGGAACTAAAACACAAGAACATATTATAGAGAAGTAGAATGCAGAGACAGAAGAACCTAGTATTCAAATTTGAGTTGAATCTAGCTGGTCAGGGGCATGGGCATCCTAGACTAGAAATGTTAATTTTTTTGGATCTATGAACATGTCTCAATATGTTATAGTTTGTAGGTCCTTCCTTGTGGGTTTTAGCTTTGAAACTATCTATCAATAAATAATTCACCTTACCCTAATTTGTTGAAATAGGATGCTTGAATGTTTGATATTTCAATTAGGCCTTGATCTCCTTCCAAAGTTGCTTTAGATTTGTCACCTACACACAAGAAAAGAGAGAAAGGGTTGTGTCATATAGGGTTTTGCTAAAGTCAGACCCCATTTTGGTGTTCCCACCTCCACAACAGCTATGATGATATAAAGAGTGCTTACCCTCAGTTGAGCAAAGGAAAAATGGATAAAACAAGTGATAAATTGACAAGTGCTAGAACTTACCACTTCAGATCTAAGCTCCTTGTTGGACTAAAGTCATGGGCACATCTCATGCAAAGATAAATGGATTCTTGATTGAAGGTCCTTCAAGTGTTACTACTCACAAAATAAATGAACATAAAAACATGAAGAATCTTAATCATAAAATTGATGCATTGCTATCACGATACATTTGACTAAAATAATGTTGTAATAATCCTACTAACTTTGCTCTTGAATACTTTTTAGGATATTCAAGTAGGATTCAAGTTGCAATCTAGTTTCAAATGGTGAAAAATACTTGTATTTATATGCATTTATTTATTTCTCACAAAATTAATTATCGAGTTGACAAATGAATTTAAATTTATAAATATAAAAATATTGACAATAAAATATTTAAATTTGAGCCAAAATAGGTTGGCCAAGGGTGTGTGTGCCCTAAACCAAACCTATTTTGGAGCTTTTGATGTAATTAAATGAATATTTAATGTTAATTCTCATTTTTATCTCAATTTTTTGAAAACGACTATAAAATGAGAAAATTATAAGCACAATTAGGTCTAAGCACATAAGGGGGAGTTAAACCTAGTGTGAAATTATCAAGGGTGACAATTTACAATGATACATTTAGGCCCCACTTTAGTGAGAGTATGAACTTACACTTCATGCTTACACTAAATTAAGGAGAAGATCTATTTATTTATCAAAACCTCGAATATATAGGATGACACCAAGTTGAGGGGTGGGCAAGCTCCCAACTTAGAATCCTATCAATCTGCAATGTTAAGATAATGCAAGATTCAATCATACATAAGGGGGTAAGTGCATGGATCTGTGACACAATTTTGGTGTCAAATTGCAAAAAAAACTGTAACATGCATTTTTCTAAGCTCTTTCATTTTCTATTTCTTTGCCAAGGACACTATATACATGAAATAAACATTTAAGTATAAGTTGACATTTACATATAGACATTTACTTTCTTATACTTTAAGTTATATTTCATGTATATAGGCAGGATGTTTGAGAGTGGTTTCGGATCTCTAGGAGTTATAATGTAAATTTTAGTTTTTGGAAGATCTTAAAAATTTCAGACTTAGTCAAATTTCAGTAATCAACATGTCAAATTTCAGTAATCGGGAGGTCAAATTTTAGTAGTCAGCAAGTTGTATCATCTTTCTCTCTAACTCTCTCCTTCTCTCTACTCTTTATCTCTCCACTCCCTCTCTCACACACACCCCTCTATCTCCTCCCTACGTCTTCCTCCCTTCCTCCCCTCTCTACTTCTCTCTATCTCTTCTCTATCTCTCTACATCTCCTTCCCTCACTACTTATCTTTATCTCCCCTCTCTCTCTCTCTCTTTACCTACCTCTCCCTCCATCACTTTGTATATGTTATCACAAAATCTAGCAGCACTCGTTCCACAGATAACCCCCCTACGAAACTTGTCCATTTCATGGGTTCGTGAATTTTAAGCATACAAAACGAGGCAATTTTCAATCCACCTCGAAGTGCGTTCCAAAAGTATCAAATAACCCATTTGAGCGTCCCACTACGTTCATCTCGCGAAGACCTTCGAAACGAGTATCTTCGCGAACTCACATTTTTCATACTTAGTGAAATTGTGAAAAGTGCAAAAGTTCCTAAAAAAAGCGCTCTAACTTTTTGATGAAATTTGTCTAAGTATAAAAAGTGCAAGGGCGGGGTTTTTCAGCGCCCTTGCACTCAAGTGAAAAGTTAACTTGGTGCAAGGGCGCTGATTTTTAGTGCCCTTGTACTCTTTCCAGACTTAGTATTTTTTATGATGGGCGGTGATTTTTCAGTGCCTTGCACTTTTTCTAGACTTAGTCATTTTTATGATGGGCGACGATTTTTTAGTGCCTTGCACTTTTTCTAGACTTAATCATTTTTTATGATGGGCGGTGATTTTTCAGTGCTTTGCACTTTTTCCAGTTTTGTGCCAATTTTTATGCCTTAATTAGTTGCACGACTTTTGTTCATTTATGACACTCCCAAATCACTTTTAAGTGATTTTAATTGACTTTTAGTTCATTCCTCCACTTCATTTCTCCATGTTGAAGAGGTTTCATCATTTTACAAAGAGGCATACGGGTTTCATGGCGTTGAAGAAACTCGTTCTCCCACTCAAGTTTTTCACTAACTCCTACACAAAAAGTCATCTCCCCAAGTGCAAGGACGTTGATTTTCAACGCCCTTACATTTTTTATAGTTTTGCCTTAAAACTTTTCCAAATCACTTCTTTTTCGCTTCAAACATCGTTTCTTCACTCTTGCATCATTTTTTGTGCCTAGTTGCTCATTTCACGCTTGCTCAAACATTGTTTCTCACTTCACGCTTCCCAATGCTACTTTTTTTGCTAACGCCTATTGATTCACCATCCTCGCAGTTTCTCTCCATATTTCATCAAGTGATCCTAAAGGTGACATCTTTTGATCCAGTGAACTATCCCAGATCTACAAAGAAGTCGTTATGCAGCAAGTTAAGGATGACAATTTTTCCAAAGCCTCAATACATATCATTTGCGATATACCATTGACACTTGATAATCTCAAGACACATCTTCGTGGGTGCAAGAAAATCCATTCATTTTCCAGAAGGTCGATCACAAGAGCTCACACCCTTGTAGATTACACAATCGGCCCAAATGATGTGTTCATATAAGAGACCGAGAAGAAGTATGAAGACTCTGCGTCCAAAGTAAGGAACCATGAAGATTCTTGATCTCCAATGTTGAACATTTTGATGCTTCCCTTTATGCACCTTGTAAATATTTTGTGACATTTTAAATGTCTTTTCTTAAAATGTAATTACACTGAAAATCTGAGATGTAGTTTCATGAAGACAAATTACATTTTGACTTAGTCAAAGTTAGGTGATATTTTGCTAAATTAACTCACCTAACTTTCCTAACTTTTCTCAACTGATTTCCTAATTTTGCTCATCCCTCTCCTTTATAAATATGAGGGATTTCTATTGTAAAGCTTACCTTTAGTATTTTGCAATGAAGTGCTGCCCTTTTTGAAGCAGAATTGTGAAACTTTGTGTTCATGCTTTGTGAATGAAATTTGATCAATAAAGAAGACAATTGCAAACCAGACTTTGTGTTGGATTCAATATCTCATGAATTGATCTTATTTGGTGGTGATTAGTGGATGATATTTGAAGGGCTTCAAGTAATTTATGTAAACTTTGTGTTACATTCCTTATTTGGATTTAAGTTTATGTTTGGATACTTTTGTTGAATGATCTACAAGACTTTGCGCTTGTAATCATTCATGTTGTTTGAGGAATTGTTGCATCTAAGAAGACTTTGTGCTTCTAATGCAACAGACAACACGTCTCTCACAAATCCATTATTGAAAAAGCTACGAAACGACTTTGTAACTTCGTGAGCTTTCCCTTTTCCTTTTACTTGTTTATTGTTAATCTCATCTGGTGCCTCTATGCTTTTCTTTGACAAGATAGAGGTATAGACATTACTGCTTGTTGATCGTTTAGAGTTATCATGAATTAAGAACTTCCAACGGTGAAGCATTGTAAAGATCTTCTCTGAAAAAAGAGAGAAGCATGAATGAGACACACACCTCCCATTTTGTAAGTATAATGTGTATTGTGTAAATACTTTAATCAATTTTACTATAGCTTTGTTAGCAGTAAGAAGGGCGCCTCCCCTTTCTAAGAGGAGAGATTTTATCTCACATAGTTGTGGCTGAAGTTCTAGTTGTGTAATCTATTGAAAAGAGGATTACATAATTTTCACCCAACAGTATCTCACCTATGTCTCCCTCCCTACCTCTTTCCCTCTCTACTCTCTATCTCTCCTCTCCCTCCCTCTACCTACATCTCTGTCACTCTCTATCCCTCTCTATCCCTCTTTTCCCCCTCTTTCTCTCTAACTCTCTCCTCTCTATCTCATAATTCTCTCTCTCTCCCTCTCACTCTCTCCTCTCTATCTCACCACTCTCTCTATCTCTCTCTCACACACACACACACAAAAAACCTCTATCTCCCTCCCTAACACTCCCTTCCTCCCTACTTCCCTCTCTACTTCTCTCTATCTCTCTTCCTCCCTCTCTCGACCTCACCCTCCCTCCCCTTTTTGTCTCTCCTCCCAATCTCTATCACTATTGTCCCTCCCTCCATGCCTCCCCCTCTTTCTCTCTCAATTGCTCCTTTTATCTATCTCACCATTCTCTATCTCTCTCACTC
>VDFB02047230.1:586377653-586486616 GCA_007258455.2 Sequoia sempervirens | reverse complement strand
GACCTCCTGATTACTGAAATTTGACATGCTGATTACTAAAATTTGACTAAGTCTGAAATTTTTTAAAATCTTCCAAAAACTAAAATTTGCATTATAACTCCTACAGATTTGAAACCTCTCTCAAACATCCTGCCTATATACATGAAATATAACTTAAAGTATAATAAAGTAAATGTCCATATGTAAATACCAACTTATACTTAAATGTTTATTTCATGTATATAGTTTCCTTGGCAGAGAAAGAGAAAATCAAAGAGTTTAGAGAAATCCATTCCAAAAGTCGTGAATTACATTTGGTGCACACCAAATTTGGCGTGCGCCAAATAGGTTGCATTGGGAAGTACCAACCCAATGGGTTGAATTTTGCATTGGGCATCCAACCAAAAGGTTTGGACAACCCTTTCATGCAAAATACGTGATTTTCTGAAAGGGTGCCAAATTTTCTCATATTTTCGTCTGTGCTTCTCGTCTCATTTGCACGTCTTTCAATGTAAGTTTATAAAAAAACCATGATAGTGTTAACCTTTCTCTTAGCTATCTAAATATATAATTCTTTTTTCATTTTGATTTAGTTAAGGTTTCGATCCATAGCTTCTATTATAAATGCCTCTGTTTTGGTCAAAAACCAACATGTGCTAGTTTTAGGATAGATTTTTACTCATTCATCGAAACACGAAACAAATTACATTTTTTGAAACTACTCCATTCTACACATGATGAAAAAAAAATCAATTTTTGATTAGTTTTCAAAAAAATTAGGGGGGAGCATGCTCAAATTTCAATTTTTCAGGATGTGTCCACTTTGAAAATTCATAAAATATTATATATTCATTAAAAAAATTATCCGAAAGAAGGAGGATAAACCACATGGTGTTAGCTAATTTCTCACTGTTGGGATTTTTGAAATCCTAAGAACAAGTTAATCAAAAAGGGGGGAGCCCTTAGGCGCTATGCTATTTTTTTTATAAAAACAGGACCTATTTTGGCCCCCCCTTTTTGAGACCCTTAATCTTCATTAATTTCAAAAAGAATTAGTAGCTTAGAAACTAGACTCAGAGTACTTCAACTTTTGTTCTTGCTACATCTTGAAATTTTGATCGTAACTATCTTCATTTTCTTGTGCAAATCAGAGTTTGCTGATTTTAAAAGAAAAGTGGCATCTTAAGAGCCAAAATTGTGTCACAGATCCATGCACTTACCCAAGGCACTCAATGAATAATCAATGGAGTACACATAAAAGAATACACAAAAGTATACACAAATAAAATATGATGCATACATGAAATACATGAAGCAAACACATGGAATACACAAAGCCAACACACAAAAAGCATAAGGCAAACACATAATCAACACAATACAAACATGATATGCATGAAATAAAGCATAAACACAAGGTTAGTACTCTAAAAAATATTTTAGTAAGGTAAAGATACCCCAGTCTAAAAATTTATCTCCATACCAAACATCATCCATAAAAAATGTTAGACATGATAGTGCTCTCATAAGACCAGCAAGTTGTGTTATGCTAAATCAAATATGAGCTACATAAACCTACTAGCTAGCAAGTTGTGTTATGCTATGTTTCTATGTAATATGATGGGTTTCATAAGGCTAGCAAGTTATGTTATGCTAGGTGAATCATGAAACACATGGCTCCACTGGCAAGCAAGTTGTATTATGCTAGGTGGCCATGTAAAAATTCTCAAGTTCAGAGGTTAGCAAGCTCCATTATGCTAGGTCTATGTGAATCACGATTTAGGGAGCATATAAAATTTTAATGTCATGGGGGACAAATAAATTCTTAACATCACAGGGGATGAATTGATAACTATGTCTCAAGGGGTGTTAGAAACAATACCACCACCAAGAGGATATGTCAGTAAGTCAAATCTCGCAAGACATCAATGAAATAGATGTAATAATGGATATGATGATATGCCCCCCTTAAAATGTTGACATACTTGTTATACTATTGTTTTAAGGAAAATAAAGGGGGGAGAGGGGATCCTCAAGAAGGATTCACACCTCCAAAACTAGTTATCCTTACCCCCCAAGTGTAAAGGAAAGGATAACCATGTTAAAAAACTACCATGTTGCTATCGTAGATGAAATATGGTTGCATGTAAGATTGTACCACCATGAATGGAAATGAACAAACACATGGAACTACCAATGCCACATAGTGGGGAGCAACACCATAGAAGAGAGATTGTCATTTAGAATAAATAGGTGCATAAACACATGGAAGAGTGATAGCACCACCATCGTGAAGTTGTATTTTATTGCTCGAGGCCATACATTCATTTGTGGAATGACCATGCACTCAAGGATATGCATAAAAATAGCTATTTTCATAAAATTTATTACGTGTTGGAGGAGAAAGAGTAATCAAGTGGGCTTTGAGAATCCTTGACAAGATATTATCTTGCTCCTATAGAGGATAAGTAGTAGGAGACAATCATTTCTCTTGTGAACAAAAGGTTTATCATTTACCCCAAGAAATTATAAATATAGTAGATGATGGGATCTGTGATGTAGACAAAGGAGAAGGTTAAAAACCTATACCCCTTTTTGCAAGGTACGATGTAGACTTCACATGATCCTTAACTCCTTTCATGTTTTCATCATATCTAATTTTAGAAATAATTTTATATCCAACCCTATAACATTTTTCCAACTCATATGGATGAGAAGTCTTGTCTAAATGATTATGAGACGAATTGATTCTTTTGAAGAATAAAATTTTGTTTTGGGTGTTGAAATGTTAGGATTAGATATTTTCGGCACGTGAGGGATGAAAGCTAAAGAGCCCCCATCACCATTATGGGATGATGTTTGTGTATTTGTTGATGTAGAAGAAGATTGAGCAAATGAAACACAAGAATCCTTAGGTTTAGATTGTAAGATTTTGCACTTTCCCACAAATGAGGGTGTAAAATCCAATGAACCCCAATTGCTACCAAAACATGCATTTGAAGATGAAGCATTATTTTGATCATCATTTACATTTTGAGATGCGGAATGACAAGATTGTGTTGAAACAACCTCTTACTCTTTAGACTTTGATGGTGATATTTTATACTCCCTAATGAAAGCAAGTGTAAAATCTAATGAACCCCAATCATCACCAAAGAGCGCATTCATAGTGCCATTATCATTGGGAGGTAATGGTTCAACTTTTAAAGAAGGAATCAAAGTACTAAGAGAGTTGGAAATGTTATTTTGGCTTGTAAATTATATTTTTTTTGCATTCAATTTAACCGTATGTACCTTGTTATTATATTCATACTTCATCTCGCAATGAAGAGTAGATGGGACTCCCTTCATGGCATGAATCTATGGTCTACCGAGAAGAAGATTATATGTTAGAGTTTTAGGCATGACATGGATAAGGGTAGGCAAAATCACGGGTCCTACCTTAATGGGTAGTGTAATTGCACCTAATGATTGCCTACCAACATTATCAAAGCCACAAATAGAAAGATTATATCAAGTTTCATAAGAGATTTAGACACACCCATCTTATCTAAAAGATCAATGCTACAAACATGAAGACCTGATCCATTATCGATTAGAGTACACCTAATTCTTTTATCATTAATGATAACAATCATGAGAGCATCATTTTGATTTTGGACCTCGATAGGAGGTAATTCATATTGAGGGAACATAATATCCAACATTGTTGCCTACATACCATCAAACAAGGCTGCTACATCATTTGGTTTGACAAAAGGTGGAATATTAATCTTCTGCAAAGCCTCTTGGAGTATCATGTGGTATGTAGGCAAATTAAGTCCCAAAGAGATATCTTGGCTAGAGTATTGTGAAGTTTTTCAACAAGATCATACTCTTTATCACTATGCTAAAGAAGACGAGGTGCGGGGGGAAGATATGGTTGAGGAAATGTGATGGAGGTTTTCATTTTCTTTGGTTATTTATTATTTTAAGTGTTATATTTGTGAGCCGCTACATGATAATTTGTTTGTTGTGACACATTTGGGAGTGAGTTGTTTTGCAAAGTTTAGGATATGGCCAAGAGGGTTAGATTGGTTCGAAGGAGGTTTAATAATGAGGGAAAACATAGTTTGACATTTAAGAACGTGGGAAGGAGGGTAAATGATAAGCTTTGGCTCAAGACATCTCTTGAGAGGGGTGAAGGGAAATATCTTAAGATACAAATTCTAGGCACAAAATGTTGTTTAGTTGTTCTCCCCAAGGGAGAACCAAGTAGGCTGGTCAATATTTTAATCTTTCTTGATGAGAAAACAAGATTTTTTATTTATGAAAATGCAATGAACTAGGTGAATTAGGGCCAAAGTGGTAATGCACAACAAAATTTAGAAATTTTAGGATAAACTTCCAGAAATAGGAAACGAATATGAACAGAGAGCATAGACAAGGTTTTACATAGAAAATTTGATGCCAAGCTAACAGGACGGGGGCGTGAGCACCCTAGACTAGAGGTACAAGATTTTAACAATTGAATTTTTTATGGAAACCAACAATAATGTTTGACCTAATCTAAGGTTGCATAGGTTCAGATTTGAAAGAAAATATATTTTTGGAAATACATGAAAACCTATTTTTTTATGTGAAGCACACACATGCATAAAATTGTATGTTTTTTATTTTTCAAATGATAATTTTTAGAATTTAAAATACTGCAACTAACTAAATTTATCTTGAAAATGTTGAAAGATAACACCTTTTGATCTTTTGAAATGAAAAAATACTATGCAAATATTTTACTTTACTAAAATTGCATGCATTTTCACAAATGAAAAACCCTAAGATTGCACTCAGATTTCACAATGAAATAAATCAGATCTAAGCCCTAAACAAAGAAAATCAGATATGAAATTATGCAATTGAAGTCAAAATATTTACAATTTTGATCTAAATTGAACAAAGAGAGCAAACGATTAATAAACAAATGTGAATAAATGACAAGATCTTTAAATAACCTATGTTTTGAATCAATTTTTAGAATTAATTCTATAAAATTAGAAAATTGCAAGTGTATGATATGCCAGGTTCACCAAAATGTGATGAGGGGGAAAGGGATCTAGGGTATATATCACATCTTATCCTATATAATATTTAGGGACATAAAAATATCATAAAAGACCACTTGGATACTATCCTCAATGGAAGAGCTAGAATGGTTGATCAAGGTTTTGGTCCCTTTTTTGTGGTAGCCAGGTTGGATCTGATTTAGAAGTGATGTGTGTGATGTAATAGTGAACTAGGCTAATGATGCACCTACAATGAACTGATGGAATTACAAAAATTGTAGAACTGAACCACATGAATAGATTATAGAGAAGAAAAATTCAGAGACAAAGAATCTAGCATTCAAATCTTAGTTGAATCTAGTTGGTCAGGGGCATGGGCACCCTAGGTACTTGAAATGCTAATTTTTCAAATCTCTAAACATATCTTAGTAGGTTATAGTCTATAGGTCCTTCCTTTCGAATGTTAGCTTCAAAACTTCGTATATCAATAAATAATTCGCCTTGCACTAATTTGTTGAAATAGGATGCTTGAATGTTTAATCTTGTAATTAGGCCTTCAATCTCCTTTCAAATTTGCTTCATATCTGTCACCTACATGTAAGAAAGGAGAGAAAGGGTTGTCATACATGGGTTTTCCTAATTCAAACCTTGTTTTGGTGTTCCCACCTCCACAATAACTATGATGATGTAAAGAGTGATTACCCTCGGCCGAGCAGAGGCAAAATGGATAAAACAAGTGATAAGTTGACAAGTGTCTTGAGTCAATGACATTGTGTCATCAATATTAAATACAATAATTTAATATTAACATAAATAGAAGATCACTTCTTAAATCATGTTTTAGACTTTTCATTGTTATAACTTATGGTTTCATTCTTCAAGAAAACCATAACAAATTCGGTTAATCACGATGTTACATGTAAAACACCCAACCAAAACAACAGGACACAAATATTGGTGTAGACAATTTCAACTCAGATCTATAAAATGCTAAGCCTGATTTTACTAGGAGATGGCCACTCAGAACATAAATTTGAATTATATTGAGAACATAATCAACTATTAGAATGCACAAATCACAAATTCACCAGTTTATTTGAGACAATGAATGAACCCAAACTGAATGAATTGAAATTATATTACAACAGATTGAAGTTACAATGTGAAATGATGTTGGATATGTAGCAACCCAGGTGTGATAGTTTCTAGGCTAAGTGTTGATCCACAGACTCTACGGACATGATGATCACCTTCAAACGATTGATGATGCTCCACCCAGAGGTGGTGTCGCATCACAAAGAGCCCTTGCAATGACTTAATACTCGACGCTTCACTCTTCAGTTTTTCCTCATTGTAATTGCATTCCCTTTAGGTTGACCATTCTCTACAGTGACCTTTGATTGTAACAACGACAGGATGCTCACTGGACGCCTTCAATCACCAAGCTCAGTCAAAATGACCAGAGCTAATGATGCATGACCTAGCGCTACTCGCCTATATGCTTCAACCAGCTCGATCTTGTTTTGCTCGATGTATGTCGTGCTATACTCTTGTTAGCATGAATGATGGGAATGAGTCTATGGGAAAAGACATGAACAACAACCATGAATTAAGCTCGGGTAGAGACTACGCACTACCTAAGAGCTTTGATTGAGTAGCTACACTCTCAATCAGCCAAGCCGAATTTCAATCCCATAATTCATGATGATTCTAAGAGAAAGCATACCCTCTATTTAAACTAATCTATTCGCCAACTTGAAGAAGTCGGCCAGACTCTAAACAAAAGAAAGAAATTAAATACAAATTGGTGCCTCAAAAGGTCGGCCCAACACAAAGAATTCAATATTTTTGCTTAGTGTTGAAAAACACTATTTAAATTCTCCCGCCCAATTCAATTGCAAATTTCGGGAACATTATAGTCCCCGCCTTCAGATGGTTGCTTGTCCCCAAGCAACCTAAGATTAGGATGCTGGAAGATTTCCACTCCTTCCAAAGTAGCATCTTCAGCAGGTAGATTCTTCCATTTGACTAAGTATTCTGGAATGACCTTGTTTCTTAACTGTTTCTCTTACATCCAACACCGTTTTAGGCTTGAGAATCAACTTTCCTTCATCATCAAGTGGTGGAAACTCCAAAGATTGCGTAATCTGTTGTGTCCTAAGGCCTTCTTTAGACAAGAGACGTGGAAGATGTTATGAATTCTGCTCATTGGTGGCAGCTCCAATTCATACACAACCTCTCCAATTTTACGTGTGATCCCCAATGGCCCATAGAACCTCAGTCTCAACTTTTCTGCTCTGTTTCCCTTGAGAGAATATTGTCGGTATGGTTGTAACCTCAAGTATACCATGTCATTGACTTCAAAAACCATTTCAGTCCTTCGCTGGTCAGCGTATAACTTCTGTTGATTTGGGTCACATTGAAGATTCTCCTTCAAGGCACTCATGATGTCCATGTTTTGTTGAATCATGTCTTTGGCACTTGGGACTCTACTATCGGCAAGGATCAAATCCATGAAGGGTGTGGCCTCGTACCCATAAAGCGCCTTGAAAGGTGGCATCCCAATAGACATGTGATGCGTTGTGTTGTAGTAAAATTCCCCAAGGTGTAGCCACTTCACCCAAGCTGATTGCTGCCCTGTGACGTAGTTCCTCAAATATCCTTCAATCCATTTGTTTACTATCTCCATTTTCCCATCTGTTTGGGGGTTGTAACTTGTACTAGGAGTCAATTCAATGTGAGCCAAACGAAAGAGCTCTTGCCAAAACAAGCTGATAAACCTATTGTCCCTGTCACTCACAATATTTCTTAGCAAGCCGTGTAATCTAAAAACTTCTTTGAAAAACAATTATGCAACTTGTGGTGCCTTAAATTCTAAAATAATAGCGAAGAAATGAGTGTACTTAGTGAGCCTATCCACCACAACATAAATGCAATCTTTACTTTGCACTCTTGGAAGCCCCATGATGAAGTCCATCGAGATGCTTTCCCATTTTTGACTGGGAATGGGTAAGGGCTGCAACAAGCTAGCTGGTAACACATGCTCCGTTTTATTTTGTTGACACACCAAGCATTCTCTTACATGCTGCAATATGTCACTTTTCAATCCCTTCCATGCAAAACATTCCCTCACTTGCTTGTATGTCTTATAGAATCCTGGATGACCAGCAAGAGGAGTATCATGACAAGCTTTAATGGTCTTGTTCTTGACCCTAGAGCAAGGCACAAGGTAGACCCGATCTTTTTAGAGAATGAGCTCCTCAACCACCCTATACCTGTCATAAACTATCTTTCCCTCCAGAATGTCATTAGCAAATGAATCCTTAGCATATTCAACAATAATATCAATCCTCCAATCAGCTGATATATCAGTCATAGCACAAAAATAAGGCTTCCTAGAGAGGGCATCAACTACCACATTATTCTTTCCCTTCACATACTCAATATCAAATTCATAAGCTTGAAGTTTGCTTACCCATTTCTGTTGTCTATCGTTCAAGTCTCGCTGATTGAGGAAATACTTCAAGTTGTTGTGATATGTTTTTACCACAAATTTTCCGCAAACCAAGTATTGTTTGAATTTAGCAAGAGCATGCATAATAGTCAACATCTCCTTGTCATAAATAGAGAAAGCCCTTTCAGGTTTGGTGAGCTTTCTACTTTCATAGGCAATAGGATGTTTGTTTTGCATTAAAACAACTCCAATACCTTCACCTGAAGCATCACACTCGAGCACAAAAGGAGATGAAAAATTAGGAATATCCAAAACTGGACACGACCTCATTACCTCCTTGAGTTTGTCAAATGCCTATTGGGCCGCGGGGCTCCATGAGAAGGCTCCCTTCTTGGTCAAGTTGGTCAATGGTGCTACAAGTTGAGAAAAACCCTTCACAAATCTTCTATAGTAGCTACATAGATCCACAGATCCCCTCAACTGTGTCAAATTCTTGGGGGTGGCCCACTCTTGTATAGCCTTGATCTTTTCTTCATCCACACTAACTCCTTGGGCGCTAATCTTGTGGCCCAAATATAGGATCTTTGTCATCCCAAATTCACATTTCGACATCTTGGCATAGAATGAATTCCTCTCAAGAATGTCAAGCACCTCCTCTATATGCTTTAGGTGTTCTTCCCATGTCCTATAAATCAAGATGTCATCAAAGAAAACAAGTACAAATTTCCTTAACTGAAGAATGAATACCTGATTCATGCAGGATTGGAAGGTAGCAGGGGCATTGGTTAACCCAAACGACATCACTAAGAATTCATAATGCTCGTAGTGGCACCTGAAAGCTGTCTTCTGGATATCCTTGTCTCTGACTCTAATCTGATGGTAGCCTGACCACAAATCAATCTTGGAGAAGTATATTGCCCCATGTAGTTCATCTATTAATTCATCGATCCTGGGAATAGGATAGTGGTTCTTGATTGTTTTCTTGTTGAGGGCTCGATAATCAATACACATCCTAAGGGTCCCATCCTTCTATTTGACCAACACCACTGATGATGCAAAGGGACTTGAGCTTGGGCATATAAACCCCATATCCAATAGTCCTTTGATTTCCTTCTCAATTTCTTCTTTGTAAATCTGTGGATGACGATAAGGAGTGGTGATCACTGGTTTGGCCCCTTCCTCTAACTCTATCACATGTTGAAACCCCATATCAAGTGGCAATCCTACTAGTATCTCTTTGAACACTTTACATTTTTTATCCAAGATAGCCTGTATGTCACTTGGAAAAACTCTTTCCTCCTTTGGTGTGCTTGTGTCTATAATCAAGCACTCTGCTGCCCAAGCCACTTGATCTCTATGGAAAGACCACTCCATTCTTTTGGCCGAAACCACCATAGGCCCATTCCTAGAAAGACCCTTGAGCACAACCTCTTTGCCCTCATGCTTGAATTTCAGCTCCATCGTTTGGTAGTTGGTGGTGTATTCTCCTAGTGAATGAAGCCACTCCACTCCTAAGACCATATCTGTGTCACCAACATCAACATAGAAATCCTCCTTCATCTTGTGTCCTCCTAATATCAGTTCCATTTGTTGGATTCGTTTTGTGCAAGGAAGGACATTTCCTCTAGCTGCCAGGACATCAAACCCTTCGAAGTCTTATGCTGCCAATCGCAATTGAGCTACTATTCTCTTGTCGATGAAGTTATGTGTAGCTCCACTATCAATCAACACTGTTACTCTTTGTCCTCGAAGAACTCCCCTTACTCATAAAGAATGATACCGAGGTGTTCATGAAAGTGTCACCAAAGTACTTCCTGTTGGGCTTTCTTCAATTGTGAGTCCCTGTTGCTCCTCTAGATTGTCCTCTTCGCTGACCCCTTCTTCAGTATTTGCTTCATCATCGGATACCACTTCAATGTAATAAACTTGTCCCCTCCCTTGGCACCTGTGTTGATTATTCCACTTCTCCTTGCAGTAGTAGCACAAGCCCTTCTTGCGTAACTCGTTCCTTGACATGCCGTGTAGACCTATAGGGGGAATCTTAGGTGGTGGATTTTCCTTTTAACGAAGGGCTTCTTTGGCTGCCTCGCTGGTGCATTCTTGATGACGGATTTCCCTTTCTTGGTAGAGTCTTCAAGTCTCAAAGCTTTCCTAATGGCATCCTCCAAGGTTGTTGGCTCCAAGGCTCTCACCAAGCCATGGAAAGAGTCAGATAGGCCTTCGATGAAGAAGAATGTGAGTCTCTTGTTAGATACATCTGACACCATCATTGTGAGTCTTTGAAATTCAGAAACATATTCGTCCATAGTGCCTGTTTGTTTTAGTCTGGTTAGCTCTTGGAATTATGCTTCTGGATCTTTCCTGTCGAACCTATCCACTAATTTCTATGTGAAGTCCGCATATGAATTCACTTGCCCAAATCCTTGAGTCACAATACTGTGGTGCCACCATTCATGAGCTAGATCCTCCAAGTGCAGGATAGCAAATTTGATCGCTTCTTCTTTGGTCATGGGGCTGAGAGAA
The DNA here is from genome assembly GCA_007258455.2 of Sequoia sempervirens. NCBI lineage: Eukaryota > Viridiplantae > Streptophyta > Pinopsida > Cupressales > Cupressaceae > Sequoia > Sequoia sempervirens. The sequence goes on along the minus strand of VDFB02047230.1, from coordinate 586,475,618 downwards.
AAATATATGTCTAACTTTTGGATCCATGATTGTGCAGTCATTTTTCCTGAACCATCAAAAGTCAGAAGTGAGAGCTTGTTGATCTTATGTTGGAGATCCCTATTTCCACGATGTTGCCTCTCATCACTTCGTCTAGCACTATAAAACTAATCGAAAGAGATTGCAGCTTGTGCGTTCTCATCCAAATCCAAGTATTCACACACAATGCTTGCGTAGCTACGTTGCTCTTCTCCTTCTTGTCGACCCTCTGTTTTAGGCAAAAATCTTGGCTAGGGCTGCTTGTAGGTGTGTCCATTTGAAGCTCTGCTTTATTCCCCACCTGAACGTTCTAAATGCCCTCCTTCATCACTATTGGATCCTAATTTGATGTTGTTGACCGCAACAGTGAGTGATTGTATTGCTTATAGCAATGCTTGATTTGTTTGATCTTATTGTTTCATGAAGTTATCCAATTTGTTATTTTGATCCTGGTCCCCCATTCTCTCCTTACCTCTGCTTCCTATTCCTTGAGCAACTTTAGACTTCCTCCTCTCTCTCTCTAGGGCCTGAATATCTCTTTGGCTCAATTGCATAAGCTCACAACCACAGGTTGGCAAGCCTTATGGCTCTGATACCATTGTAAAACATGTTGGAAAATGTGCCTCAATCTTACTGGCATGAAACTCCTGAAAGAACAAAGTCGGTGAGACCCTCTAGAAGTCTTACCGACCAGCAACAGTATTCTAATCATTTGAAGTGCTCAGGTCGCCGAGACTTTGGTTATGTCTTGCCGACGGGAGTCATCAGCAAGACATGTTGATCGCTATGAAAATTCCTAACTCTTTTCGCTTGAGTAGATCTCTTGCCGACGGGTTGATGTCTAATGGTTATCAAGGAGACTTGTGGCGACAAAAGTCATCGGGGAGAGGCTTGAACATTCGGAATAACTCATCCCGATAGTGTATGTCTCGCTGACGGTTATTCACAAGGATGTCATCGGGGAGACTCCTTGCTAACAGGTTTGCATTCGGTAAGAACTCTTGCCGACGGATGTGGTCTCGCCGATAGGCTGGTGCATTTGATATAACCTCTTGGCGATAGCGTTACTCTCTCTGACTGTTCTGTGCTCGGTATGATGTCTTGCCGATAGCGATGGTCTTGCCGATAGAGCTACATGTGTTGATCATTGGTATGAAGTCTTAGCGATATGGCTTGTCTCGCCGACAGCTTTGCATGATGAACATCGGTATGACATAAAGTTCTATGAGACTCTTGCCGATAGCACTTGTCTCGTTGATAGATCTACACAAGATGGATTTTCGTTCGGTATGACCTCTCGCCAATAGCGATGGTCTGGCCGATGCTTCTACAGTGGATATCGATATGATATCTTAGCGATAGAGTGAGTCTGGGTGACAGGTTTGGACTCGATATGACTCTTGTCGATGGTGGTGACTCTGGGCGATAACGACAGTTGAGTTGTGTGGCATCGGGGAGACACATCCTAGTGTCTCACTGACATGCGACACAGTTTGAACGCCTTGACCAAATGACTATCCTACGTGGTTTGTTTTCGACCAATCAGAGAAGTGGAATGTGAACCGCTAGCAGTTGGACTGTTGCAGCCATTCCTGTGAGGAAGATCAACAGACCATGAACGACATGGATATACTTTGTAATTGAAGATGATGATCGGTTCGGGTGAACAGTTCGATGTGTAATCAATGTGTATGAATTCAATTCAGAGAGCATTGTAACTGGGATGTTCTGTACAAGGTTGATCAAGGAAATGTTGTTGCTGTAAATTGACATCAGAAAGTTAAGTCTGAACTCTGTATGTAATTTTCTTTACTGTAATACAAAGAGGCTTTTCTTGGTGTGGTGGGTTTTTCTCCCGTAAGGGTTTTCCCACATAAATCTGGTGTCCAAATTGTGAATGTACATTTCTCTGTTTCTGTTGTTTCTTTCATATGTATCTTAATTGGACTGTAATTGAAAATTTAAAGTCACCTCTGCATTCTTCCCTGAGGTTTTGACGTTAGGAGAGTTTGTTCTGCACCTAAGCTTTCCTTACAAAACACCCAACCAAAACAACAGGACACAAATACTAGTGTAGAAAATTTCAGCTTAGATCTATAAAATGCTAAGCCCGATTTTACTAGGAGATGGCCACTCAGAAAATAAATTCGAATTATATTGAGAACAAAATCAACTCTCAGAATGCGCAAATCACAAATTCACCAGTTTATGTGAGACAATGAATGAACCCAGACTGAATGAATTGAAATTGCATTACAACGGATTCAAGTTCCAATGCAAAATGATGCTAGATATGTAGCAACCCAGGTGCAATAGTTTCTAGGCTAAGTGCCGCTCTACAGACTCTACAGACACGGCGATCACCTTTAGACAATTGATGATGCTCCACCCAGAGGTGGTGTCGCATCACAAAGACCCCTTGCAATGACGGAATACTCGATGCTTCACTCTTCTGTTCTCCCTCATTGTAATTGCATTCCCTTTAGGTTGACCATTCTCTATGGTGACCTCCGATTGTAACAACGGCGGGATACTCATTGGACACCTTCAATCACCAGGCTCGGTTGGAACGGCCAGAGCCGATGATGCACGACCTGGCGCCATTCGCCTATATGCTTCAGCCAGCTCGATCTTGTGTTGCTCGATGTATGTCGCACTATACTCCTGTTAGCATGAATGATGGGAATGAGTGTATGGGAAAAGACATGAACAACAACAACGAATTAAACTCGGGTAGAGACTATGCACTACCTGAGAGCTCTGATTGAGCAGCTACACTCTTAATCAACCAAGCTAGATTTCAATCCTAGAATTCGTGATGATTCTAAGAGAAAGTAGACCCTCTATTTAAACTAATCTACTCGCCAACTTGAAGAAGTCAACCAGACTCAAAACAAAAGAAAGAAATTAAATACAAATCCGTCCCTCAAAAGGTCGACCTGGCACAAAGAATTCAATGTTTTTGCTTAGTGTTGAAAAACACTATTTAAATTCTCTCGCCCAATTCAATTGCAAATTTCGGGAACATTACATTACATATCATCTAATTTTGTTCAAAGTAAAACTATTTTTAAGTATTGAATATTCTTCAATAAATGAGCTTATAGAGCTTTCTTTAATTAAATAATTTTCTTGAGATAGCCTCTTGCTTATCTCACATTTAAATAATTACATTTCGTAAAATAATCTTATATAAACTTTTATAAATGTCCATATATAATTTGGAAATAATCTCTAGTGAGAAAATGAAATAAATCAATTATTTTAACATAGCAGCAAATTGTCTTTCTAATTTGTTGCTCATTTCGAAATATAAAAGAAATAATTTAAATTCTAATTTCAAATAGAAAGATTAAACTATCTTTCCTCTGTTTTAACTTGATTTATTCTTTAACACGAAAACTAATCTTCCTCTTTAAAAAATCTAGAAAATTTATAAAATACAAACTAAGAATTGCACAAAGAAAATGTAAATAAAACATACCTGTGATATTCTTTCTCTTCTCTGTATTTGAGCTCCAAATCACAGTCAAAGTGTTTGCCTAGTATTTTCCAAGAAAAATGTAACTTGAAAATGTTGGAACTCTGTATATGCTTGGTAAAACTCTCTGCCTAACGCTGCCCTTAAAACTCAAAATAATATTTTAATATCAATGCAAAAGAGATAGATAAAAAATTAACTCTCTTTTCTCACTGGAATGCACTCTTCACTGAACTGAAAAGAAATAACTATGCAACAAGAGCTCTCCTTACAGATTTCAGATAGCTTGTGCAAAAGAAAACAGACATAGCTTTAGCATTTGCTGTACCTCTGTGCCCTTTTACAGACTATTAAAAGAATCTACAATCGCTTCCTTCTCTAACTGTCCTCAACAATGCAGAGATTTGAAATGTCTTCCTATACGAAAGCCCACGGCTTCCCAATAGTACCAAGAAACATGAATGAATAATAATGAAAAGAAATGCATTTCTTTTTTGTTAAGTCGTGCCTCCTTCCACTATGTCATTGGCATTTAATTGCTAACAAAATTTCCCTTTAAATCGCCATAATGGTGCAGCCTCTATTCTTTATTGATTTTCAGATATTACAACTAAAATCACTTTAAGTTTTGGTGCCTTCCATACTAATTTTTAACCACTTCATAATTAAAGTTCACTATACTAGAATAGTAACGGTGCCTCTAAAATAATAAATTGCATGCTTAAAAATAGTATCAGCTGCCTTTTGTTATGGCTTAACCACCTCTTCTTATGCCACGGTTTTGAAGTTGTTTTAAAAGCATTAAAAGACAGTTAAAATATGCATTCATTTTCAATTTGAATTACCATTTACATGCTCTTATAAGCATGGTAAATATTTAAAATATAATCTATACATTATATATATACATTTTATTTTACTAATGTTATATATAACTATATATATGTATATATCTATCGTATGTACATTCACACACACACACATATATATATCAATTATCACAATTTCATAATAATCGATTTATCTTGTCATAAATTCAAAATTAGCTAATCAATTAACATCGAAATTTATTTAACATTAAACACTTTCTTTTTCTTTTTGAAAAATAATAATCAAGACTTGACTAGGTTAGACTCAACCTAATGACTCGATTCATCACAACTCAATTTTAACATAACACACAAATTGACTCAATGATAGGATTAGGGTAGACCTACGCGAGTGTGAGAGAAAACTCAAATGACATAACATGTTTTTCTAAAGTCTATAATCCTCTCTTTGGTGATACTCTCCCTCTCTCTCTGGAGGGCAAGAAAATAGTCTTGTATTTCACTTAGAAATCATTCAAATAGTTAGCCGTTATAAATCATGACATAATCATAATCTTGATTCAGTAGTATATGATAATCAAAATTCAAATACATTTCATTGTATATAATATCATATCGTTAAATAACATAATATCATCATCAAGTATCAAAATGTATTTTAACATAACAATTAAAAGTAACTTGGTAAAATAAAAATTGGGTGTAACAACATTAACACACTATATCCAAGAAAAGTGGCCAATGTATCAACTTAAGAGACAAGAACCACACAAATCATAGTCAAGGTTCCAACTACAGGATCAATATAAACTCCAATAACTCAATCATGACTACATCATCTCACATCTATCTAAAACCAACAAAAGATGACAACCCTACTATACTATGCCAATAATTCAAATTTTGTCCAATATCATCACATGCCATTAATAACAACTCATTAAAATAAGGAAAGAGAAAATTTTAACCAAGAGCTTCAATTGTGCAATTCAACATGGCCCAAAGCTCTCAAAAAAATTCACTAAACATGAACTCAACATGGCCCAAAGCTATCAAAAACTATGTTAAACATGAAGTCAAAACTCCTTTCCTAAAATCATATAACAATCACAACTCCCACATATTACACATCTAATAGTAATCAAGAGTTATCCATGACAATAATATCAATTAGTAAAAAAAATCCATATCACTTCCTATACTACCAATGAAAGTGATATCAAAGCTAACCAATGCATCGTGATAGAATCATGTATCTCCTAAAATGTGAAGATCACACATGACCCCATAACACAATTAAATAACTCCATGTGTTTCTTACCAAGAGCTGCCAAAAAATAAATACAACCAAAATTTCTAAACCAAGAAGAATAAGTTTTATCCATCATCTATTTTCCTATGCAAATCTCCCACAATATCAAATAGTTTTAAGATTCTCATACACATAGTCAATATCTAATAGATACAACTCAACTAGAAAAAGAAAATAACTAGTAGAAAAATCACTTACTTTAAGTCCACCAAGGACATTATAGGTCCAATGTATGTCCCCTACAAGATGACTACATGTCCACTAAAGAGGTCCACCATAGGATAAGTACAAGTCAACTACATTTTTTCTTTATAAGAGCTACAAGTATGGTGCAACTTATAAGAGTTCTCAAATACCTATCTTGCATCAATAAACTCACAAACACCTTAACACAATCTAAGATATCATGGGAACACTAAATCATGAAGATAAAACCACATTGTCTCACAACAATTATTATCTCAAACTCTTTCTTCTATGGAAGGTTTCCAATATTTGCATTGCATATATCCGTATATCTAAATGAGCCACAAGTTTTTAATCATTTCTTTCAAAATGAAACCTAAGAAGTTAGCCAAACACAATTTATAATGCTTTCTTATGAAACTAGATGTCTCTTTAGTATTCATCATAAGAACTCTATATAATGCTTCCTCATGTGCATGTTATCCTCGGGTGATCCCACAATCGTGGTATACAATTTTTGGCTAAACTGGACACTGAATTAATTTTTTCTAACTAAATATTTACTTTCGGGCACCTATGGCGGCTAAACCATGAGGAATTTGAAGATGATGCAAATTAGAGTTTTGTGACATTTTGTCTATAGATTTTAAATATATTTTTTTCAAAATTTTTGGAATTAGATTGCACCTCTTTTTTTATCTCCCTTGAAAACTAGTTTTTTTTAGAAACAACATTTTTAAGGAGTGACACTCACCGTATAACGCATAATTTTTTTTCCATGAAGGATAAAATTCTAATTCTTTCAAATTTAGATTTGTAACTCGATATCTAGTTCTTTCACTTCGTTAGATAGTGTTTTATTGAATATTTTTCCTTAATCAAGTTTCAAGTCAAACCAATTACAATGACATAGGTCAATAGATAACGCTGCGAACTTTTTGTATGTATCGAAATTCAATTTTTTTTGTTGGATCAAGGACTTCAATATCTGGTGCACTCATATTTTTCAAAAAAAAAAAATAATATTTTATTTTTCCACATGTGCAGAATAGAGAGCTTCATTTTTGGTGAAAAACCTATGTTTGATAAAACTAAAAAACAAATAGATAATAAAACCAAAACATATTAAAATTATAGTCGTTGGATAGCTCGTTCCGAGGACTGCCCGATTCTAGTTGGGTTCGTGAAGTCTCCTCCTTCATTTTCATCCTCAACCTAAGCTTCGAAGGGCAAAAAATCTAGTTTTTTTTGTGCCAGAGAGCACGGAGGTGGGAAAAGGGGAGTTCGCTCAAACCAGGGGGGTTCGAGTGAACCAGGGGTCATTTGAACCCTGGTTCATTTGAACCCCCTTTCAAAAAGGGGTTTTCATTATTTTTTTTGGTGGGATGGGGTCCACCTTACATTTAACTGGTTCGTACAAACCAGGGTTCATTTGAACCCTTTTTTGGTTCGCATGAACTAGGGTTCATTCGAACCCTTTTCTGGTTTGTTCGAACCAATGGGTTCATTTGAACCCCAAAAACCAATTTTTTTTGTATGGGGTTGTTTTTTGCCACTTTTCCTTCCTCACTCAAATTGTAAACCACTTTTGTGGGTTTACCTCCTCAAGAAGACACTTTTGATTTCCTCTAACTTATTGCTTACACTCAGAGAAATGATGTCAACTATTATATCATAATCAAAAAAATGATTCTCACATCTAGTTATCTCTAAAAATACCATCCATTAACTAAAACACATCCAAAACACTAAATATACTACACTAAGAATAATAAAAATATAGTCATTCTTGTATTAGTTGTAAGACGTCACAACCAAATCTTCCATCCACCATAAACTACCATGCAATGTAAATAGTCTCAAATATTTCTTTCTTATGTAGTTAAGTAACCTTAAGAATAACATCACTTACTTCTTACCAATAGACAATAAAAATGTTTCTCCTTTGACTTGATCATACAAGAAAGATCATCTTAAAGAGTTAGCACCACCCTATTAGGTAAAATCCATGTGACAATATGTTTCACTTGTGCAATTTCTCAACCAAGAAATTGCATTGATGTTCCCAAACTATACTATGAATGCTAGAAGTTATATAACAAACAATTTCAACAATTTTCATGTCACATTTGTAAGTATTCAGGGTTATTATTTATAATAACTTTTTCCTATCATAATATAAACCCAGAGTAGCTAGGAAAGCACATCAAACACATAAAATCATGCTCATGCAATAAAGGATCATCCATGTACATAGAGGGATCCTAAATAAATATAAAAATAATTACAATATACCAACCATGTAGCATATATTCATTTACCATGTGTAGTCACATGCATGAACATAATTTTTCTATGAACATAGACCCCTCAATAAAAAATTAATGTTTACAAGAGATAGGGTTCCATTACATCTTATTTACACATCCCAATGACCCAAAATCAAAGAGAGTAACCATAGGTTGTTCATAAATCACAACAATTTGGTTTTAACAATAATAAACTAGATTAGATATTAGCAAATAAATATCATGAAACTTCACACAAGTTCCAACACTAGTCAGACACCACACAGTTAAAAAAAATCAGTTTAGTGTCCAGTTTGGCCAAAAATTGTAAACTAGTATTGTGGGATCACCCCTCTACAAGGTCAGACACCACACATTCTATGAAAGGCATACCCATCTTCACAAGATCAATTATTAAATGATTACAACAAGAAATGTACAATGGTGATCAAAAGAAAATTTTCATAGTTGTAACTAAAATAAAAGTATCTTCAAACTAAAATAATATTTGCATAGAATTTAGAAACATAACCAACAAGACCATCAAGAAAAAAATCATAGTTTTAAGTAAAATAAGATTTATATAGAATTTAAAAATAGAACTGACATGACCATTAAGAAGATCATCTATTACAAAAATATAGATTTATATCACTTCCCAAAACTCCCACTGCATGTGATCTAATTTTTTTAGATATAATGATAAGCATTCTTCAAACTTCTTCATTCTATATTTTATAAGTGCAAGCCACCATTTCTTGAAAAACAAGATCAAGTACAAAAAATAAATTCCATTACATCAAGGATTAAAAAATTAGCCCATTCCATTAGAAGGCCTCAATAGAGAATGTACCATACAAAGTGAGCCAACTTAGGCTCATGCATAGTAGATCAAATGCATTAAAATCAATGATTTCAAATTCCAAGAGAAGACTACAACTATCAATTATGGTTGAGTTGTTTAACCATGTACAAACATGCAGAGAGCCATGAGTAGCCTTTACAAGGTCTATATTTTTTAAGAGGGGTATTTGGGTACAACTTCCAATCCGTCCACTAGGGCTTGAGGGAGCAAACCCCAACCTTATGAAGCATCTAAGGGGGAATAAAATCAATAACATTTAAAAAAAATTCCTAGTCTTGATTGGTGAAATTGAACTTAAGTTTAAATTAAAACCATGAAAGAAAGCTCTTGGTGCCAGCCCTATGAATATGGTCTAGAATAGTTTGCACTCCACGTTTGGAAATGCATAGAGCATGGATCCAAGGAAACTTGGGTAGAGGTTGGTCTTAAGCCTTGAGAATAGGAGACCACCAAACGGATTCCTAGTTGATGAATAACCCATTGTGAAATTTATTACTACCCATTTGAGCCAATGCTTAATGGCTTCCTAGGATTTTCATATGCTTTTAATAACAAAGGTACCACCCCAGAGCTCAAGAAGCTTGAAATTGGATCCATGATCTCTTCAAACCATTTTTTCCTTCTCCATTCTCCTAGCATATGGTTTTTTGGGGAGATTTTCCTTGTTTTAAATTATCAAATACACCCATCTTTGGCATGCTCTTTGGTTGGAGATTATTTTCTGCATTTGGAAGGATAGGAATTTTGTTTTTTTTCCAATTGCAAAGTAGATATGCATTTCTCTCTTTACACCAAGGCTATGATTTGCTCCAATATTTTCATGTAAATGAAAGTGCAAGCTCACAAAGTTGCACTTGAGGTTGCTCACCCACAAGAGTTGTTGGACCACTGAGGGGATTCCCCCTATATTATTTCCAAGGTGCTTCTAGACTCTTCCTCTCCTCTAAAGGGTTGTTGGCATGGCTATAGTTAGCTTACTTTGAGAGGTTGTTACTCTTAATCCTAAGGAAATTCACGTGGATTAATTTCTCATGGTTGCTCCTAGCTTCCCAAGACACCTTCCTGGAAACCTTCTCCCTCTTCTCAAAGGTATGGGGAGATTGGCTGGTCAAGCTCTAAAATTTTTCCTCATCTGCAACTTTCCATATATCTAATTTGTCAACAACAACCGGATGAAGGAACTTTTGAGGAATACACTATTATTTTCTAGGAGCTTCTTGATGACACCAGCACCACAGATGTTTGGTGACTTAACTATAACATGATAAAGATCTACCTACTTCTAGTGCAACTCGATCCCATTAGACTTTATGGGTGTGCCTTTTTACCACCCTATTCTTTTTTTGTGAATATTGTACTATTTTTATTTTAATATAAAGTAAAATAAGAATATTCATCAAAAAAATTATCACATTCCTTCCTACAATTTCCCACAAGCTTGACAAAATCAAAAGATAACAAAAGAGAAATACCTAAAACTCAAAGCCACACTTTGCTATCAAATACTGGGAAATAAGGTTTATTCCCACCTTTAATCCTAAGAGGAGAGTTGTATATTTTATAAATTTATAAAAAAATAATAGTATAATGACTTGTAAAATCCACCTTATTGAAAATAGAATGAAAGAAATTAAGAGGATAATACAAAGGGAATTTACTAAGAAATAACACAAGATGTATGCGAGAAACCCTTTTACGTAAAAATCTCACCCTCCAAACACCATGAAATAGTTGTATTAATTAATTTAATGCAATGATTTTCATTATAAGGAGGTCATGAAAATCAACATGTGTAGATCTAAAACCTATTCTTCAACCTATTAGGTGCAAAAATTATAGGTTCATAATCTTATAAATTCTTCTTACCTTTAGGTCCAAGAATTTGTTATCAAGAAGGTAAAATAGGGGTTCATAAATAAACTACAGATGGTTAAAGGACAACTAATGAGAGTGAGTAGTCTCTCTTGCACTTTGACCTCAACTTAGACATAGGAAGGTATTCCTAGAGGTATCCTTAACAAGTTTTTAAATTAGTTATAACATAACATTTTTACAATAATTACTAGCTATACTTATATGTACACTTCACCCTATATTTGTCACTAAGTCAAGATTAACTAGCTACAAAAGACCTTTAATATAGTTAATATAATACCTTCTACATGCACATATATATAACAATAATATTATAATCTCTTAAGATGATTTTACTTAAAATTTTGTACACATTGGCAAGGTACAATCATATTGGACATGATTCTCTAATTATTTAGTAGTTTTGGTTTGCTTAATATTTGTCGTTGGTTTTTATTATTGAATCATGTTTAACAACATATATAAATCCTACTCCACTTCCTATAGCTATTATTACATAATTTTGTTGATTTAAATGTGTATGGAAGGTCAATTTATTCAAGATCAACGCCTTATTTGGGTCATAAAGTTACATTTGACTATTACAAATAGAAAAATAAATAAATAACATTAGAGATATGCTATGTAGCAACCACATATACTTAGTTATCCTTCTCCAAACTTGTAAGCATTGATATGTAACATGAAAGAGATAATTACAAATATAATTTACAATGATTTAAAGTATTGTGACACATCAAATTCATGTTACAATCACACCAACAAATGTAGTGAGAGAAAACTTCATGGGAAAGAGGGATTTTCATATTTCCACAACCAAAAATCTTCTAAAATGCCAACTGGCCAAGGAGACATAATTATAAATATCCATTTCAAAATCTACCTCTCTACTACTTTTAGAATACATTATCTTAATGGTGAATAATTAATAGATTTAAAATCCTAGAGCACTCTTTGCACTTTTATTTATGAAAACAAGAAACACCAATCATTTGAATGAAAAATAAACTACATTTATAGATTTACAACTTGGGTAGTGACCCTTGGAAAAGAAACATAGTTATTTTTCTTTGCAAAGGTCACCCATGCTTGTGACATCATTACATTAACACTTTCATACACAAATCACATATTTGGGGAGTGCATAGATATTTGGAAGATGATGAAATCCATATCTTTATGATTGTAATAATTTTGAGCATTAACAACATCCATTGATATAAGTGAAAAAGGTAGAAAGGAGTCCATGAAATCTATTGAAAATGACACCCTATATATGGTGTAAGAATAATTGGGTTTAAAACTAACCATGACATCAAACATGACATGTGAACCTTTATTCTTTATTCCCTTTAAATACACTCCTTTGGAGTAAGGAATGATATCTAGGCATGAACAAATCTGATTTGGTAGGTGCAAATATTCATTAGATCATTTATGAAATTTTAGGGTATTTTCCTCTTTTTCAGCACTAAAACTACATGTGAATCCATGCCCTTATGATGAATAGTTATTTAGGTATGAAAAACCCTTTTTTCTAGAAGTTACAACATCAAATATGGTCGTAAATGACACTCTAGGATGTGTAGAGAGGTAAGTGGGAGCAAACAATGAAAAGTGTGAGAGTTTCAAACTTCAAGTTTGGGGATAATTCATGAATCTACCAATAAGGTATACAAATGGGGAAAGTCCAAACAAGCAATTTGATGAGATATGATACCAGAAAGTGTCAGGGATCCGAGTTTCAAGATGACTCATACTTGGTACCACATTGAAGGAATTCTTGGATCCCCAACTCTAATGGGATGTATTGAGGGAGTTTATTAGGTTTTGAGGTTCGTGGATGCTCATGAAGTACTTGGATAAGGGGATGACCAAAATTTTGACTCTAAAATAATATATAAAGAAAACAATATAATATGGGTTCAAGAATGGCGAGGAACAAACACCCAAGTAGAAGTAAGTTTGCAACTTTGACTTTGGTAAAGTAACTTAGTGAAAATATTGAGTTGGGAGTCAAGAATCAAGGATTGAATATATATACCAATGAATGGGTACTCAAGAAAAGGGATGGTTGAAAATCCAACATTGAAAGAAAGTTAATGCAAAGGATTAAGGTTTTGAGGGTGCCAAGGAAAAGGAATGTAGGTAAGAGAAACCTTGAAAGCTTGAAATTTTGACAACCTACCCAAACAAAGAGAAATGACCCAAAAAATCTCTTAAAATTTTCTTGGTCTTTTGTAATTGCTAGCAAATTGATAGGAACATGGGGAATGACAAAGGACAACACTTTGGAAATATTAGTCACAAAGACACCCATACAAAGATTTGTTAGATCTGTTATGTGATGGGAAAAATGTGGCATGTGCACAAAGGAGCTAGGACTAAAGCAAAATTTGGCACTACAGATTTGAATCCCAACACAAGAAGCAACTTCTTCCTACTTTGGAAGCATGTCACATATCACACATGTAACCATAAGTCCATAGTTGTATTACATATTACAATAAAGAAAAATAATACACATGATTATAACATCTCTTACACATGGTGAAATTTGGTAGAATTCTAGTATAATAATGTTATTCCAACATACTCCATCTCCCCTCTCAAACTACCATCACAAGAATCTAATTGATAGTGACTTAGCTTGAATAATACTACCAATAGTTTTTAAAACCACAAAGGAGACCATGTAACACTTATCCCAATGCTCATCATGTATGGAGGAGTTACATGTAGGATCCAACCACCTCTTCAAGGTCATCATACATTAAAAAAATTATATCTCTTCACCTTCCTATTACGAAGTGTCATTTTCCTAGTGGACTAAGCAACCCACTACATGCTCTTACAAGGAATCATAACATCTATCATAAGAAACTCTTATCTCTTATGCACCTCTCACAATGTCATAATTAATATGCTAAGAGTCTAGAGAGGGTCATATCCTCCTCTCATGGATTACACACTCAATTCCAAATGGGTGCTAATATTAAATAATATTATTATATATTTTTTCCTAGCTTTGAAAACATAAAATGTTATATCCATTAAAAATAAAATAGTAGAACTTAATTTCTTAGGACTTTGTAAGGTGAATAGCACACCTTAGTCTTAAAAAAGCCTACTAAGGATCAAGATTAGGGGTTTACGATCATGGTTGGCTTTTGTTGGAGAATGCCAAGATCAGAGAGCTCGAATTGATAACCTTCCACAAGTGAAAAATATGAGCACAAAAGTATGTCTATCAATATGCAAATAAAGAGTGTGTAAATACAATGATCAACCTTACATATATAGGAAAGGTAGATGAGACAGGCAGGTAGGATTGAACAACTAACCCACCCTCCAAAGGTGCAACACTTGTGAGCTCACTTGACAAGTGTGTGAGCAAGTGGAAAATATGCATGCAATAGGTATCTCAAGTGATGAGGACACATGTCCCAATCCTATGAAGTGAGACAATACACTAAAATTTCCTAAGTGGAGACTTAAGCAATGTGAATAGGACTCTCCAAGGTAGGTTAAAAGCTAACTAGTTTGATAAATTCACTATTTACAGTAACACCCCCCTTAAGTGCAACTTTAGGAGTATGTATGCAAGATGATGATTCCTAGCTACTAGGTCATGTTAGGTACTCATGCACAAATTTCTCGTAAATTGGAGTAAAGGATAAAAAACTAGTGGGAAATAAAACTCCTCTCCAAAAAGAGAAATGATGCAAATGCAATAAAATGTACAAATGAAAAAAAATAATTGATAGATGGAGGACTCGTCTTGACCCCCCAAGGGCTAATTCTAGCACAATGTATAATGAATGTTCCAACCATAGGACAAAAGAGAGAAGGTCATGTGAGCTCCCCAAAAAATGAGAAGTAATGAACTCCATGTGAGGAAATGATCCCTCCCAAAACTGATAGAAGAAGAGAAACTATGTAGCCTTTCCTCATAATGATTCGTGCAGTGTTGGTAGATGCTCAAAATTGAATGTTGAAGATGATCCATGATCGCTGAACAAAAATTATTCCCTTGGGAAGAAACAACACCACAAATGTGTGTAAGATGACTTCCCATTTCAAATAGGAATATGCAGGAAGTAAGATCAATGTCTCTAAATTTTGCACATGATCAAATGACTAAAATGATACCAATGATGCCTCTAATGTGTGACAAATGTTGATAAGATGGATCGAGTACCATCTAAGATTCAGGAATAGGGACCATGGATGTATGGTGACAAATGGATCAATGAGAATCTAGTACTATTGCAAATGATGTCAACATAGATTATGACTGAGTCAGATAGGTCAACTCATGAATATCTACATAATCTATCATGATAAAAGATAACGTAGGAAAGGCAAGAACATATCCAAATATAGAAATAATACAACTTCATCGAAGCTCATATCATAGAGGAGATGAATGCCCCCAATAGTGTCATCTAAATCCACCAAGGTGAGATTCTACAAACAAAGATGTGATGTCAGGTAGATATGCATCTGCATGTGGTGTATCTAGAACGACAATAACAATGTATTGATGCAAAGAATCATTATAACTTATAGATGAGTCAACACTAGATTTAGATGTAGCAACAAGTGATAAGGGAGATGAGACATCAATGCAAGCCATGTGACTATATGGTCCATCCCCAAATGATGGTGTCTCATAAGATGGCTTAGTGAAATTGGATGGTGTTTTTACATGTGCTAAGAAAATACCATGATCGAGAAGAAGTTGCTTCATTTCAACACTTTGACAATAAAAACAATATTCTATTGTATGCCTTTTCATCCCACAATATCCATACTTAATTTTTTGTTTATTAGGAGGATTACAAAGAATAATCAACTGGAAGGGATTTAGTGCGAGAGACATGATCACATGAACCAACAAAATCAAAAGCAAAAACACCTAGATTTCCCCCCTTGATTCATAGAGCCCCCCCAAGAATGATTAGTGTTGATTGTATCCCTCCCAAAATAATGTATAAGAAGTTTTTACAACTAGTGAAGATTGGATTCTAAAATCTTTTGTTTATAATTCAAAGATTTTTGCAATTTTATGAGAAAATGGCAACCCATATCTTATTTTTACACAAAATCAAATTCCTTACAAAATTCTGATATACAAAAAAAAACAAAACAAAAAGGTTTGTGAAATTTCGACAAAAGGAGTGAAAGTTATGCCCCTTCGAAATTTTCCTACAATTATGACTTCAAAAGATTAAAAATGATTTTAAACAACACCAAATCTAAAATATATTGATGCTAAAGTCTATTGATGCTAAAATCTATGAAAATGAAATAACTTTCCATCAACAATTCACACTTGAAATTTGGATCCCCTATTTGGAAGTTATGCAAACTAAGAACAAAAAAACAAAAAACCACCCTTTCACAAGCATTTGAGGTTAACCATACAGTCACTTTAACCACTAACTCTTTAAAATGTTAACTAAAAAATGATGTTGATTGCCTTTGGAAGGGGTGACCGTTGATTTGAGTTTTTTTTGGGTATGGAGGATTGGATGGCGATGTTGGCACAAAAAGTGGTGGAAATACCACCGATAGTGGAACTGTCTCAACACATTCACTTCGCATTAACAAAACCTCAAGTTTGCAGTAAAAATTTTCAATCTGTCAAATATAGGCGCAGAGATGAGCGTTGGATTTAAGGTCGCATGGGAAAACAGTTTAGAGTTGTCGTTGTGGGCCAAGGAAGACCAAGCTACCTACAGACTATTGAAGGCAATGGATGGTGCAGAGTTCATGTGAAGACCACCAGCGGGAGCCTGTAAAGGTCCTAGGTATGTGAAACCCTCAACGGTAAACTATTACTGCTGGTGGAAGATAAAACATGCTCAATACTGGCACTGAACACAATGAGATTCAACCTGCGTATTGCTTGAAAAAAAGCCAAACACTGAAGAGTGATACAATATGCAAATAATGGTGCCTCCAAGCTATAGAATCATGCTTCCCAACATGTTTCAACCCACTTTATGTACTCTACCTACAGGTTTGCATGGCCTTTGTGAAGGTTTGCACAAACAAACAAGATCGTAATGCAGAGCAGATTTAAAATTTCACGCCAATCACAGAGATAGAAAATCAATGCCTTTAAGGAGCGAAGAGGTCTGCAAAAGGCCGATCACATACAGAGAGAAATAGATTTGGATTTGAAACCCTTGATCCAAACAAAAACTGGAAGAAAAAATGGCCAAATAGGCCAAATGAGCCATGAATTCACCTGCAATAAAGGAAACCAAAGACCAACTTAGGTCGAAATGACCAAAAATTTCCTGCAAACAGGCCAGGTTTGACCAAAATAGCAAATAGGGTAGAGGGCGAATTTGGCCCTATGCTAAGAAAAATCATTTTCCCGAAACTTCGCTGCACTATACGATGCGTACGGTATTGTACGGATGTGTACAGAATAACAAAGTATATAGATTAAAATATTGTAAAAAAATTAAAGTTATCAAATTTTACAAAATGTCAATGAGTTTGACTCGAAACTACACAGTTGAATCGTTATAGCAATATCATAAAATAAAAGGTATTTCTCCTGTTTTCATTCATGACGCAATAGAAGTGCTCATTTGGCTCCACAAAATTCTATTGCTAGGGCTGTGTGAGATTCACCTTGTGTAGGAAGGAACACGCTTTTTTTTTGTGTAGGAAGGAACATGCTTGTATGTCTATGATAGCATGTTGGAGAATGCAAAGATTAGAGAGCTTGAATTGATAACCTTCCACAAGTGAAAACCATGAGCACAATAGTATGTTTATAAATATACAAATGAAAAATATGAACACAATAATATGTCTATAAATATACAAATAAAGAGTGTATAAATACAATAATCAACCTTGCATATATATGCAAGTTAGATGAGGTAAGAAGGTAGGACTCAACAATTGACTAACCCTCCAAAGGTGCAATACTTGTGAGCTCACTTGACAAATGTGTGAGAAAGTGGCAAGCATGCATGCAATAGTCGTCTCAAGTGACAAGGACACATATCTCAATGCTATAAAGTGAGAAAAAACTCTAAAATTCCCTAAGTGGAGACTTAAGAAATGTGAATAGGACTCTCTTAGGTAGGCTAAAAGTTAACTAGTTTGATAAAGTCACTATTTACACTAACATTCAACCTAAACCAAGAACTTAATTTTTTTTTAAATTCAAACTCAAGATGGACAGTTATACCTTGGTACTCTCTTCTCTATTTTGTTCTTTATGTTTTCTCTTTTTTCTCCCACCTTCAATACTTGGATTAATATGGTTTCTTCTCCTCTCCTTAGTCAATTTACACTCTAAGTTTCTTGAAATTCCAAAATATTGTTGAATACAATGGTAATAGTAATCAATAATAGGAATAATGCCTAATACCTTTTGTATGGACTCCATTTTATATTTATACAATTTCCCTGCCTCACACTTGAATGGTCAAATTGTGGTGGCATATTTATTTCTAAAATGTCCTCCTAGGATTTTCCTTATATGTGATAGTCAATTGATACAATTGTTTCTTCAAACTTTTTAGGGTTGACATGCTCCTTTATAGTTAATTTTCTAGTTGCTTTTTCCCTACTAGTATCCTTTATGTTCTCATAATCAAATATTTGGGCTCCATCACATCTAGGTGACCTTATTTAACTTCTATCAAATTTCCTTGCCACCTATAAATTTTCTTTCTAGGTGATCTCTTGATTTGATGAAAGCCTTTACATGTTTGGGTTGTCTCTTTAGGTTTATTATTATTGGGATTTCATTTACATTGGCTATAACATCCAATTATTATATATTGAGTGTACTCTTCTATCATTTATTGTTTGAAAGTTTCAAAACTTACTTGTCAATGTCCCATGCTGACTAGATTTTTTGACTAGTGTCACATTCATATATAATCCACACAAAGACACAATCAATTAAATCATTTAGGTACATTGTTCAACTTAAATAATTAAATTTTTTAAGACCATCATTTAAATGTTTATTTCTAGATAATTAAAATCATCCTCAAATAATAATCAAAGCCTTAATAATAAGATTTCTCCAAGTCTAACAACTAATTGAAGTTAGAAGAAGGTGGGATTCAAGGGGTGACATACCATCTACTTTTTTTGGATCTTCCTGTGATTATCATTGACTCGATCTTCTAAACTATCATGCATTAAGTCTAGGAAGATTCATCATAGCCCTTTGGTAATATTCTCTAGTGTATTTAAGGTCGAAGGGCATGATGATGCAACAAAATATTCCTTAAGGAGTGGTATATGTTGTTTAGTGTTAGTTGTTGCAAGGTGTGCACCCTTGGTCTCCTTGTGTTGTGCAACACAATGCTCGAGTTTGTGATATGGCTTAACTGCCTCCCATGTATTCATTAACTCTAGGGGTTGTATCGGGCATTAACAAGTCGATCTTTTGCTGCAACGACAACTGTCTTTGCAACAATTGGTATCAAAGCCTGGGTCACGGGTTGAAACCCCTCGCTTGTGCTGGGGGGATTGTTGCAAGGTGTGCCCTTGGTCTCCTTGTGTTGTGCAACGCAGTGCTCGGGTTCGTGACATGGCTTAACCGCCTCCCATGTATTCATTAACTTTGGTGGTTGTATCGAGCATTAACAGGTCAATCTTTTTGTGTAACGACAACCATCTTTGCAACATTAGTCTTGGGGGTTAATAAGTATTTGGTCATACCCTAAGAATTCATTCATAAAATAAAATCATTTCATACCCACTAGTTGAGTCTTGAATAATATCAATATGAGGTAGTGAAAAGTTAACCTTAAGTGATGTTTTATTCAAATACCTAAAATTATATAGCATATATGAATACAAACATCAAATTTGATAGTAGGCATGATATTAGAGATGCATGGTGAATAACCAATAGACTAAATGAACCTATCCTTTTATTATTATTTTTATTTTTTGCTTCATGATATTAGGGTACATTTTCCTAATTTTCCATTTCATAAGTTTTGCATGCAAATATAAGATAATGTCACTTGTAATACTCGATATATCCTTGTAAGATCATATATATAGTTCACTAAATTTATGTCAACCTTGTGAATAACCTTCTCAATAACTATGAGGCAAACACTTTCTAATGTTTATCATTCTCATTTGTTTCCACATCAATTATGTCACCAAAATCCAATGTACTCCTATCCTCAACAAAGGACTTCATTGGTAAGGAGTAAAGGAGTTATTGCATTGATTGAGGATGTACAAGATTCCTCCTAAGATCTTATTGAAAATTACTAAATATATTAATTAATAAATAACCAACCATCTTAATTCTATATCCTTTAACTCATTTTTTTATATAATATAACTACTTGAATGAATATTGCACAAGAGTTTTAACAAGGATACATTGATGTAAAAACAACAGTTCCAACTATTATTCATAATTTTGAAAACAAGTATAGTTTCGATAAACATCAATATTCACATATGATTACAAAAATATATTTTATTTTCATTGGATACAACACATAAATATGAATTTTTTTTGGGATATTTAATTGTTCATTTGCATATAGGTGTAGAACTATTCGACATAAATCATTTTTACATACATAAATATATTATCCACTATCTATGTAAGCAATTTGGAGTATATCAATTGTAAGGACATAGATCATTATTTGGGTGTTTTTCTTCCAACCATGGACTTAGTGGTCCCCCACATTTCTCACAAACTAAGATTGACCTTGACCTTCAACAAAGGTGATAGATAATTACCAATGTGGAATATCAAAACCATCATAGAACCATGTGAATTAAATACACCTTGTATTGCATGAAGTCAATTGCGTAGGCTTTAGACACCCTCTCTATTTACTTCCCAAATTTTGACATACATACAATCATAAAAGTACGATAAATTGATAAGACACATATAACTATGTAACCCAATAAGACACATACATCTATAACATTATATTATATAACTTGACTCACTTATCTCTGAGTTGACTCAATCCCTTATGATGAATTGAATAACTGATAAATTTATTCACTAATCAATGAATAATTAAGGTGTATATATATAATTAAGAATTTACATAAGGAATAATTATCATTAGTATTACACCATTTTTTAAGAACTCGTTCTTGACCCATTAGTCAATTCTCATCATATTAGTTTTTTTTCATTTTGAAGAATATTACACAATAATCAATAGAGACATATTAAAATCATTGTTACATTTTTTTCTTAAATTGTAAATCTACAATTTCATATTCCAACAAAAAAAAATCTATAATTTAAAATTTGTTGATATATAGATATTCTTTCGTGAAATAAAAATAATAATTTTTAGATTATTATCTTAAATAAAGTTACTATTAATATATTTAACATATCAAACATAAATTCTAAATTAGTATCTTAAATAATTATTAATATATCTACTATATACTTAACCTAAAAACTTAGTTTCTAACATATTACTATGAAAATTTGAATTAAATATATATTTTAAATTAAAATCTTTACAACATGCTTGCACACCATATATGCAATAATAAATAAAACTATGACAATAATGTGTTGTGAGAAAGTTAATAAATAACATCTTAATATTTTCTTACAACTAATGGTAGGTGTGAGAAGAAGAAAAAGAATAGAAGTGGCACCCAAATCGGTTATTTTTTTTATTTCCTATTAATTTATTAAAAATTTAACTATCAAAAAAAATCTTCATGTCCCCTCTTCATATGCCAAAATTAATAATTTTTAACTTTATAAAAAAATTAAACTAGATATTTTACAACTATACCTAGCATGAATAATTCGTGATATTTAGGCTCAATTGGCTAAAGCATATTGTTGTTGTAAGTTCAAATTCCTAAAGTCACCTTTTCTTGTCTATCTCTTTATTTTTTGCAAAACCCCAATGCCAAAAACAATTCTTCATTTTTTCTTATTTTCTTTCTTTTTTTGTCTTATTTTTGTATTCTATAAGAAATTTTTATTTAAATTCTTATCTCAAAATTGTTCTAATTAGACAATTAATTACATTAATTTTCAAATGAATTCATGATTAAATAATTATGAAATTAGTTAATTACAAATCAATATGAATTATCTTGATTAATTAATTAATTTAATTTTTAAATGATTTCATAATTAAATAATTATGAAATGTTTATTACGAATTAATATTAATTAATTAACTATTATCCACACTTAGAAACATGTCTTAGAACACTATTACCATGCCTATAGTCTCATCAAATTTGACATGTAAGCTATAGTATATATGTGATGGTTCTCAATAGGTTCAAACCTCCACATACTATCATGATCTCTCGCTCTCTCCTATGATGCTTCCCCTCTAGAAATTGTGAGAGTTGAAATAACCTCTTGCATCCACCTCAAACCAACAAGTAGTAGTTAACCGTATATAATACTACAAATAAAAGTCATTTTTCTCTTACCAAAGTGAAACTATACCAACCAAAATGAAACTATACTTGAGTTTTACCTTCAATCACGTTGCAATTATATAATTCTCAATTCGATAAGACTATCATTCATAATTTTCTTAATCAAACATGATAATTAATTCTAGATATTCATAAATAAAATATGAGATGCGACATAGGATCATTATAAGAAGCCAAAGTTTCCCTAAAATAAGAACATTCATTTAAAGCATATGGGAATCCTTGACCATGATGAAAGGAAGGAAAATAAATACAAATAAACAAGTATTTGTTTAGAGGAGGACAATACACTAAAATTAATAATTAAATCTAGATATATAAAATAAAATGGAAAATCTTCCTCAAGTGTAGATGTTAGAATTGAATGGTCCCTTTGTTTATGTTTTTATAAGGTAAGCAGGGTCTTGAAAGGGCCCAAAACCTTGTACAAAGCGAAGAAATAGAACACAACCAAATCAAAATTTTCCAACGAAACAAAATAGCATAAATAGGTTTTGAAGGGGACCTGAAACCCTCACAAAAAGTAAAGAAACAACAAAAACACCCAATACAACAAAAAATAGTCAACCAACACCTGGCCACGAAATAACCAAGAGCAAAATAGGCCAGAAGACAAGAGGGGGCACATCCAAAGAAGAGCCTCACCAATCAAGGAGGTTTGAAATTGTGTCTAACCAAAGAGCTCATATTAAGGGGAGCTTGATCTAAATGGGTCAATCCAATATTCTTAGATGCATCAATCTATCCATAATAACAGGAAAAATTTTATCCTTGAGGGAGCTTCCCCTTACAACATCAACATGATCTTCCACATCCAACTCCCTAGCCAAGGGGTTCACCAAGTCAAACTTTTCAGTGGGAAAAATAGCAAAGGAGCCCAAATCCTTCCCAACAAAACAATTCTTCAAAGGATTGAAGTCCTGGAAAGAGTGGGAAAAGTGACCAACTCTAAGACAATGAGAGCACACCAAAGAGGAAGAATCAAAGAGTATTATTTTCTCCCAAACGCCTAGCTGGAACTAATCTTAATTTTATTTGGTAGAAGCTTACCAAATTCAACACAAACACAAAATCTTGTATAAATTAAGTGTTTCTTGTCTTTCGTGATCCTATCTACCACTAAGAAAGAGCCAAGAGTATTACCAATACCTCAAAATATTTCTACATCCTAGAATTCCAAAGGAAGTGTTGGGAGTCTTACCCAAATAGGGGCCCAGCCGAAACTTTCCTTGGAAGCCACGAATCCCACAGTCCAAATTTTTAGGAGGATAGATTTTTCAAAGAACCAAGGCCCACCAAGTAAGGCACCCTTAATCTGCTCAAGGATTTGGAAGGAGAAAAGGAAAAAGCCTTTAGGCATTGTAGCCACTTGCAACAAACCAAAATCCTTCCAATTAACTACAGCCCAGTTGCAAACAGAGTCAATATTTGGACGAGGGCCTAAGAACCTCCCAACAAGAGCATTTCCTACAACAACAATAAATTTCTCAACCACAACATTAGGAATCCAAAGAGAGGCTAGAGACCATAGAGGTCCCCTACTCCTTAGTCTGGACAAGAGTAGCAACATCCAACGACCCATCATAGGGAATCCCCTCACATGTAGGGAGGGGTCCCTTAACAACATCCAAACCAACAGGTGAAGCTATAACATCTAACTCTCCAGAGATGTGAGAGGACAAAGGAAGGTTCAAACCAAACCCAAAAGATGGGATTATGGATGCATCTTTGGCTTCAATATCTAAAGGTTTTCTAAATTATACTGAAGCAAAAATTACGAGTCAGGTTAATGTTGTGTATTTTGTTTTATTTTTAACAAGAAGCAAATGACATAATCTATTTTTCTAGTTGGTAGAGGATGTTTTCTTGGCTCCAACTTATAAGAAAAAAAATACAAATGCAAAAATATTTGGCTACTTCAACCATCACAACGTTAAAGTTTTCAAAAAAAAAGAACATGCGATGAACTATAGGCGTTTGATGCAATAAGAATATGAAATTTGGAGCCAATGAGGATTAAATCAGGGACCACCAGTCGAGTGCATAACAAAGGAAACTTAAATGACCTTAAGAGCACATGCAAAAATGTTTATAAGTAGTCACTAGGAAAAGGGGGCCAATTGAGCAACAAACATGAAGGCTTCCAAAATAACTTAAATGACTAGGAATGGGCCTAGCCAGTCATTGCCAAATTAGAACATAAAGTGATGGGAAAAAGCACAAGCCTTAGGGTTTAAGCCTTTAGGGCTTAGCACTTAGAAAAATCATGGAATAAACCCTTGGAATTTTAAGAAGATCCTAATAGTGGCTCTTGTTCAAGGACATATGCATTGCAGAAGCATGGCGAGAATTGAGAATTCTTTGGGACATACACCGAGTGGGAAAAGCAAAAAATAAAACACAACAGGAGAACTACATAAAAATACATAAAATACAAATGTGCATGGAGTAACAAGATTAAGTAGAATAGGTTTTCTAGAATTGTCCATGCATTGACAATTCTTGTACCTCACCACTAACATTATTCAGGAGATACAAATCTTCTCCATGGGCAATAACAACAAATGGGCCTATCCATAAGGGATCGAGCTTACCATGTTTTCCCTTGTCCCTTAATTTTGCATTCGACATCGGTACTAGGTCTCCGGTTTGAAACTTTCTATCACTTGCACTTTTATCACACAAATACTTGACTTGTTGTTGCTTCTTTAGATTGACATCATGAGCCTGTCTTCTCGTTTCATCAAGCTCAATCAGTTGATTAATTCTACAAACCACAACATCTAGGATATCTTCTCCATATTCTTGTATAAACCTAAAATTGGCATTAAATTATGCATAGGCATTCTAACATCTAGACCATAAACTAGCTCATATGGTGATTTACTTGTGGACTTCTTAATGGTCACCCTATCAGCCCATAATCCCAAGAATTCTTATTTTTTCCTAGCATTCTCTTTATGATTTTTAGCAAGATTTGGTTGCTTGATTTTGCTTGCCCATTGCCATGAGGGTGATATGGGGATGAGTATGATAAGTTGGCACCATAATCAACACAACATCCAAAAAAATTCATCTGATCGAAAACACATAGTATTATTTGTAATTAACTTGTTTGGAACCCCAAACCTTGTAACTATGTGCTCCATGATAAAATCAGTAACAACTTTGCTTCTTGCTTTTCTTGTTGGGATTGCCTCAACCCTTCTGGTGAAATAATTTGTACTAGCTATAAGGATCCATTTGAATCCCCACTTGATCTCTCTATGATTACACCAATAAAATCAACTCCACATTGTTGAAAATGAGTCTCTACTATCATAGGCCTCAAGGGCAAAGCTCCAACATATCTTAATTTACCAGAGAATTTTTGGCATACATCACAACTCTAACCATTTTGTGAATGTTTGCAAATAAAGATGGTGGCCAATATTTAGCTCTAAGGATCTTATGAGTAGTTGTATTGGCCATAAAATAACCTCCACAAACCCCACTGTGCATTTTAGTTAATACCCTAGATTCTTTCTCTTCATCAAAACACTAATAAAATACCATCTCTATCTCTCCAATATAAATCACTATTTATAATATCATACTTAATTGATTGCAACTTAAGTGTTCTTTTTTGGTTGTTAGACATCTCATCTAGAAAAACCATATGTTTTAAACAATGGATTACATTTTAATACCATGGAGACAATTGAAATTTACATACCTCTTAAATGTATCTTGTTGAACACAATTTATTTGATTTATCTCTAAGTTGGATTCTGCCACTAACTAAGCCAATCCTTGACGTCTAACCAACTTAGTGATATGTATGTCAATGTTAAATTCTTGAATTTTATTTATCCATCTACACCTTCTTCCTATTACCTCTTGTTGAGTGAATATATCTTTGACAACAACATGAGGTAAAAAAACAACAATTTTAGCTCTGACTAGGTAAGACCTAATTTTTTTAGCTACCTTTACGAATGCATATGCCTATTTTTCCATGATATCATACTTGAGCTTTGCCACTTGGAGGGATTTACTAAAGAATGCAATGGATTTCTCATAACCTTCATTATTTTTCTGCGACAAAACTATAGCAATAGTATGGAAAGAAGCAAAAGAAAATAAGTGGAAAGACTTGTAGAAATTAGGGGACTTTAGCATAGGAGCTTGGTTGATGGCATCCTTGATACTTTAAAATGTGTTTGTTGGCTTCTTGTCCCATAAATGGGCTTAGTCTTTTTTGCAAAGTTTTGTCACAAATCTCTCGACAAAGTCAACTTGCCCAAAGAAGGATTGTATATCTTTGATGGTTTTGGGTTGTGGGATCCTTTCAATTGTAGCAACTCGTTCAAGATCTATCCTTATTCCATCTTTAAACGCAATATGACCGAACAATTTTCCCTCTATGACTCCAAACATACATTTTTGGGGATTTAGGGAGTTGACAACTTTAGGAGATGTGTGGATTTTATTACCAGCTGCCAACTTCCTCCTATGTGGGAATTTTGAGAGAGAAAGGGGTAGAGTCTTGTAATGTCCCCATTTTTACACCATGTTGTTTTGAGAGTGTTGGCCAATTTCCAAGATTTTTTGTAAGTTTCCAGGAGAGTAGGGAGAACTCCAAAGTTCTTGGAGGATGTAGTTTCAGAGTTGCAAGGTTTCTTTTGTTGGCAATGAGCTCTGTGGGCAATACTGAGCTGAATGACACTCTAAAATATTTTTTGACTTTTGGGGTGTTCTCCAAACTTCTTGGAGAGCACGTCTATTTATAATAAATCACCAAATTGGCTTCTATTATTCATCTATTGCCTTAGTATTAGCATGGTCAAATTTGGATTTTGATGTGTTTTGGTATTTTCCACAACTTGGGGTGAAATAATTAAATTATTCACTTAAGTTATAGTGTTTAATCATTATTTTTGATAACTAAAGTGCAATATCTTTTCGAAAAGGTATTTTAATTCCCCATTTGAAAGCCTAAGAGAAATAATGGGGTCTTGTACATGAAAAAGGTTTTATTTTATTTAAAAAGGAATTTGATGGAAAAGGTGATTAAATGTTTGCACATAATGAATTATTTAATTTAAAGCTGTTGGCGTTTAAATTCGCACCTCTGGTATGCGTATTTGAAACAAACAGCTATGCACAGATAAACTGCTCTTCAAATTAGGAGGGGAAGCTCCCTCTTGCTGATGGTGTTTGAAAGAAACTAAACTAAACTAAGTTGCCTATCTTTTTGATCAGCTTAGAGCACAAGGTTTATTAAACACAAACGCCGCAGCTGAGATTTTCTATTTTAAGACCTTCAACTATGACTAACTTAAACTAAAGACGTTCCTAACCTCTCAAGTAATATGCAGAGCGAGAGAAGCTAGAAATTAGCAAGGTAGATTTCTGACAGAATACTTCAATGAACCATCTCTCAACAAACACCTACACACTTCAATGCGAGTTGAAATCAAGATCATGAAAGTAAAACATAAATAACGGAAACTTGAGATTTTATATCAAGGCAAAGGAGGCTTGTGATTTTATTACTCAAATCTCTAGAACAAGCTCACTTCTAACATGCCTGGAACAAGAAATTGCAGCTAAAGAGGCTTGCAATCTTGCTCTTACACAATAGAAAATAGCAATCACACTAACTCCTTGTTGGCTAAAGAGGCTCAACAATTTGCTATCACAACACAATTGAACAATACTTGAGTAACAAATAGAAGGCACAATAGGCTCAGCGTTTGTTCTCACTAGCACGGTTCAAGAAACTAAATGAGCAAAGGCTCTTATTTATAGAGAAGCAGAGGGGTAGGGAACCCTAAAATCTCCTTGCTTTCACAATCTAGGGCTTGCTCAGCAAGCAAGCTTTATTACTAAATATAGAAAGAAGATAACATCTAAAACCCTAGAAAGTAGAAAAAGTGGGAAACGCCAACTATTACATCTTATCTTCTTTCTCTTCTCAAAGAATGGATAAGGATCATTCCAAGAATAGAAAGAAAGCAGGAAAGAAAGCTTCTAGAAGAAAGTTGCTTTAAAGCTCGATCACATCCGCTAGGAAATTAGAAACTGTGTCCCGGTTCGGTGCATCTATGCCCTCAATAGCAAAACACTGCTTTTCTAGAATATCTTCAGCATTTGGGATAGATCTCAGGAAATCTTCGACCTCATTGGCCGCTTTCTCGAACTTTGTTGACATCACTAAAATATGGCCTATCCTTCTGCCAACTGGATTGCAACTACGAACAACACTCTGGAATTGATCATGCACTTCATCAAGCCCCGACCTAGGAACCATCTTCCAGACTATACTGAGAAGGAATCTCTATGATAAACTCATTGATGAAAAGGAGAGCTTCAATCACCCTTTGTCTGTAGGCGATGAATTCTTCGGATATCCTCTCATAGGTTTTAACTTTGAAAACATGATGCTCCCTCCAAGCAAGGATTTGTCTCTTGTGTTCTTTTGAAATTGCTGGACCATAGGCTGTGTCTAAATCAGCAATGATGATCTCATGCCTTGGTCTAACTTCAGCCAGTGTTTGTTCAAATCCTTGGATACCTTGACGTAGCTTATGAGCGTCTTCCCTTAACTGGAACATCCGTGCCAAGATCTCCCTTCCTCTGACAATGAAACTCTCGATCCACTCTTGAGTTTCTTTCCCATAAATGACCAGCTGTCTTAACTGCTGATGATCAGCTGGTGTCTCTAAAATCTAGGGCAACAACTGGGTTACTTGTGAAGAACCATGGACAAGGTTAGAAATGAAAAGCCTGAGCTGCTGATTTTCAGCCTTGAGTGTTGCCTTGTCTTCTCCATTCTTGAGTACTCTTTCCTGAAGATTTTCGGATGCAACTCTGAAGAGACTCAAATCTGCATGTCTGGTATTTCTACCGAGATTGGCCTTGACCATGATGAAATCATCCATATTCACCTCATGCCTATTCTTGTCTTCTAGGGGCAATGCAGTCTCCATGATTATTTCATTATCAGGATTCCTATCAAAGTGAACTTGCTTCTTTGCCTTCTTCTTAGGAGGTTCCTGATAGATGTTATCAAGATCATCAACACTCATCTGATATGAAGGCCTTCTTCTAACCCTTCCTAAGGAGTTCTCAAGCCAAGACACGGTAGTATCTTTACTAACTTCATCAGGAGGTGCAACTGTAATCTCTTCATCATCTTCGATATCAAGGTCGATGTGGATTGGCGAAGAACCTGTTGAAGGTATAGAAAAATGTGTTGAAGGTGGCTCTTCTGTTTCTTTTTGAGGTATGGGCTCGTCAGGAGGAACTTCTGAATCAGCTGTAGGCTGCTCCTATATGACTCTGCCTGAGAAATCCAACCTTCTTTTTACATTTTTATTCGATCTACTACTTTTGACACCTTCTTGAGACTGACTTTTACCCTTCCCTTTCGACTGTGCTCTGGAGGAAGAGGGAATTATCCTTCGCGGCTCTGCTACTGGAATGGAGTTTTTCTTTTTAAGGACCAGGAAAGCCTTACTATGCTCAAGGACTTGTCTTGTCCTGTCTTCGATTGAAAGGGATTCCTTATTAGCCCAGTTGACTTGTGAAAGGGGCTGATCTTCTATTCGCTTCTGAGTATACATCGGGAGAAGCACATCCTCGTTATCATCTGATAACCCTTCTATGTCTTCATTTAAACAATCCTTCATTTGATGGAGAGTAAGTTTGTTGTAACTACGTCTCTGCACCTCGAACTCATCTGTACAATTAGCCCAAAAATCTTCAAGTGCGGCTATATGATCATAGTTTTTCTCAAGTCGTCCAGCGTAGAAACCATGAGGATCAAATGATCGTCTCTCGGTGTAGGACTTGAGGCTGAGTTTATATAACTCGTCTCCCATTGACTTGGCATCTGCAGCCGTCCTGCATATGTATATACCCAACCCTAATGGAAACTGAAGAGAGGGTCTCCTATTTCTTAGGACTGTATGAACATCGTGAGCCTGCCTCAAGAACTCCATGAAGACGACCTCGTCCGACGGGTACCTTGGTAACATGAGTGGGGCACCTGAATAACCATAGACCCTGAGATAGGTGAAAGTGGGAAACTGTATAAACCAATCCGCCCATTCCGCCACCGCTACCTTGGCAACTGAAGATATACGGACATGCAACTCATTGTCCAAGTCCTGCATTGTGTACATTAGAAAAGCCTCGTTCACCCTTTTGTAGTGGTGCAACGACTTTGTGAACTCCAACTGGGGATAGTAGTTATATATGTGTTGTACGTTGAATGATCCCTTGGTGTTCAACCCTCTGAATTGACCTTGATAGGCGACTAGGTAGACTAGGTACGATACCATGTGGAATAAATGAAATTGGAAGTATTCTGTTATCTGCTAATGTAGACAGTCACTGATCAAGGTAGGCCAGTCATAGAACTCAGTTTTCTTCATGATGTGGGGTATGGCGTAAAACATCCAAGGTTGAAACTTGGTGGCATCTTCTGAGCCAATGACCCTGTTGAGCAAGGTGATAATGATGGCAATTTCATCCTTAAACTCTCCTCGCCCGACGTTCTTAGGCAATGTTTTGTGTTTCTCCTTCATCCACCTTTGTGCAATCTTCTTACTATATTTATCTTTATGCATATTCCATATCCTTTCACATTCACCCTTTGAGAGAGTAATGCTTTCAGGCCACGAGGGAATGGAAAAACACTTCTCGATCATATTGGGCTTTAGACTGCAAATCAATCTACCGTTTGCTGACTGGATCTCCCTTGTAGTCGGGTTGTAATGATTAATGCAAGTGATTACGAACTCAAGACTCTGAACTGATATAGGAATTGACGCTGCTGCGAGGAGTCCAGAATGTCCCAGGTTCTTGATTGAAGTGTTGCTTGCTCTCTCCAAGGCATGTAGATCGAACACCGGCTTGATATGATGCAAGTCTATCTCAACTATTTTGATGTAATCGTGATAGAGAGCTGATTCAGTCTTGAAAACATCGGGAGTGTACTCCATTTCGGAAAACCTAAAGAATGACTGTAAACTCGCCTAGGTTCAGACAAGTCTTGAGTAATTTCTATTTTTAGAATGCTGATTTTCTTGCTCCAATGGACAAATTTTTTGAAAATTTTTCTGAGATATGGGTTTTGCTCAGAAATTCATTGCAAGACAACCTAGATCGTCCGTTTTGGAAAATTTTGAATTTTGCCTGAAAAAGCAGCAAACCCTAATTTCTTCAATTTTTCCCAAAAAAAGCTGGCACCTGGGTTTTGTTCAGAACAAGATTAGAAATAGACCCAGTTGATTAGATTTGCAAAACCCTGACGATTGATCGAAAAAGCAGCCAACCCTAGGTTTTGAAATTTTCTTGAAAAAAAACTGTGATATGAGTTTTCTTCAGAAGACTGATTGGAGAGGACCTAGATGGTTGAAAATTGAATGCACTGATGTTTTCATTGACATGCAAAATAAAAGCAGCTGCTGCAACTTGATGAAGTTCTTAAAAATTTCCTTCAGAAGATTGAAGAGAAAAGACCCAGATGATTGAAAACTGGAAACCTTGGCCTTCCCTTTGAGAAATTTGATCTTCTGGATGAAAAACTTGAAAAAGCAAGGGTTTATGCTTGCTGATTTGAAAAATCTGATGAAAAACCAGCAAAGATGAATTCTTGGATCATGAAAATTCTTCAAGCATGCTACTCCAACTTTCTCCTTTGAAGGCTACCTGCAAAAATAACAAAAATAACATTGAAAAGAGGTGTTAAATAGACTTTAGGGCTTGAATTAGGTTTTGCTTTCTTTTTCTTTTATTTCAAAACCCTAAAATCTTTGTTCAATGCATTTGGACGCCATCCTCCTTCACTAGTAATTTTGAAACTTTTGAAAATTCTGAAAAATTTTCTAAGGCATGAGAAGTTGGGCGCCCTTCTTCACCAAGGGTGCCCACTTATCCAGTGTCAGCCAAAATTTTGGCATTTTCAACTTTTCTTCATTTTGACCCTGAACTCCGCCTCCGATTTCCCGTTTGTAGATTGATTCGACAGGCGAGCTGAGGGTTTCACGGCGGAGCCTGACTGATTCTGAGAAAGATGTTCTAGAGGCACCTCTGGCAAAATCTTTCATTTCGACCTCCGAAATCATAGGTGCCTTTTCCTTCCAGGGGCGCCCATTTTGTTCAGAGTTAGCCATTTTCATGACCTTCAAATTTCTTCATTAGCTTCTCTTCTACAGATGATCTCTTTGAATCTGGAGCTCCGGGCATCGGATCGACTACCTGTTATGTTCATTGCGAAGCTGACGAGATATGAGGTGGGGTCCTCTGGGATGAACTTTGTCAAACAATGAATTTAAGGCCTTCAAAAGTTTGGGTGCCCATCTTGGCTGGGGGCGCCCATTCACCAAAGTTAGATTATTTTTTAACCTTTTTTTGTGTTTGCTTTTGAATATTTGTTCTTAGCTCTCGCTAGGCCCCCTGCTCGGCGCTTGGTATCCGGCGACTGTGACCTCCGATCAATGTGCTGGATATCTCATTGGAAAGCTGGACCAACTGTGAAGAGATTACGTTAGACATTCGCCTGCAAATTCATCTGATAGAGACCTTGAAAACTTGGGCGCCTTTCTTCACCAGGGGCGCCCATTTTATCCAGACTTAGTCAATTTTTGATATTTTCTCATTTTCTCCTTCTGACATTAGTCTGGAATTTCCCTGTTCAGCTTTGAATTCCGGACGACTGGATCGCCTGATGATTGTGTCGTTGAATTCGTTGCAGAGCTGACAGAGAACTAAGTTTGACTGGAGACACAAACCCTAATTTTGACATTTGATGCCCTAAAAAGATGGGCGCCTTTCTTCACTTGGGGCGCCCATAGTCACCAGTGTTAGAAATTTTTATCATTTTTCAACTTCCTCTTCGTTCTCCGTGCTGGTTTATCATCTCGCCTTCTGTTGAAAGCTCTAAATGCTAAATCTGATGCCTGGCAGCTGACTGTCCTCCATTAATGACCTCAGAGTTCCTAATATGCTTCTAAAAAAGCAGAATAGACCCAGTAGGGAAAAACTGATCTTTTTTAGATTCTGACTGCATTAGCCTGATACAGACGTATTTTTAGCCAATCAAAATCAGTTTGGAACTTGTCGGACCAACTTTCTATTTTTAGAAAGTTTTGCCAGTATCCATTTCTAAAGAAACCCAGAAAAACCCAGAAAACGTTACTAATTTTAGAAAATTTCTAAAAATAGCAATTTTCCTAAAATTTAGGGATGAAAAACTAAGATCTGGGTTTTGTAGGTTAAGCTGCTCTGAGCAGACCTAGATCATCAGATTTTGAAAATGTTGTGTTTTAATCCCTCATGCAAGACATGCATACCCAAATTTTGACCTTTTTGACTGATTTAACAAGACTTTTACTCATTTCTTCAAAATGTTTAAGTATAACAAAATTTTTAATTTTGGGGTACAACAAAAGCAAAAGTGTCTTTTAAAAAAAAACATGTAATGTCCCCTTCCTAGGCAGTACAGTTATTTTTGAGGTTAGCCTATCATTCAAATCCTCGTAGGCTAGCAGAAGTGTTTAGAGGATCACTTGAGGCAGTTATCTAGCGTTGGGGAACATCACTCTAGCAGTTGATTCAAGTTTGGGCCTTTGCGGACACTTACAGAGTGATTTAGAGGTACTTACTATTTATAGTAAGTCAGGCAAGCAGGAGTTGCTATTTTTGGCAGGGCACCTGATTCAATTGGTCATCTTAGCTTCGACCCGGTTTGATGATCTGATGAGCAAACAATAATTATTAAGGAATTTGATCATTATTAAAAGTTCATTAATTTGACTTTATAATATAAAGTCACTTTAATAAAAATAATTAAATATAATTATTTAATGTCAAATTATAAAGTATCATTAATACTTTATAATAAGGGATAAATTAATATTAAATGAGTATTTTAATGCTCATTTAAGAAAAGGGACGCCATTATTTAATTAATATGCCTAAGTCATTAAATGGTGATTTAATGATATTTTAATTGCTCATTTAATAGCTTTTTGGAAAGGGGTCGACTTAATGAAGAGAAGATATATATTTCTCCAAGGCAAATCAAATTCATTATGTTGATTATTCTAATTTGTCTTTATTTCTCTCTAAGAGCATTGGGGTTTGAGAAACAAGGGTTTCTACAGATCAACAGGTTTTGAAGAACATTCCCTCTTCAGAATCAGACATACTGAGATTGTGCAATACCAGTTTAAGCTTGTCGACAGAGTGGCTTCATTCAAAAGTCATACAAAGCTTATTGTGAAGATTTTTCATCAAGATTTTGGGTCGAACTTCTCCAGAAGGGTTTCATATTTAGGGGCGACTCTTTCTTGATCATTTGGCACACTTACCAAGAAAGTACGAATTTCTCACTTGCTGGTACAAACCGTACTTCTGCTGCAGCAAAGGCCGTACTTCATTCCTAGACCAAAATGCCTTGCTTTTTCATCTTCTGGTTTCATCACTTTGGGCGCCTAGGGTTTCTGGGGCATCTGCATTGATTTCTGGGTCAGAGGATTGCTCATCTTATTCAGCCGTACCATTTCAAGCTCTTTCACAAGCGACTGCAAGCTTATTCAGGTTCCTTAATAAATAGCTTGCTTTTTTATTGTATGTCAGAAACTAGCAGTTGTATTTATTCTGGGAGGTCAATAAATCATCTAGCATTGGAATCTGAGCTGTATTCTGTAGTTTTTAATCATCTGGTATTTTTATTTAATTTTTCAAGCATTTCCTTGCAAAATCGCAATTTGTCTTTTATTGCAAAAAAATCAAAAATTACAAAACAAACAAAAAATGCATTCACAGTTAGAAGTTTTGGGTTGAGAGACACCTGTTCTCTTACAGTGGTATTAGAGCACAGTTTTCCTGCCTTCCTATGCTTTTTCAGTTAGATGTGTGCTTTTTCGATGCTTTTTCATGAGTAGAGATATTATTTTCTACAGTAAGGGTAGAGGAATAGGCAGAGTCGAGGATTGGACAAGTCCACCTATTCCTGAAGGTGAGACAGTATCAGGGGTTCTAGGTATTCATAGATCCAGTTCCAATAGTAGTGAGAACAATGTTACTACACTGATGGCAAATCGTAAGATTCTTGCAGAGTCACATAGGGATCCAGGGAAAGAGCATGCCAGAGGTGATATTACTGATGAGGAGTTCAGACGCAAGCATGATAATATGATGGACATGATGTCTTAGTTGATGGGCACGATGAGGCAGTACCCTCAGCCTCAACAACACTATATTCAGGTAGGATAGACGAGCGGGACTGCAGGCATAGACCAGCCACTAGTATCAGTACAGCGGAAGTTGTCACCTATCTTGCATGAGCGTAGGCCAGGACAACCTACATTCATATCTAGAGAGGCCCCTTCGACTCCGGAGGCAGAGCAGCATGGTCATCATCATGAGTTTCAGCCACACAATGGCATGTCAGTGGCAAATGTGAGTAGATTTTATGGAGAGTATTTGACATTGGCACCTAAGATCAGGCAGTCTTTGACTTTTCACGAGTTTATGGATGTGCATAAACCTAGAGGGGGAGGTAGATTTGACCGCAGAGCTCCTCAGCACCAGCAGCCACAGCCACAGGTGAATAGGGATCTTCAGTATGCAATCAGCAAGATTATCTTGCCTTACTTTGATGGTTCTGATAAGAGTTCAGCGAGGTCTTGGGTACAGAAGTTAGACAATTACCTATCATTGAGACCTATGCAGGAGGACAAGGCCATTAAGTTTGCTACACTGCATCTTGATGGGTTGGCGCATGATTGGTGGCATCACAGCATGTACACACTTGGTCATCACGCAGTGACTACTTACCAGGAGTTCACCAGCAGGCTCATAGAGCGTTTTGACAAAAAGGATCCAGAACTTTATTTTAGAGAGCTAGCTCAGCTCAGACAGATAGGTAGTTTGGATTCCTACATCGGTGAATTTCAGAGGGTTACAGTCATGGTGATAGGCATTTCAGAGAGGAGACTTGTTATTCTCTTTGTCGAGGGATTGTTGGAGCCGATGAGAGGTTGGGTCAAGGCATTTGATCCTCCTACTCTTCAGGAGGCCATGAGGAAGGCACGCAGTATGGAGCTTGCAGCACCTCGCAGCAAGTTCTCTTCAGGCTCAACGTCTTATACGAGGCCTAATAGATCATTTGACAGGAATAGGCCATTTGACAGGAAGAGGGATCCACCTGATCCTAAGAAACGAAATACACCACCATTTGACAGGGAAACATTAAATGATTTACGTAAGAAAAAGTTGTGTTTTTGGTGCAAGGCACCCTATGATGAGAAGCATGTATGCCCTCTTCATCCCAAAGTGAAAAATAACCAGATGGAGTGGTTTTATGAGGGAAAAGAGCAATCTGATCTGTCAGACCAGCAAGCTGATTCAGAGCATTCAGATGATGAAAGGTCTGAAAATGATGGTGAAAATGAAGGAGGAACAAAGTTACAGGAGGCACACTTGACCAGTTTTCAGAGAGATGGACCTTTTAGACTACGTGGGCTCCTAGCAGGTCAAAAAGTGATCACTCTACTTGACACTAGTGCTACTCATAATTTTATAGATGCACGGTTGGTAGAGAGACGAGGTATACAGACAGAGGAGTTTGAGGGTATTCGAGTCAAGGTGGCTAATGGGCACACCCTCAAATGTGATAGGAAGATAACAGATCTTCGAATGCGGCTGAACAACTACGAGTTCAAGACTGAATTTTACGTTGTTAATATGGGAGATACTGATGTGGTACTTGGGATGGCATGGCTTCACGATTTGGGTGAGTTCACACTCAATCTTTGGGATATGGAGATGAAGTTTAAGGTAAACGGGAAACCTCATGTCATCAAAACCATTAGAGAAAGTAATTTGAGGATGGTATCGTACAGATGGATGGAGAGACTCATTCGTCATGATATGGTTGATTGGGCTGCAGACCAGACATTTAGATACTGAGGACTAAACACTCTAAAGTGTTTAGTGACATTCCACCTAGAAGACCTCCAGACAGAGGCATCGAGCATATTATTGAGTTGGAGGAGGGCGCAAAGCCCCATTATGATTACACCCTACAGGCATCCGAAACGGCTCAAGGATGAGATAGAGAAGACAATTAATGAGTTGTTGGCTATGGGGCATATCAAACCTAGCAAGTCACCTTTTTCTTCATCGGTCGTATTGGTGAAGAAAAAGGATGGATCACTTCGGATGTGTATAGATTACCGCCAGCTCAATAAGAAAACAATTAAGAACAGGTACCCGATACCTCGAATCGATGAGTTGATTGATGAGTTGCACGGTGCTATCTTCTTCACGAAGATTGACTTGAGATCTGGGTACCATCAGATTCAGATGAGGGAGTAGGACATAGAGAAAACCACTTTCAGATGCCATTGCGGTCACTTCGAGTTCTTGGTTATGCCTTTTGGTCTAACCAATGCACCTGCTACCTTTCAAGCTACCATGAACAGGGTCTTTAGTTCTCAACTACGGAGATTTGTGTTGGTCTTCTTCGATGACATTCTGGTGTACAATAGGTCATGGGAGGAGCATTTAGCTCACTTGGATATAGTTCTGGGTATCTTGGTTGAGGAGTCCTTTTATGCCAAGGAGTCCAAGTGCGAGCTAGGCATGGTTGAGTTGTTGTATCTTGGGCACATCATCGGTGCCAAGGGAGTCAATACACCCTGAGAAGGTCTGAGCTATAGTTCAGTGGCCAGTACCAGAGAACCTTACACAGTTCAATGGATTCATTGGGTTGTGTGCTTTTTACAGGAGATTTGTTAGCGGGTTCTCACGTCATGCCGCACCCCTTACTGATTTGACAAAGAAAGGGGCTTTTGCTTGGTCACCACAGGCTCAGGAGTGCTTTGACAGGTTTAAGGTGATTATGACTTCATGTCCAGTGTTAGCATTACCATACTTTACAAAGTCATTTGATTTATATTGTGATGCTTCAGGAGAGGGCATTGGTGTCGTTTTGATGCAGGAGAGACACCCTATTGCTTTTGAGAGTAGGAAGCTTAGGGGTCCTGAGAGGTTTTATAGCATTTACGACAAAGAGATGTTAGCCATTATGCATGCTTTGGCTAAATTCAGGCAATATTTGGTGGGCAACAAGTTCAGTGTGCATACAAACCACAACAGCCTAAAACACTTCCTTGGATAGCGAGACCTAAATGAGAGACAGCAAAAATGGGTCAGCAAACTACAGTCATATGATTTTGACATCACCTTTATTAAGGGGAAGCAAAATGTTGTAGCTGACGCCTTGTCTCACAGACCTCAGTTGAATGCTATGGCATAGATCTCCGAGGATTGGAGGCATCGGATCATTACAAAGTATGCTAAGAACCCATGGGCTTCTAGCATAGTTGATGGGACAGAGCAAGATAGTAGGTATACCGTTGTGAATGACTTGATCATTTACAAGGGGCGGATTTTTCTGGTTCCTGATTCAGAGTTGAGGGATACAGTTCTAAGAGCCTTTCATGATCTTCCTATGGTAGGCCATCCCAGTTATTTCAAAACATATAAGCTGGTATGGGAACAGTTTACTTAGAAAGGGCTAAAGACTGATGTTCTTCAGTATGTACGAGAGTGTTCTGTTTGCCAGCAAAACAAGTAGGAACACACATATCCTGTTGTATTTCTTTAGCCACTTCTGATACCTGACAGGAAGTGGGAATGCTTATCAATGGACTTTATCACGGGTTTGCCGAAAGCCCAAGGTAAATATTGTATTTACGTAGTTGTCGATCGGCTGACAAAATATGCGCACTTCTTTGTAATCACCACTACATTCACAGCATTGCAGACTGTAGAGCTTTTCTTCAGAGAGGTATTCAGGTTACATGGGTTGCCTCGAACAATAGTCAGCGATAGAGATAGTCAGTTCATGAGCAACTTTTGGCAGGAGTTGTTCAGACTTTGTGGGACTGAACTGACACCTAGTACCATCTACCATCCACGGACAGATGGACAGACGGAAATTGTCAATAAGTGGGTGGAAGGATATCTACGCAATTATATAGCTGGACAACAAAGAGCTTGGGTGAGGTGGATATACCTCTGTGAGGATTGTTACAACTCTACTCACCACATGACTATACCGATGACGCCCTTCATGGCATTGTACGAGTATGAGGCGCCCAACCTTTTGGATTTGGTATTGAGTGATAGCAGAGTGCCTAGCGCAGGTGACATGATGCAGGATCAACAGGACATTTTGAGGTCTCTCAGAGACAATATCCAGCGGGGACAAAATCAGCAGAAGCAGTATGCTGATCAGTAAAGGGTTGAGCGTTCTTTTGCAGTGGGTGACATGGTGTATCTCATGTTACAGCCGTACTGTCAATCCACTCTGCGGAGGAGTGGTGTAGAGAAGTTGAAACCTCGTTACTATTGTCCATTTTGAGTTATCAGACGGGTGGGCGAGGTTGCTTATGAGTTGGACTTACCGGCGGATAGCAGGGTTCACAATGTGTTTCACGTTTCATGCCTGAAGAAGGCGTTGGGTCAGCATGTGATTCCCTCTCCAGTACTGCCACACCTTGATGACGAGGGGAAGTTGATATTGGTGCCTGAGGCCATCCTTGATGTTAGAGAGAGACATCTTCGAAGGCGGGTCATCAGAGAGTATTTGATTAAGTGGAGAGACTTGCCGGTTGAGGATGCTACATGGGAGTCAAAGGAGATTTTACAGCATCCAGAGCTGAGATTGCTTGAGGACAAGCAATTTGGGGAGAAGCGGACATGTCCCCTTCTAAGCGGTCTGATTATTTCCGAGTTCCAGCCTATCATTGAATCACAGTAGAGCTGGAGTAGAAATGTTTAGAAAGAGATCACTTATGAAGCCGGTTATCCAGCGTTGGGGGCATACTCAGCAGTTGATTCAGGTGGGCTGGGACATTCAGGCTGGTTTGGGCAGGGTGTGCGGCAGAGTGATGGGCAAGTTTGGAATACGGACAGGTACTGAGCAGACATTGATAAGGAATTTGATCATTATTAAAAGTTTATTAATTTGACTTTATAATATAAAGTCACTTTAATGAAAATAATTAAATATAATTATTTAATGGCAAATTATAAAGTATCATTAATACTTTATAATAAGGGATAAATTAATATTAAATGAGTATTTTAATGCTCATTTAAGAAAAGGGACGCCATTATTTAATTAATATGCCTAAGTCATTAAATGGCGATTTAATGATATTTTAATTGCTCATTTAATAGCTTTTTGGAAGGGGGTCGACTTAATGAAGAGAAGATATATATTTCTCCAAGGCAAATCAAATTCATTATGTTGATTATTCTAATTTGTCTTTATTTCTCTCTAAGAGCATTGGGGTTTGAGAAACAAGGGTTTCTACAAATCAACGGGTTTTGAAGAACGTTCCCTCTTCAGAATCAGACATACTGAGACTGTGCAATACCAGTTTAAGCTTGTCGACAGAGTGGCTTCATTCAAAAGTCATACAGAGCTTATTGTGAAGATTTTTCATCAAGATTTTAGGTCGAACTTCTCCAGAAGGGTTTCATATTCAGGGGCGACTCTTTCTTGATCCTTTGGCACACTTACCAAGAAAGTATGGATTTCTCACTTGCTGGTACAGGCCGTACTTTTGCTGTAGCAAAGGCCGTACTTCATTCCCAGACCAAAACGCCTTGCTTTTTCATCTTCTGGTTTCATCACTTTGGGCGCCTAGGGTTTCTGGGGCATCTGCATTGATTTCTGGGTCAGAGGATTGCTCATCTTATTCAGCCGTACCATTTCAGGCTCTTTCACAGGCAACTGCAAGCTTATTCAGGTTCCTTAATAAATAGCTTGCCTTTTTATTGTATGTTAGAAACTAGTAGTTGTATTTATTTTGGGAGGTCAATAAATCATCTAGCATTGGAATTTGAGCTGTATTCTATAGTTTTTAATCATTTGGTATTTTTATTTAATTTTTCAAGCATTTCCTTGCAAAATCGCAATTTGTCTTTTATTGCAAAAAGCCACCAAAAAAATCAAAAATTACAAAACAAACAAAAAACGCATTCACAGTTAGAAGTTTTGGGTTGAGAGACACCTGGTCTCTTACAAAACATCGAAAAAAAACACTTTTTTGGAAAGAGTAAAAAGTACTTTTTCAAAAAAAAGAAAAAATGTTTTTTTCAAAAAAGTAGTGAAAAAGCAAAAAATGCTTTTTTAAAAAAAAAAAGCAACGAAAAAAGCTATAAAATGAGGTGTTGGGGGCTCATTTGGATATGCTGAAGAATGATAATGTTATGTTGTCGAAATGGCTTTGATTCTCTTCAATCTTTGAGGACGAAATCCCTTAGATTTCTAGTTTCGAAATCGCATATTCCCTAGCTAGATTGTGGTGTGATTTACAGACAAGAATCACCATTGGAGCTCATTTTGGTGTGATTCCTTTTCAGATCGCAGGAGTGTTAAGTGTGGAGTTTGGAGTGCTTTTAAGGGGCCATACCATTGTTTCTATCTATTACAACTGTAGTTTTAGACCTGCAAATGTCTGATATACCCTTTACAATGATGCACTCTTTTCATGAGTTTGGGTGTGAGTTGGCACTACTATTTGAGTGCTAATATAGTTGGTGATCATTTTGACATGTTGGAGGTAGCTAGGTGAAGTTTCGTAAGTCATCTATCTTGCTGTCCAGACTGTTGCAGCGAAGTTTCAGACTTATATCAGTCTTCCATTTTCCATATTCTAAGGTATATTTGCTATTACAATGCTAGGTGATTAGTTTCCTGAGTTGGGGGTTCATTTGCGGTGCTTTAATCAGCTTCATATCACATTAATATTTGTAAAAACAGATATGTATTTGGTTTGAAAT
Organism: Sequoia sempervirens; assembly: GCA_007258455.2. Taxonomy (NCBI): domain Eukaryota; kingdom Viridiplantae; phylum Streptophyta; class Pinopsida; order Cupressales; family Cupressaceae; genus Sequoia; species Sequoia sempervirens. The sequence continues at coordinate 586,433,419 of VDFB02047230.1, read as the reverse complement.
GAATTGTAAGAGCTAATATTGTAACACTAAGTGGTAGTACCACTGGTGATCTTGCTCTTGTTACTTGTTTTTACTTACCCCACTGCATAAGTGGCTCTTATTACTCACCCCACTGAATAAGTAGCTTTCTAGTACTCACTCACCACTGAAAAGTGGAAGAGTTGTTTATTGGTTGTACTCACTCACCATTGAGAAGTGGAAGAGTTTACTTTGCATTTCTTTATTGTATATGCTTTCCCACTGCAAAGTGGATGTGCCCAACTAACCCTACTGGATAAGTGGATGTTAGTTACAGTTGCTCATTTCAAGTATTATTGTAATCCCATACACTATATGCTCTCACTTTTCCCACATTGAGAACTTGTTGACCAAAAAGTGGAAAGGAAAGTTTTTTGACATTTCATTCCATTAAGCTAACAAGTTCTTTCAAAAAAAATTAAAGGTGGTTATTACAAGTTTATACATGTGCTGGCTGCCCAAGATTACACCATCATTCCTTCTAGGCATAGGAACTGTTCGGGATGTGGAACAGCTCTTTTAGTGGCTGACTGTGCAATTATTAACAGTCAAAAATTTATTTCTGCTACTGTGTAAATTATGGAATGTATTTATAATCATACGGACATCAATTTATTGAAGGAAAGTTCACAGTTTATCAGCTCAGATATGTCTGAAATTTCTGTTATATATTGAATTATCTTTGCCTTGAAAAAAATGATTGATAGATGGTAATTTGCATATCGAGTTGCATTGACATTTATACGTATACATTTCTGAGTTTTCCAAAAGCATTACAAACCTTGCAAATCTGAAAATAAACAAATTAGACGTCTCATGCAAACTGTTTGACCAAATTCCCAAAGAAAGCGTGAAAAGTGGTAGGAAAATCATTAGGGATTTTACATCCTTGGCAAACTGATTTGAATATAAATTGATGTCATTGAAGTCAATGACTTTGTCTCTGCTCCCTCCACCATTTTATCACAAAGACATCGGCTGTATTGTTCAAAAACGAGTCAATTTGACACTTTTGAGTCATGTTTTGCTTGTTCTTGTGAATTGCTTCTAATGTCCTCTAATTGTGCTCATACCAAGAAGCACTATAGAGTCGACTAAAAATGTGGATGGCAAGGGTTTGAAGATTTAATGTTTTTGCACCACAGTCCTCCCACCACAAATCTGCAAGGACAACATTGAATTCTGTGTAACTTAGTGATCTTAAAGATAAACTACAATTGCACTAACTTAAATTTATTTTTACTTAGTTGTTGAGTCAAATATTAAAAATAAACTACAATTGCACTTATCAAACTTAGTTAACTTATTTTTATTTTTACTTTTTGCTGAGTCATTCTCTTTTGAATGCATAGAGCTGAAAGAAACAACCTCCCTCCTACAAACTTGTGAATCTACAACTCTTCTAGAATTCTGTCTCTAAGGCCTTCATCAAGGGTCATCCTCTCTATGCATGTGTTGATACTATCCATAAGGAATCAAAGAAGAAAACCTTAGGATTCAAGTAATAGTCCACAACATGAATGTGTTGGTGAAATTGTTTGTTCCACTTCTGATTGATTATTCATTATACACTAAGTGGGGTTCTAAGTTCCAACAATTAATCACTAGTGGAGCAGGATGGAAAGATATCTCTCGTTGAGGTGATTTTCCTTTGTTGGATCCATAGAAATAACCTTGTTAATGGCCTCACATAGTAACCGTTGGATTTTTCTCACCATCCACCAAGCGTAGAACCCTAACCAAAGGTTTTGTCACCTAAAGAAAAATAGTATTGAAAATAAAATTTAAAAATTAAATGTAAATCAGAACAAAGTAATAATAAAGTAATGAGTTAATTATTTTGTACGCTAAAAACCATCAAGTTTAAAGTTACCTTGGGGATCTTATCCTTGCTCTTGGCAAATAAATCATAAAAAATGGTCTACAGGATTCTTTTCCCTTTGATCTTCCTTGAGTAAAGAGAGTCCACCCACCTAGATCACACACATTTTTTCTTAAGAAATGTTAGTGAAGTTGCAATGCTTTGTAATGTGATGAAGTTAGTGGCAAATTGTGTGGGCTCTTGAACGCACAAGCTCATTTCCCTTGGTGTGCTCTTTGATCAAGTTAAACACCAAAGGGTAGTTGTAGATGTATGTTGTGATTTTTGTGTCCATTTCAATCATGTTTTCAACCCATTCAAGTTTGCCAATATCTTCAAGGAGAAGATCAATGCAAAGGGTGATGCAAGGGCTCCAAAAAATGGTAGGGTGCCTCTCCTCAAGAAGTATCCTCTTTGCTACAAATGTTACTGAATTGCCAATCACAATTTGGACATTCTCCCCACTCACTTCAAGTACCTCCTCATTCAATATTTTGCATAGGGTCTTGGCATTTTTTACTTTGTTAGAGGCATCAACTGACTTTAGAAACATTGACTATCCAATTGAAGCCACCAAGAAGTTGATCAATGTGTGGTTCTAACCATTTGTCTACCCATTGGAAAAAATAGTGTAACCTTTTTTGCGCCAAACACTCTTTTTCTCTTCCACTCCAAGCTGGATGTTTTTCATAGCATCATCCAAGAAGGGCCTGGTCAAATCATATAGGTTCAATTCCTTGAACCCTTTTTTACCTACAATTAATGCATTACCCATTGACTCCAAATATGGGCTCCTCGCAACAACGAATAGCATGTTGTTGTAGTACCAAAATTGGTACATGCCATCCTCACCTCATGATGCTTTCTTAGTTCCACGTAATATCATTAAGCGAAGGTTGTATACCAGAAATATTATGGGGAACAAATAACTCCTATGAATGTGATTGCAAGGTGAGAACCTAATACATCACAACTGCCATTACCTCATCATGGAGAAGGGGTAGTAATTCCTCAATTGTACAACTGAGCAATGATTAGTTAAAAAAAGACTTAAAATTGTATCTATGGGCCAAGGTGAGAACCTAATACATCACAACTGCCATTACCTCATCATGGAGAAGGGGTAGTAATTCCTCAATTGTACAACTGAGCAATGATTAGTTAAAAAAAGACATAAAATTGTGCAATCAAAGGTTAGTTGCCATGTAAAGGTTCTTATTTTGTGTGATTATGCAGGTTTTAAGTGGCACCAACTTACATTTCTTGTGACAGTGAGATAAAGAAATGGAGACATTTAAATCCATGCAATGAAAAGCTAGAGTGTTGGTTATGCCTCCAAATAATGCAAACAAGATATTTTTTCCAGGCAGTGAAGTGAAATCACACAAATGGGCAGGTATATGTCGGCATAAAGGTGACTTTGCCCCAGGCATGAGTCTCAGTTTGCCAAAGCAATAAAAATTGCGTTTGAAGCATTAAATGTAAAGGAGGAAAGGGATTTTCAGTCAGCAGTAGCAGAAAATCTTCAAAGAGGCAATGATAACTGTTTTGCACACTTCATCAGATCTTTGTCTGCAAGCATATCTTACTGATTATGAATTGTTGGAACAGTGGGGTTTGTAGGACTGATCTTTTTTTATCCTGACTGAGTTTTTAGTGCAGACTCGTGTTTTTATTCAGTTTTTCCATGTTTTTTTGGCGAGTCCTCACCAAAACTATCTGGCAAGTTTTGTGATGAGTTACTCACCAAGCATGCTTAGACCACGAGTACTCACTAATTTTTAATATAGGACAGAAATCACAAAGCAAGGAGGGAAGGTACCTTGGCAACTAGTGTAAGAATGATTATTTCTGACCTGAACAAAAGGAGAAAGGAAGACCTTGATAATGATGTAATCTTGCTGGACTTGGCAAAGAACAATCCAAATATCAAATAAAAAAGCTTCATTCTTACCAGGGCATTGTATCATAGAGTAATTCATAGCCAGCAATACAAATAAATTATCTCACAAAAAAGGTTATTTGCAGAACGACTTATAATAATCAAAGAAAAATGATACCAGATGGTGGTCCTTAATAGGAAACATCGAATGATACAAAATTTATGAATATTCTTGGGTCAATTTCTCACTAAATTTAAATGGGACTAAAAGAACATAAAATTGGCATTTTTAAGATCCACATTGTATGGAAAATAACTGTGGATATAAATAGCTTTGGATACAGAGATAGAGAAAAGGTGATTTTAAAATCTTTATCACATCAATTTGCTTAAAGGAGGGAAAACCTTCAAAAATATGTTGTATAGGTTCATGTGTCGTATTATTTGAATCATAAAATGCTTCCTTGCTTCAGCCTTGTCACTAGCAGAGATAATATGATAGGAAGGATGGTGGTTATTGACAATTAAAGGAATATAGTTGAGTGTTTCTCAAATTCTAGAATATACTAGTATTCAAGTTCTCCTCTCTCCCCCTTTCTCTCTCATTTAGCTTCTGTATAATATTTCTGCATATGAAGCAACATGTTTTGTCCACATAGAAACCAATTTAATGGTATAAACTAGTGATGTTGGAACCTCTGATAAAAAATTGAGTTAAAAATATCATTAAATACCTTGAAATGGCAGTACAGCATAAGGGCTGATAATGTAAAATCCATTAGTTATGAAATAAACTGCAATAACTTTACCAATTTGCCAGATTACTTCTGTTTCCTGTAGTTTTAATTTAATTTATATTGGATTCATTTACTGCATAAAGGAAGGAGGAAATGGTGACATGGATATGGGCATTTCAGATGCAAACACTTTTCCAGAGAGACCGGATACAAAAATTGATGATTTGAAGTTGGAGGTGAATGCCATTGAAAGTGGTGCAAAACTTTTGCCATTTGAATTTAGAGCATTGGAAGCTTGTCTTGAAGCTGCATGTAGCTGTCTGGAGTCTGAGGTATGATATGTTTCTTTTTATCAATACTATAAGATTGATTATGATTAATTTTGAACTTTTTAGTTTCTTGGTAGTACAAGTTAAAGTCATGTCCTTGCAAGTGAGCTTTTAATGCTCTTTTCTATATGAAGTGCTAATTAGAACTCTACCCAATATCAAAAGACATATGTTTAGAGAGCTATAGTCGCCATGAGACTACCATATAGAGGTAAAGACTCTGCCCTCATCTTCTTACCCACATCTTCGGTCAGTATATGTACATACAACAAAGCTGAACCCTTATTCATTTACTTTTGTGCCCTTGGTTTGAAATGGCATGGCCATCCCTACATCGATAATAGGATGCATATCCCTTCATCTCCAAGTACTATGATTTAGACTAAATGTAATATGTTTAATGTCACAAGAAGTGTAACCTATAGTGATAGCAAGAGGTGCAGTTTAATGTCATTGAAAGAAAGAAAGGTATGCGGAAATGCTTCCCAAACTAATTTTAGAGGAAAGTATGTGTGCAAATTTTAGATCCTTACAATTATAGAAAGAATAAACACATATAAAACACAAATAAAATCACATCATAACACAAGTATACGCGGGGAATACCCTTTTAGAAAAAAAAAACCCCACACTTCAAAGAAAACCAATTTATTATTCAATAATCTAAACATGGTTACAATGCATTTATAGGTCAAGCCTTTACAAGAGTATCACCAACTGTGGATCTAGAGTAATTTTGGCACGATAACAATACCTACAAAACTTACTATTCTTACCTCCATCTCAAGAACCCAATAATTAGGAGAAACAATACACAAAACCATCAAATGGTAATAAGAAAAACACAAGTTAAAACCATCTAAAATGTGGCACCCAAATCCCTAGTTAGAAATCCAACACTGAAATCCCAAGGTGAGTCCATAGGCTAACAATAGCATATTCTTTCATCCTGCCATAAGCTCGTCATAATCCACTAACCAACTTGGGCATTCCATTTTAGCTTCATTATCTCCATTCAAAGATGCTTTATGACACATCACAACATGTGTCATAAGTTGGTCAACAAGTCGAACTCTCTCTTACAAATCTTTTCTATCTTTTCTAATTTTACATTTTTAATCTAAGAGGCCCTATTTTTGGAGGCTATAACTTTCGATCTAGGAGGCTGTTGGGGTCCCTTGTTTTAATTGTAGAGATAAAAAGATATACACAACAAATATTCTTGGAAACAATGTTGAACAACTTAGGATTTTTTCTTTGCCCAAAAATAAAGTCTGTAGCCCAAAAATTGAGTTTATATGTATAGTCCAAAAATTGCATTCTTCATATATTAATATTAGGAGCAAGGTTGAAACATTTTTCATAAAATTCTCCCAATTTTCAAATACCTTGCAAGAGAAAAGATAGTACCAATAGTTTTGAACTAACTACTAGGGGTTGAGACGCCTATAGACTCACAACATCATCTAAACTTTTTATTTCTCATTGGGTTCGTTAATGGATCGACAATATTTTGCATAGTGTTAACTTTCCCCAGCATCACTGCCCCATCCTCTATCATGTCACGAGAATTATGGTATTATTCTATATAGAGTTACCTTTCTTTAGGATCACCCTCCCATCCTCTACAATGTTTAGAGAAAAATGGTATTAGACATCTATATACTTTGTCCTTGCATGAAAGGTTGGGTTCTTTGCCAAACATATGGCACTTTGACTATCACATAGAATTGTAAAAGCTCTTGGACTCAGCCCCACATTTGAACATAATTGCTTAAATCAGATGGATTCAATACAAGCATGAGTAGTTGACATGTACTACACTTCTATAGTAGACAAAGCGACCACAACCTATCACTTGGTCATTCAATTGACAACAACATCAAACTTAGTGAAAACATATCCATTGGTGAATTATTTGCTATCAACATCTCAAGTCCAATTTGAAGCCACAAATCTATGAATGTTATTGAATGTTGGTTCTTGTAGAATTACCATGATAAAAAATGGATTACTTAGAGGTACCTCAAAAATATCTGAAGAACCTTTTCTTTGCATTCTAGTGTACTCATCCATGACTATCCATGAAATGACTACAGACTCCACTTCTTGGGCAATGTCTAGTCTTGTGCAGATTATAGCATACACTAAGCTCACAACAACACTAGGATAAGGGACTTCGGCCATATCCTCCATCTCATTAGGAACAGTCAGACATTGCTCAATTGAAAACTTAATCCTCATTGAAATAGGAACACATAAATTTTTGCAAGATAACATGTTTAATCTCTTCGACACTGAGTTCACATACTTACTTTGACTCAATCAAATATTTTTGTTAGTTATATCTCTTCTAATCTCCATTCCTAGGATGAAATTTTCACCCCTAAGTCCATATCAAAATATGTTGAAAGTTGAGACTTCAATTCACAACTCGTACTATCTCGGTCCCTAAAAACAATAAGAGTATCACTAGCTAGAGATTTGGAGTAATTTTGGCAACATGAGAATACCTACAAAGCTTACTATTTCTACCTCCATCTCAAGCACCCAATAAATAGGAGAAACAATACATGAAACCATAGTTTGCAGACTCTGCGGACTCGCCGCGGACTCGGGAGTCCTGACCGTGGCCGAGTCGACTCGCCACGGACTCGGGAGTCGATTCCAGGAGAGTCCTAGGTCGGGACTCCCGAGTCCGAGCTCAGGACTCGGCCGAGTCCTGAGGTCGGACTTGGGAGTCCCGACCCAGGACTCTCCTGTGCGGCTAAGTCTTAAAATGGGTTAAAACCCATGTTTTTTTTTTTTCATTTTTAGACTCTCAATTGTGAAAAACAGGTCTGCAAATTAATTTGGGGTTGATTGAAGCAAGGAGAACGAACTAAAAAGATCAAAATAGAGCTAGGTATGTAATGTCCCCAAAATTTGGATGTAGTTATTTAGTTATTTAATATTGCCCAAGCCTTTAATTATATCTAAAAGGGGGGATATTAAATAATTAATTAAATCAACTTTATAAAGTGAGTATGTGGAAATGTTCTTTAAGTGACTTATGAGTTATGAAATATTTAAAATATCACTTTATAAAAAAAGGGTCACCTTTGTCATGAGGGAGAAAATACAAAAAGGAAGAAACTCACATTTAATTGGAACTTTTGAATATGCCTTTGTTTTTCACAGGAAGAGCTCCAAAACTTGGCGTAGGGTTGAAGCCCTTGCAAATCAGTTTCGGGTGTGAAACCATCACCCCTAGTTGGTAGATTCGAGTATTTTGAAGGAAGGTGAAATCACGTGGTATTCAGATTTTCGCATTCATGTTTTGCTGAGATTTTGCAGCTTCATGGAGGATGATTTTGAGTAGTTTTTGCAGCTTGAAGGTGCGGGTCTTTCTGGTAGCCCTAGATGCCTCAAATGCAAGCACATTGAGTCATAACCAGGCCTTGTCTTAGTGAATCTGGGCGAGTTGAGTAAAAACGCGATTTGCTGGGTGAAGACATCTTCTGTAGCAAGTTTCTTTCGGTTGTGGCCATTATTGGTAGTCTACCTCTCTAAGCATCAGTTGGTAACTAAGAAGCACAAGTGGGAAAGGTGTTTGAGCAGAATAAAGGAATATATGAATAGCTGAGAGCAAAACGTGGCATTCTCTGTGCATTTAGAAGTCAATATGAAGGACGTTTTTGATGGTGAAGCGGAGCATCTAAATCAGGCGCACCTCCCTTGAAGTTTTGACTGTCCATGAAATACTCCTAAGACAGAAACAACCACCATTTTCCAGAGGTTACTCTACTTCAGATCAGAAGTCACGAGTTTCAGGTTTGGTCACTGTTTTCATTGTTGGGATTGGCATTCATGTTGTAGCTGGATTCATATTTTATCTAGGTTGTATTCAAACATAATGTGCTCATGTTAGGAGACAAGGAATTACTTGTGACAAACTGAGGGTATTAGAAATGAAAAACATATACTGTTGCACATGTAGAATTCCCTGAATCATACTCAAAAGTTAATATTATATTTTCTGTAGCTCTTATAGCTGCTGTTATGAAACTCAGTCAATGTAATGTATAGAGAAATATGTCTTAAATTGCAGTCAAACTGTTCACTGTCAAGAGCATTCATGTATTGCATGGTTGTTAAAGTTAGGTGAGCTGATAGGGCCTTGGTAATGCGTACTACTGCCTTCTAACAGTCCTTCTGAGTGCATAAAATCTCAGTGCAGTTCCTGGTCTGTATTCTCTTCTAGCAGCTCTCACACTTACCCAGAATGATCCACCTATAAATCTGAAACATTAGTATTGAGAATGCACTTTAATTTCAGTCAATGGCTTTCATGAGTTAGTGAGTTATGTGGATAAATCTGATTTGAAATGTTGGCCCTTATAAAAACTAAAAGATCAAAGTGTGCCACTTACCTAATACAAGACTACTAGTGGTGATATCAATGTGACCTTGTCTATGAACTCATCGTTGCAGCTATGAGTAGTGTTAGCTTGATGCATAAAACGCTGCCCAGGGATTATGATAGAAATGCATGAACATAAACTATTTCCTGATTACTGTAACATCCTTTATTTACTGTTGTGCACGAACTATGTTGTTAGTCAAGTCATTTGGTGATCTTCCTGAGAGTACTATTGCCAGGAATGGGTATGTAATGTGGTTTCTCTGAATTGACATACAATGAGCTCCCTTCAAATCAAACAAACACCAAAATTTCCACACCTTCCTGGAAGGCACTTTACAAGGTAAGTGATCTAACAATTCTTTTTGTTTGTTTTCTTCAATTTCTTGCATTCAAAATCAAAAAAATCAAGAAAAATAAGGGGAAATGTTGCCAAATTTTTTTCTATTTTCCTTAATAGCCTAATTCTTATTGTTTCTACTTTCTAGCTTGGATTTGCATTCTTTTTCTTTTGCAAATGTTTGAAACTTTGAATCACATTTATTTGCTGATTTTTTAGCAAACCCTAGCTGATTTTTTTTTCCATGTTGAACTTGAAACAGCAATGTCGTCTTCAAATCCAAAGGAATTGAAAAAAGACCCTGCATGGAAGTATGGAATTCTAGAAAATAAAAAAGGTGAAGTGACATGTAATGAATGCCAGAAATGGATGACAGAAGGAATAAACAGATTAAAATACCACCTTGCTAGAATATCTGGGCAAAATGTGGAGAGATGCAAGAATATTACTCCTGAGATTATTAGAGAGATGAAATCCCTTCTTGCCGAATATGAGCTTAAAAAAGATGAAAGACAAAAAACAAAGGATGCCCTAGTAGCAGCGATGAGTGGATCCCAATCCCATTCTACACTATCTATGCCCCATGGTGCTGCAAGTCCAAGCTTTCGTGCTCCACATTCATCTTTTGGTGAGAGTCCTAATGGTTCCTTTTCTATTGTTAGTGCTAGTCAGGGTCCTTCATCAGGACCAAATTATTTTATTCCACTTGTTGCAAACTTTTGGTACTACAATAATCTACCTTTCAATGTTGCAAACATTCCATATTGGGAAGGTTTGGTGAACGCCCTTACAGTTGTAGGAAAGGGGTTTAAGACCCCATCATCTAGAGATTTGAGTGGGCCATTGCTAGAGGAAGCCGTAAAGAATACACGGCTTGTGGTTGATGAGCAAAATAAATTTTGGCGAAGAAAAGGTTGCAGCATTTTATTTGATGGGTGGACAGATGGACAAAATAGAACTCTCTTTAACTTTTTAGTGGCCTCTAATGGTGGATTGGTGTTTCTAAAATCAATAGATGCCTCCCATGAAGTTAAAAATGCTAAGACTTTATGCAATCTATTAGATGGGGTGGTCCAAGAGGTTGGAGTTGATAATGTTGTCCAAATCATCACAGACAACACAGCTGCATATGTAGCTGTAGGTAGACTACTTATGGAGAGGTATCCCACAATTGCATGGTCTTTGTGTGCTGCACATTGCTTAGACCTATTGCTAGAGGACATTGGGAAAGTTTCATGGGTCAAAAGAGTGGTTGAAGATGCAAAAAGTGTTACAAAATTTATCTACAACCATACTTGGGTGCTTTGTTTGATGAGGAAATTCACAAATGGAAAGGACCTTGTACGATCTGGAGTGACACGATTTGCTAGCCAATTCCTCACATTGCAAAGCATTCTTGGTGCCATTGGCCATCTCAAGCAAATGTTCGTGTCTGATGCTTGGAAGGAGTCCTCATTTTCCAATAGACCTGAAGGGGAGAGGATTGTTGCCATAGTTTTTGATGAGACATTCATCAAAAATGGAGAGGAATTGATGGGGGTAAGTAGCAATCACAAAAAAAAAATTATACATGATAATCTATTTGCTGTTTTTATTTTTTGAGAGGTTAATTTTGTTATAATTTAACATTTGTTTTCATTTTTTTAGGTGACAAAACCTTTGGTGAGGGTTCTTTGTATGGTGGATGGAGATGGCATGCCAATGGGTTTCATCTATGAGGCCATGGATAGGGCCAAAGAGGCCATATCACGTTACTATGGCGGCAACAAAAGGAAATATGAAATCATATGGCGCATCATTGATCGGAGATGGACACACCAACTCCACCAGCCGATTCATGCCTTTGCCTACTTCTTGAATCCGAAGTTCTACTTCTCGAACACATTTAAGGCGGATGAGGAGGTCATGGAAGGTCTTGTCATATGCATTGATAGGATGGTGCCTGATCGTGAGCTGAGAGATAAAGTGCTTGATGAGTTGGAGGTGAGATTTGTTACATCTTATTTATGAATTTGCAATGTTGAGCCTTGACTATCTATGAATTTTCTATATTTGATTTACTTTTTCTTTTATCTATTCAAGGTCTACAAGGGTGCAGAGGGGAGACTCTTTTCCTCCCAGCAAGCAATTGAAAGGAGAGGAAAACAACAACCAGGTAAAAAATGAAATTAGAAACTTCATTCTTATTTCTTACATATAGATTGTTTACTTTATTCTTATTTCTTAATACTTATATTTTTTAAACATGTTTTTGTAGATCTATGGTGGGAGAACTATGGTGCTAGCACACCAAATCTTCAAAATCTAGCCATACGAGTCTTGTCACAGCCATGCAGTGCTTCTGGGTGTGAACGCAATTGGAGTTTATTTGAGAACATTCACACAAAGAAGAGGAACAGGTTGACTCAGCAGCGCCTAAATGATTTAGTTTTTGTTCGGTACAACCTTCGCCTTCGAACTAGAAAGGTGGAGGGTGTTTCACACGAGTCCATCGACTTGGATGACATTGATCCATATGGTGAATGGACTATTGATGAACAAAATGATGAGGCTGATGTCTTCCTTATTGATGAGGATCTTGTTGAATTAGAGAGAGCAGCAGCAGAAGAAGCAGCAAGATTGGATGCCATGGAGGATGACGAAGAAACATTTGAATATCATGTTTCTCCTGCTCGATCTCCTAGTCCTTGTTTGGATACTATAGCATGGGCACCTTCTAGTTCTAGGCCTCCAAAATTGAGTACCATTGGGAGGGGAAAGAGGAAGATGTAGATTACATGTGGTTGTTAATGTTTTCCTCTTTTTGACATGATTATATGTAAACATTGTAATGTCCCCATTTTTAGCACTGCACTTCTCAGTGATTGATGGCCTATTCCTGGAGTGCTGTCGGCTAGTCAGAGGAAGAATTAGGGTTTCCGACTGTTTGGTGGGTTCTCTTGAAGATTCAGGTTTCTGCTTGTTGGAGTTTGGGATTTTGGATTGCGGTTTCTTTTTGGGTTTTCAGAGAGCTTCGTAATGGTGGCGCCTGCATCGCATTCTGAGCAATTTCTCGAATTTACTATTTTTAGTAAATTCTATTTTTAGCAGTGGTCCAGTCAGCATCAGCTCAGCAGGCTTTCCTCTTTTGTCAGTTCAGTTGGTAATATCGTTTTGGCCATTTGATGCTTTTTCTGGAGAGATAAGTATTTTAATTAAAATAATGTTTTATTTTAATGTTATGACCCCTTGGCCTAGTGAAACAACTTTATGTTGTTTTAAAAAGGGGGACTTTGATGGGTGGCGCCTCATTTGGAGATGGATTTTAATATTCCAAAGGTTGAAAAATAAAGTGGTAAAAAGGGACGCCAACCTTTATGAAAGTCAAATTTTAATTAATTTAAATCAATCAAGTGAAAAGTACGCCATCTTGAAGGAAGGCTTGGTTAAATCAAACCCTAAAAGCATCTTGAAATTAGGGCGCACCTTCTGGAAGCTTCTGGAGGGTCTTCTCAAACAGTTATAAAAGAAAGCCTTGGGTCTTCATTTTGGTATCTTTTATCTACAGTAATGTTACTCTGCCGGAATGGTATTGGATCGCTTCGAGGAATGAAGGCCTCCTAGCTTGGCTCTTCTTCTTGCTTGAAAGACAGCAACTAGTTGAGAGGTTTGAGTGTTATGGATTTGTCTTTTCAGTTATAGTTGGTTTCCTATCCTTTGTAGTTGAGTTTTATCATTTTCTGTCAATTCCAGAGTTGCTGGTCATGACTGCTGAATGTATGTTTCTGCTCACAAGTCTCAAATCATAAACATTCTTGTTCTGGGTATTGTCTCATTGTGTTTCCCTGTTGGAGGCGCCCCTTCATGAATATTTGCAGATTTTAATATGAAGTTTCTGATTTTATAAAGCAAATTCGTCATTCCTTGAAGGCCGTACTTTCTGGAGTGCCTTGGGATTCGTGTCAGCAATTAATAACCACTTTTAGTTGCCATTTCTTATTACTAAACTAGGCGCCATCATTTTGAAGGTCTATTGCATCAAACTTGAAGTCATTTGGGTCAGTTTTGAGTGATATATGAGCAATTTAGTGGGTTACAGGCATGCTGGTTTTGTATTTCTGATTTCTGGACTGTCACATCAGATTTATTACAGTCAAGTTTTGTGTGGGATTTAAGAGTGGTTTCTTGATTGCATTTTGGTCTCATCATTCATAGTAAAACTTTGCAACAGATTTGAGATCATTTGGGTGAGAAATGAGAGAGTTATGAGCATTTTGGCAAGGATCTGTGTTGCTGGTTATATATTTTAAGGTGCAGGTCTGTCATAATCAGATTTGAGAAATCTGCATTCTCCTTCTTGGATTGGTATTAGGAAATCATTAAAGGCTTTGTAAAAGATTCCTTGTTGTTGCAGCAATTTGAAGAGCTCTAATACTTGATCTTGCAGGCATTTAAATATTCATTGTAAGCTGAACAGTAGTACTATCAGCATTTCTCTCAGTCTTACTTTACATTCTGTATACGCAATTGTATTTCTTTATATCTCAGTCATATGGTAGCTCCCATTCCGTTTCGGGTTGAAAAGCACATTCTTGATGTCGAGTACTTCAGCAATCTTGCTTATTTCCCTTAATAGCATTGTAATTCTTAGCACTCCACCATATGGTCACCTCCTTTCCATACTGGATTGGGTAGCACATGCTTGGTGTTGAGTTTGTTTTCAGTACTTGTAGTGTAGAAGATCCTCTGACCATATGTTCGTCCTTCGCGGACACATTCTTGGTTAGAGTTACCTTCAATTGCATTTTGTTTAAGGCACTGACAATCCTCTTGCCATATGACAGCCTCTCTCTTGTTGAGATTGAGTGAGCATTCTTGGCAATGAGTTATTTGTAATCTGATGGTTTGAATTATCTAACCCTAATGGGTGCTCTCTGCATTGTTGTGTACTTGGAAAAAATTGAAAAATTTGGCTCGGAATATTTCAGTGGTATCAGAGCCAAGATCCTGCCATCCTGTGAAAGTAGTCAATGATTTAATTGTCAGATGAGTGACAGAGATACCAGACACTACGTATAGAGAGAGATGACTACAGAGAAGTCTTTACTTGAGTTAATGCAGGAACTATTTACGCTAATGAAGGATCCTGACATAAGGTGGGGAATCAGAAAGATTTATGCTAAGTCTGAAATTCGGGATAGAAAGGTGCACATGTCACATCAGAATGATCGTGAGCTTGTAAAGATACCTTGGCAGATGAGGAGTTAAGGGTAGAGCCCCATAATACTTCCCTTGACTTGCATGTAATAGGAAGTGATGATGATCAGGTCGGTGAAAAGAACATCACAGTCTTGAGTCCTAATAAGGATTCAACCTATGAAGGTCTTGAAGCTAAGGGCTTCACAGAAGATTTCAGTAGAACTGTTGTATGGGAAGAGTGTATTGATGAAGAGAATACTAGTGGTGTCCTTGAACTAGCTTTTGATCATTACCATAATGATATTATTGTTAAAGATTCCATAGTGTTTATGCCTCCATTTGTTGAAGATGTGGTGATGGATAATTCTTTTTATGTTGCTGGCCAAAAAGCTCATGAGTTTACACAAAATAAATTTATGTCAAGAGACCAAGAAGACTTCTTGGGTAAGTATGAAGATGCTAATGACAAAATCAGCAACACATCTACTTATGATAATTCCAATGGAGAAAAGAATGAAAAAATATTCAAAGCAATTAGCTTTGATGACTTTAATTTTCAGTACAATGATAGTGAGATGGGAGGTATTGGGCTTGATCATCAAACTAAGCTCTCAGAGGGAGCTACTAGTGAAGATTTCAACTTAAGTGATTTGGGAGTTGACTTATTCAAAGAGTCATCTCTTCGTGAGGAGCATGATAAGCAATTTCCTGTTGACCATCTCAATCAACCCGTTAGCATGTGGGATCCGAGTGTGTTGGCTTCAAGGTATGACAAAGAACCTGTGTGGGATAAGTTTCCTTTTGATCCTGATGAAGACCAAAATATTGTCTACATTGCAAGCTATGAGGAGGCCGAAGGAGAAGTTTTTGATGAAGAAGCTTACTCTGAAGAGCTCCATGGTGATCCCTTCAAGTTGATTGCAGCCACCAAGGAGGATGTTGTTACTTCTGAAACTTTCAAATCAGCATTCAATGATTGTTCGCTTGAGTTAGGGGCTGCCATAGCCTTTGATCAAGAAGACAGTAAGGTGGATGAAGAGCTTGAAGACCTTACGGCTCTTGAAGAAGAAAGGTTTAATGTGGTTTTAGAACACAAGGCTGATCTACCAATGCAAGAAGCTGATTGCAAGCTTGAGGTCAAAGAAACTGTGGAGCATAGAAGCATAAATCGGCAAAAAATCGTCAAAATCGCGATTTTGAAAAAATTTGGAAGGTTGCCAATTTTTGCAGGGAAAAAATCCCGATTTTTTCAGCAGTCAACGCTTGTCAAAAAATCGTTGAAAATCATCAAAAAATCGGGATTTTCCGACCAAAAAATCCGGAAAAAAACGTGAAAAAATTGCGTGTAAAAAAAACCCTAAAAAAAGACGCATTTTTTGCCAGTTTCTGTCATGTTTTTGACCCGTTTTGACTGGCATTTGAGTTTTTTCTGGCGTTTTCATTCATTCTCTGCCATCGTTTTACCTCATTTCTCTGCCGTTTTGTTGCATTCCTTGAGCACACACAAAAACGCCCGACATAGATAAATCGTGCGGCTGAGAAGGAACGCGGACTGCAAAAGAGAACGCGCGGGCTGAGAAGGAAATCATGCTGACTGTGAAGGAAATCGCGCCGACTGAGAAGTGGTAGGGTTTGTTATTTTTGTTTGTATTTTTTTTTTAATTTTTTAAAAAATGGTTTACAACATTGTATTTATTTATTTATTTTATAAATTTATAGTTTAAGTTTAAATTTTTTAATGTTTAAACTTTATAGGAAACACTAAATATAATTCTTTACATATTTATGAAAATGATAATATATCTAATTTTTAAAAATATATAATATAATTTAAATTAAATTGATCATAATTAATATATATAATTTTTAAATATTTTATGTTTAAATTATGTAATATATATAATATAAATTTATTATAATTAATATATATAATTTTTAAGATATAGTTTTACATATTTGATATTTTTTATTTCATAATAATATATAAAATTTAGTTTTGCTTCTAGTCTTATTACTTATATAATTAAATTATTAATAATATTTTAATATATAATTTTAAAAATATAATATTCATATATTATAATTATATAATTTAAAAAATTATAATTTAATGTTTAGATTTAGAATTTAATTTCAAATCCGATTTATAATAATTAAAATTTAATGTTTATATAATTAGATTTATAATTTAATTTCAAATCCAATTTTTTCCCGATTTTTTCACAATTTTTCAAAAAATCCTGATTTTTTGGTTTGCCGATTTTTTCCCCAAACGATTTATGCTGCTATGCTGTGGAGTATGTTCCTCTCCATGACATTGAACATTCTCCGTTAGTTGAGGATGAAATACAAGAAGGTTGGTGCAGCTCTGAGGACAGCGATGTCACAAAACAAATATCTGATTTTGAAGAGCAGCCAACCAGCAATTCACCATCTTCGCATTCTTATGAGTGTGAAGGCCAACCTAAGGTGTCCGTTGAAGATGAAGTGCGAGCTCTATCTAGATTCAATCGCACACATAGTCTGATTGAAGGGCTTATTTGGGAGGCTCAGTTGGAAGAAAGGCAAAGAGGATTCACGGATGAAGTTGCTCTTCCCAATTTGCAACTAATCAAAGATTCCTTGGAGACCATGAAATCCGAGTACATATGCTTGATTGAAGATAGAGATCATGCCGTTGAATCTGCAAAGAAGACCTTCAGTGTTTTTTAAGAAAGGGAGAGTATGGTTGATGAGCTCACTTTGGAGCTTAAATCAACAAAGGACAAGTTGAAAGAAACTCAGTTGGCTCTAAGAAAGGTTGAAGACCAGTTTGCTGATTCCAAACTCTTCAGGGAGCGAGAGAATGAGCAAAGAGTTGAAGAAATCAAGCAAGTAATTGGCGAGCTTGATAGTATTCGAGAGGAGTTTGATCTTGAAGGTTTCACAAGAAATTCAAAGGTTGCATGTGCAGATTTGGAACAGCAAGGTGAAAGGGATGATTTCCAAGTCTTTGACAATCCTCTCTTTGAAGTAGGAGTTGAAGCAACTTTTTCCAATCCTCTCTTTGACTTGAGAAATGAGTCATGTGGTGAAGTGACCGAGCATGGGGTCAAGTATAAACCCCAGTCTATGGATGCTTTGATATCATTACTTGAGGAAGTGCCACACTTTGTGATTAATAGTCTTTCAAGGCTTTTACATAATGAATGCATAAGTGGGTTTGAGGATGAAGTCTCTACATGGGAAGTGTTGATTCAAGGAGATTTCAACATCTTCAACACCAAGGTGTTAACAAGGAAAGACTTGGTAGCTGCTGGTAACTTCATTACAGCAGCAAGAAGCGATGATTTTAGTCTTATTACTCATGAAGAAGGGAAGAAAGATGGACTAGAACTTGGTGTTTGCATGCTTGTCAATCCATCCCTTTGGTTGAACAATACTTTGGCACATATTAGTCTATTTTTGGATTTGGATTTGAGGTCATTTAATATTTCATGCTCCAATGTTGTTGAAGCTTTGATGGATATGCTTCAAAGGTTCACTGGCGGAGGCATCAATTTCTTCAGTATGCACTTGATCCTTACTAGCACTTGGGGATGTGTTGAGTTTTCTTTTCAGTATGTTGGAAATCACTTTCAGTTGGGTATCCATGCTTGGGATCCTCAATATAGGTTGATAGAGCTTATTACTTGTGGAAAGAAGAATTTTTGGAGGGATAAGGATCAAAATTTCAGTATTAATGGTGCTGTTACTTTCTTTACCAGCCCCTTGATGGTTCCATTTGTTGATGAACAAATGGATTGGAGAGAAATTTTGAGTAAGGGTCGGAGAGATGAACGATTGATTGCTCTTGAGAGTGATCCTTGGCTAAGACAAGAGCAGATTTGGAGACTTGTGCTTGCTGGTTGGAGGCAGACCAGTTACCGTACATGGGGAGTTACTCTCATTCAAGAGAGTTGGTTCATTACTACTTGTCAAAAAGGTGGTATTGTTCAATTGGAGACTACTCTAGTGTGTTTTCCTGTCAATTTTGAGGTGTTATCCAGCAACACAATGCTCATCTCCTACACTTACACTTGGGAATTTCTTTGGTGCTGCTGTTTTTCCTTGTGCGAAGTACTAAAATCAAATTACACTTCGCTGACTTCAGCCTTGAACAGCAGTGGTTATTTGTTCCTTCACACCTATCCCATTCTCGGAGTTCACCTTACGGAGGTTTGTGAAGCAAATTTTAATAGTTTCTTTACTATATTGGTTCGGGATAGCGAACTTCCACATGCTTTGGCTTTTCATTCTGAGACTCTTGGAGTTGGTACCGTAAGAGTGATTAGAAGTCTTCATGGTGGTGTCGGTATAATTCAGTTGTTACATAGTAGCTCCATGAGGAGACATGAGTATGAGCTTGTCGAGCTCTTGCAAAGGATTGCTTTCCTCTTTGCAAGAATATTTGAAGATGTCACATTTGCTTTCAGGGCTTCATTCGTTTCCATGTGGAGGTATGCTGAGGAGGTTAATTATGAGTTGAGTAGCTTATCCTTCTTCTTGCCTAGAATTATGATTGACAGTGGTGTGGTTGATACTGTTGATTCGGGGCATCGTGGATATGAAATGTTGCATGATATTGATCTCAGTCCTTTAAGATCTTTCAGTTTGGGTGACATGGATGGTAACACCTTGGAGTTACAAGGAAGGGTAGTGCAACATTGGCATGATGTTTTCACTGATGTGATCAGAGTAGTGCAGCATCGGCATAGTGGGTCCTTCCTAAGATGGATTTGGGAACCTGGGATCATACTTGTTTGGGTATGGATCAATCTTAATTTT
Organism: Sequoia sempervirens; assembly: GCA_007258455.2. Classification (NCBI taxonomy): domain Eukaryota; kingdom Viridiplantae; phylum Streptophyta; class Pinopsida; order Cupressales; family Cupressaceae; genus Sequoia; species Sequoia sempervirens. Next base: position 586,413,866 of record VDFB02047230.1, on the reverse strand, counting down.
TCTGGAGTTGTGGTGGTATTGCTTGAGGACAAGCAATTTTGGGAAGGGCGGACTGTAATGTCCACATTTTTAGCACTGCACTTCTCAGTGATTGATGGCCTATTCCCGGAGTGCTGTTGGCTAGTCAGAGGAAGAATTAGGGTTTCCGACTATTTGGTGGGTTCTCTTGAAGATTCAGGGTTCTGCTTGTTGGAGTTTGGGATTTTGGATTGCGGTTTCTTTCTGGGTTTTCAGAGAGCTTCGTAATGGTGGCGCCTGCATCGCATTCTGAGCAACTTCTTGAATTTACTATTTTTAATAAATTCTATTTTTAGCAATGGTCCAGTCAGCATCAGCTCAGCAGGCTTTCCTCTTCTGTCAATTCAGTTGGTAATATCATTTTGGCCGTTTGATGCTTTTTCTGGAGAGAAGTATTTTAATTAAAATAATGTTTTATTTTAATGTTATGACCCCTTGGCCTAGTGAAACAACTTTATGTTGTTTTAAAAAGGGGGACTTTGATGGGTGGCGCCTCATTTGGAGATGGATTTTAATATTCCAAAGGTTGAAAAATAAAGTGGTAAAAAGGGACGCCAACCTTTATGAAAGTCAAATTTTAATTAATTTAAATCAATCAAGTGAAAAGTACGCCATCTTGAAGGAACGCTTGGTTAAATCAAACCCTAAAAGCATCTTGAAATTAGGGCGCACCTTCTGGAAGCTTCTAGAGGGTCTTCTCAAACAGTTATAAAAGAAAGCCTTGGGTCTTCATTTTGGTATCTTTTATCTACAGTAATGTTACTCTGTCGAAATGGTATTGGATCGCTTCGAGGAATGAAGGCCTCCTAGCTTGGCTCTTCTTCTTGCTTGAAAGACAGCAACTAGTTGAGAAGTTTGAGTGTTATGGATTTGTCTTTTCAGTTATAGTTGGTTTCCTATCCTTTGTAGTTGAGTTTTATCATTTTCTGTCAATTCCCGAGTTGCTGGTCATGACTGTTGAATGTATGTTTCTGCTCACAAGTCTCAAATCATAAACATTCTTATTTTGGGTATTGTCTCATTGTGTTTCCCTGTTGGAGGCGCCCCTTCATGAATATTTGCAGATTTTAATATGAAGTTTCTGATTTTATAAAGCAAATTCGTCATTCCTTGAAGGCCATAATTTTTGGAGTGCCTTGGGATTCGTGTCAGCAATTAATAACCACTTTTAGTTGCCATTTCTTATTACTAAACTAGGCGCCATCATTTTGAAGGTCTATTGCATCAAACTTGAAGTCATTTGGGTCAGTTTTGAGTGATATATGAGCAATTTAGTGGGTTACAGGCATGCTGGTTTTGTATTTTTGATTTCTGGACTGTCACATCAGATTTATTACAGTCAAGTTTTTTGTGGGATTTAAGAGTGGTTTCTTGATTGCATTTTGGTCTCATCATTCATAGTAAAACTTTGCAATAGATTTGAGATCATTTGGGTGAGAAATGAGAGAGTTATGAGCATTTTGGCAAGGATCTGTGTTGCTGGTTATATATTTTAAGGTGCAGGTCTGTCATAATCAGATTTGAGAAATCTGCATTCTCCTTCTTGGAGTGGTATTAGGAAATCATTAAAGGCTTTGTAAAAGATTCCTTGTTGTTGCAGCAATTTGAAGAGCTCTAATACTTGATCTTGCAGGCATTTAAATATTCATTGTAAGCTGAACAGTAGTACTGTCAGCATTTCTCTCAGTCTTACTTTACATTTTGTATACGCAATTGTATTTCTTTATATCTCCGTCATATGGTAGCTCCCATTCCGTCTCGGGTTGGAAAGCACATTCTTGATGTCGAGTACTTCAGCATTCTTGCTTATTTCCCTTAATAGCATTGTAATTCTTAGCACTCCACCATATGGTCGCCTCCTTTCCATACTGGATTGGGTAGCACATGCTTGGTGTTGAGTTTGTTTTTAGTACTTGTAGTGTAGAAGATCCTCTAACCATATGTTCGTCCTTCACGGACACATTCTTGGTTAGAGTTACCTTCAGTTGCATTTTGTTTAAGGCACTGACGATCCTCTTGCCATATGACAGCCTCTCTCTTGTTGAGATTGAGTGCGCATTCTTGGCAACGAGTTATTTGTAATCTGCTGGTTTGAATTATCTAACCCTAACGGGTGCTCTCTACATTGTTGTGTACTTGGCAAAAATTGAAAAATTTGGCTCGGAATATTTCAAACATTTATAAACTTATGATATTGTTATATATTGAAATTATGAGTATTTGATGACTATGAATGATGAAATTTAAATTATTGAGTGTTTGATGATCATATGACATGTGTAATCTTTGAATTATGAGTGTTTGATAATCAAATTAGGCGCTTATGTTCTCTAAATGCATTAATTTGTTCTTGTTTTTTTGTAAAACAAGGTTTTTTTTTGCCGAGTCCTAACCGAGTCTTTTCCCGAGTCCATGCCGAGTCCCGAGTCCGAGTCATATTTTTGGGCTGCCGAGTTCGTGAAATATGCTAACCAATTTTTTCGATGAAGTAACACAATATAACCAGCACTTAACCAACTTGATTAGCGTTAGCTCCAAATAGAAAACCAAACTTGAAAAGAACTCACACCAAGAATGCACACTCAATCCCAATGAGGAATAGGTGTTGTCATATGGTGGAGGAGCTAAATGAAAAATACTTGAAAGAAACTACTCAACGTCAAGAATGTGCACTCAAGATCCCACTGAGGGCGAGGTGCTAACATATGATGGAGTGTTGAATTGAAACTAGAAATGAATAGGCGGATAACCAGCCATGAAGAGCATTTCCACACTACCACCAAACAGTGGGGGGAAAAGATTACAATTAAAACAATTCGTCCGCTGCGGCGGGCATCCACAGAGTTGTGGGGATTCACCACTTGAGAGTGGGTACAAGAGTAATACAAATCCAATTATCCACACTGGCGGTAAACCATCCAGGGGTACTAATGTGAAATTAAAGAAAGAATTGCAGCAATAAAGGACTGGAACAGTACTACTGTTTACAGTCTTACAATATGGAAAAAGAGCTGCAAATTACATGAAAATTACAATAGATTCAATGTACCATGATACTGGATGATTCCATGTTAGACATCAACAATAAATGATGAAGAAAGGACTGAAGATTCAAACTTAAACAAGTCTGATGTAAAATAACAATTCTGGAAATTCTGATCAGCAACTGTGAAATTCAAAGAAATATTCACAACTCACTCAAAATACCTCCGTTTTGTGTGAAACGAAAACCAATGAGCTGCTGGAAGATAGGCGCCCAACATTAGATGAAGAAACAGCAACAAAAACTCGTAATTTAATTCTTACACGAATCCCAATGCAGCAAGAATGGTACGGCCTTCATGAGGGGCGATTTTGACAAGTAAAAATCAACAACTCAAAATTAAAATCTGAAACTCTCCAAAGATGGTCGCCTTGGGTGTAGGAATGGATTGGAAAAGTACCCACAAGCAAATTAAATTCACACAAAAAGCTGTATGCAAAAACCACTTTCAGCTGTGACTGCATCAGCAACTTCAAAACTGGAAATATCATTAAAAACTTCAACTGTTGAGCTCAATCTGCTAGTCTGGATGAGAAGCAGCAATGAAAACCAACTAGGTGTTGTATTTCAAACACGAAATTGGATTGAAACTAGGAGGTAAGCATCCCTCGAAGTAAAAACCAAGTTGTCATTTCGACAGCATAACATTAGCATAAATTCATAGATAATCAACTCTTCAAACAGCAGCAATATATAAGCTTTTGTTGGCAAATGAAGCAACAAGAACTCTTCAAATTCCAAGAAGTTGAATCACTTCAACTTCCAAAAGGGACGCCACCTTTTTGCCTTATACTTTTTGAAATAATAAAATATCATTCAACTTCCCCTTTAGGCATCCATTTCATATTGCAACAATAAAGCATTTATTAAATAATTAAATGCTCACTTGACCCCTTTATGCCCCTTCTTTAAAACAACTTGAAGTCATCAAGCCTAGGCATGGGGTACAACTTCAAGACATGAAAATTGACTAAGTCTGAAACTCAGTCCAAGGAGAAAACCAAACCCAAAGCCAAACTGAGACTGATGGATAACAAGATGACTTGAGTTGAACTGCTGATGATGCCACTGCCAAAATTAGACTTACTAAAAATAGCCATTGCCAAAAATAGTAAGTTTACCTCAAAACCAACAGAAAGCAGAACTGAGCTGGAAGCAAGACTTAATGAAAGTTGACAACTGAACCACTGCCAAAATTAGTATTTACTAAAAATAGTAAATACCTAGAAATGCCACAAACCTCCAAGCAAGGAAACCCTAATTTCACTTTTGATCAACCTACGGATTTCCGAAAATAGGCTATCAGTCAAAGAAGAGCGTATGGCCAAAATGGGGACATTACAGTCCGCAGTGAGTCCGACTTTGCAAACTATGCATGAAACCATCAAATGGCAATTAGGAAACCACGAGCTAAAATCACCTAAAACATGGCATCCAAATCCCATGAGAGTCAACAGGGAAAAATAACATATTTCTTCATCCTGCCATAAGCTTGTGTGTGTTCCATTTTGGCTTCATTATCTCCATTCAAAGATTCCTTTGGACACATCGTAACATGCATCATAAGTTGGTCAACAAGTGTAACTCCCTCTTACAACTCTTTTCTATGTCTTATATGTTTTTACATTTTCAAAATGGGAGGCCAACCTTCCAAAGGCCATAACTTTTGATCGGGGAGGCGCAACTTTTAGAGGCCATAACGTTTGATCAAGGAGAACCTTGGGGCCTTTTTTTTTACTAGAGCTCAAAAATATCTATACCTAAAATATTGAATTTTTATGTTTCATAGTCTAACAATTTGTAAAGAACCTTGCAAATTTTGTCCTTAATTTTCAGTTTTGAATGTTTAGGAATTTTGTCAAACAGTTGTTGTGCAACCTCCTTTCAGCTGGTAAATGGTTTTATTTTGACTTTTCTCATATAATGATGAAATATGCATGAAGACTAAGTAGGCTAAGGACTGAAATGAATGTGAAATGCAAGAGTACTTTTATAAGACTGAAATGAAAATGCAGCTAACAAGTCACTTATAATCTGCTATTACAGTCAAAGAATTTCTTACAAACAATTACCATGCAAGCTTCCAAACTCCAATTTTATTCAATATTGAACAAAATGCAAACTTATTACAATGCTTGACAACTCCAATGTTGATTGCCTCCAACATGGACAATTTACAATTTATGCTAATGACAATGCAAATTAAATCGCAGTGATATAATGACTTACAATGGCAGATATGGTTATCATGTAAATGCAAGATTACAAGAATGATGATGTTGTATGACAGCAACTGCAACTACTAACAGACCAGCATCAATGAAGTGAAAATGCAACTAAAACTCTCCAACCTGGATGATGTCCTAAGGAAGTAATGACAGCGACTGGATTGTAGTTGAAACCATGTCTTGGTTGCCATGGTGTCATCAAAGTCTAGCTACCAACATGCCACCACTCTCAGCAAGAAGTCACTTCTTCTTAAAATGCAAGCGAGATATATTCCTCTAAAATCGAATTGATTGGAGTGAAAAATGCAGTGCCTATGATGCTTGATAGACCATGATTTTTCTAGCAACAATCGAACATGAACAAGAGCCCAAAATGGATCGATCTTCTCCCAAAATCGAGCTGAGAATAATATCAAAATTGCTATGCCATGACCACTAGATGAAGTACGATATAACCAGTAAGAATATTCAACTATAATGAGAAATTCGAATTGCCAAGATGAACCTCCAAACTTCTTCAATGCTTCCTTCAAGCAGATCAAACTCCTTATGCATCCAAAATTTGGTCAAAGACCATTAAATTTTGCAATAATTGAACCAGTAGGAAATAAACTTCCTCCTCAAGTGAAATAATAATTGCAACAATAAATCAGCTGTTGCAACTATGCGAATCCCTCAATAAAATGCAATAATAAATCAGCTATTGTATTAAATTGACTCCTTATTTAGAAGTGCAATAATACATTAGCTATTGCACTAACTCAAACTCTTGCAATGAAGCTCCTATAGAAACACTGGATGGATTCCTCAACAATCTCCAGCTAGGGTTGATCTTTCACAACCGAACCTAGTATCTTAGAGTCTTCAAACTTTCGGGGCTGAAAAATCCTTCAATCTCTTCCCAAACTGAAATGAGAGATGAAATCTAAGTCATGCTCAAATGCCAAGCCCACAACCCCTTATAAAGATTTCTCAATCACCTCCAAGAAGCTTCTAGAAAAATATTATTATTTTATTCCCAAAGTGACTTTATGATATATTATTTTATTTTAGTCACTTTTATTAAATTAATTAAATATAAAGCTATCTTTATGACTTTTAATTATTGAGATAACTTTACAAATAATTAATTTAATTATTATTCCCTTATTTCTCCTTTAACCTTCGAGAATAATAAAGGCTAAATGATCTCCGAGGTGGCTATTAAGAAGGGGACATTATAGTCCTCCCTTCTCAAAATTGCTTGCCCTCAAGCAATTGCAAACTGGGATGCTATAGAATTTCCTCCCCTTCCCACATGGCATCCTCTGCTGGAAAATTTCTCCATCTCACCAAATGCTTCTTAACCACCCTGTTCCTCAATCTCTTCTCCTGGGTATCAATTATCTCCTCAGGAATTAGGACCAAATGTCCCTCCTCATCCAATGGTGGCAACTCCGATGAAGAAGTAACCCGCTGTCCAAGTGCCTTAATGAGGCACAAAACATGAAATACATTATGAATCTTGCTGCTCTCTGGCAGTTCCAACTCATAGGCTACCTCCCCAACACACTTGATAATCCTGTAGGGTCCATAAAATCTAGGCTTGAGCTTCTCCGTACTGCTCTTCTTCAAAGAAAACTGCATGTAGGGCTACAAATGAAGGTAGATCAAGTCTCCAACCTCAAAACTATGCTCAACCCTATGCTTATCAGCATATGTCTTATGTTGATTTTGTGTCACCTGCAAATTATCCTTGAGTGTCTGCAAGATGTCCTGGCTCTTGTGAATCCAATCCTTAGCCTTAGGAGCCCTACACTCCCCAAAAGCCAAGTCCATAAATGATGGTGCATCATACCCATACAGTGCTCGGAAAGGAGACATCCCAATTGACATATGATAAGTGGTATTTATAGCAATACTTTCCCAAGTGCAACCACTTAATCCATGCTCTCGGCTACCCTGAGATGTAATTGCACAAGTAACCCTCAACCCATTTGTTCATAATCTCAGTCCAACCATCTATCTGAAGATGATAGCTCATACTTGGGGTCAACTCAGTACCTGCCAATCTGAATAGCTCCTACCAAAAGGAACTCAGGACCCTACTGTCTTTGTCACTGACTAAGAACCTCGGCAGCCCATGCAACTTGAACAACTCTGCCACCCAAGAACTGCAGTGATGATCCTCATGCATCCATACTATCATAAGTAAACTCCACCTGGATCCCATGAACAAACTGGAAGTCCTTCAATCTCAACACCAGCTGACTTTCGATGTGCCACTCTGATAACCCCTAGAATCCAATTGAACCAAATCTCAAACTCTTACTTCTGGAAGCAACCAAGTAAAGAGAGCAAGGTAAGAGACTTGCAAAACTTGGACTCATCACCTGAAATTGGAAATATATCATACTAGAGTGAACCTGAACACCTCTTATTCAACCCATCTCTTTGTGATATCAAGGACATCATCAAATCCTATGTATGTGGGTTGAAGGTAAACTGATAAGCACACCTCATTATGCAGTCGAGGTGAAACTCCCCTGTCTGCACCAATGGAATACCAGAGTAGTCATGTCTACTCCACCCCACACTGCCATCATCAGAAGATGACTCACAACTCATAGCAGGATGAGTTGGTCTTGCAGCAACACCATCATTACCCCTTATAGTCTTGTCCATTAGATCTCTATCTGTTGCATAGAAAGAATTTTCTAATTTGCTTTCAAGAGTAAGAAGAGTACCATCATGAATGCCATCAATCTCCTAAAAAGAGGTTGGAACAGCACTAAGGTCCAACATGCAAGACTCAGAAGGAATCATCTTTTCCTAATAAGATTGTCTAATGTCAATCTCTAAAGTACTGATGTAGAGCCTTGTGCCCAAATCTCCAATGACGCTTGAACCTGCAACCAAGACTGATGTGTTTGTGTCATCAACAATCCATTCCACCCAGAGTGGTCTCCTGAAGATGTGAAAGATGCCTAACATAGGTGCATAGAAGCACATGCCCACCTTAGACAAGTTGTTGGTATAAATCAGAACAACACCATGTAGCCTATGAATCATGTCCATGATGGAGCCAAGCGTATTACCATTGTCAAAGGATGATAAAAACTCATCATCACTTTGTCTTTTAATGCCAAAGTGGCCATCCCAACTTCTCCTATCCATCCCAACAACTGTTGTCCTCAAAGCATATCTTGACAGTACTCTAACCAGCAAGGTAGGACAACCATCAATCAATGAAATAGGAGGTAGAACCCATAAGGGTAGGGCTAGGATATATTTTTCCTCATGCCTATCTCTAAACCATAGACTGAAATCAACTGGAAACTCAAAATCAAGAATGAGGTATCCATTACCAGCTGACTCCTCTTGCCTAACCAACACAAGAGGCACTGCACCTATATCCTGAGTGTGAACTCTAGGAAATCTCATGCTGCTTTCTGCATCCTGTGCCTTGGTTGCCATAGATGACTAAGTCTCTGCTGAACATGATGAGCATCAAGCCAAGCTCAACTCTAAGTAAAGCTCATCAAGATGGATCTCGGATTCCTGAAGGCCTATCTGAGTATTCTTCAAGGAATTGCTAGAAACCTTAAGATCGTGAGAGAGCTTATCAAATTCCTCTTATTTCCTTCTCAAAGCATCTGAATAGATCTCAACGAGGTTGAGAAGGTGGTCACAATCTAAAAGAAGGTGTAAGTAATTTTACTTCATTTTCCCCAAACCTTCTTTGATAACCTGAAGACTGTCATGAGAATATTTTGCTTCTATCCCCTGTTGTCTTCTTTCGAGTTGAACCATCCAAATATGATTTTCAATCAGTTTGTGCATTATATCATGGTGATATAATGTTGCCACAATCTCATCTTCATTCACCTTCAACTGGTTCTCCAAGTTGTGCGGACTTTTAGGTTTACGAACAACTTTTGCTTTACCCAATGAAGCATCAGATTGTTCTGGAAGTGCTTAAGTTACACAATTGTTTTCTCTGGTGATATCATCCATGCATTTATCCTGATTTGGAATTAGAACAAAATTAATTCCACCTGTAGAAACATCATCAATTCCCTTATTAACACAAGAGGGGCCAGGTTGTTCTTTGATCTCATCATCCAACTCAGCTGATCCACTGGATGATGGCCTGTTTTCTTCATGTAGAGAAGATGGAACCTGTAAGCCAAATGAGATTAACTCTTCTACATTCAATTGTTCCCTGAACTTCTCAATCTTTTGCTCAACCAATATTTTCGTGAAATCATATGCGGTAGTTGAGACATGTTGCTCTTTTCTCCAAATGACTAACAAATCTGATTGTAATTGTGTGCAAACATCATCATCTTCATCAAGGATTAGGGATAAGATACTGAACATACTTGTCTTCACATTGTCTGAATGATGTTTCCTGATTTCGGAAATGAAGTAGTCAAACATTTGGAGAATCAAATCATTGCACCTAAAATCAACCAAGAATTAACATAACCTAACCTATGCCATAATCTCCAAGATTTTTACTCTCTGACCAAAGGTAGGACTTTCTACATCATGTAATCCTTGAAAACTCTCCACCATCAGCTGAAGTATTACTTTCATAGTATTGTCATCATATGGTGCTTTAGGGGCTATAATCTTGCAACTTCACTAATGCAAGTGACAACTGCAAGTCTTACTTCTTCATCCTGATGTTGCATAAGTTCTGGCTTAACCAAAGAGCGCACCAAAGGAGTCATAGCTTTACACATTGCTTGAGAAGGTGATTGACCAACCTTACAAAGAAAACTTTTCGCTTCCTCCAAAATGTTAAGGAGAGCTACTTTAACCTGAGGTAAGAGTTTCAGCTTCTTACCCACAAACTTCAATCTCTCTTGAAAAACCTTGGTGGCCTCATGTTCTTGCTCCATAATTCAATTCTTTTTTCAATGGAAATCTGATTTTGTTTCAGTGATTCCAACAAAGCTTCCATTGTATCACTAGAAGTAGCCATGTAGCCCAACTGAAATTTCTAATCTGAAGTCGATTAGCAAAGTCCAATTACCCAATAGGTTGGCAGGATAACTGAGCTCTGATACCACCGTAAAGACCCTTGCAAATTCTGTCCTTAATTTTCAGTTTTGAATGTTTAGGAATTTCGTCAAATAGTTGTTGTGCAACCTCCTTTTAGTTGGTAAATGGTTCTATTTTGAATTTTCTCATATAATGTTGAAATATGCATGAAGACTAAGTAGGGTAAGGACTGAAATGAATATGAAATGCAAGAGTACTTTTATAAGACTGAAATGAAAATGCAGCTAACAAGTCACTTATAATCTGTTTCTATAGTCAAAGACATTTTTACAAACAATTACCATGCAAGCTCTCAAACTCCAATTTTATTGAGTATTGAACAGAATGCAAACTTATTACAATGCTTGACAACTCCAATGTTGATCGCCTCCAACATGGACGATTTACAATATATGCTAATGACAATGCAAATTAAATGGCAGTGATATAATGACTTACAATGGCAGATATGGTTATCATGTAAATGTAAGATTACAAGAATGATGATGATGTATGACAACGACTACAACTACTAACATACCAGTGACTCAATGAAGTAAAAATGCAACTAAAATTCTCCAACCTGGATGATTCCCTAAGGAAGTAATGACAATGATTGGATTGTAGTAGAAACCACACCTTGGCTCTGTTATCACGGAATCAAGCAGCGCTCGTTCCATGGATAACCCCCCTACGAAACTTGTCTATTTCCTAGGTTCGTGAAGTTTAAGCATGCAAAACGAGGCAATTTTTAATCCACCTCAAAGTTCATTTCAAAGCCTCAAACAGTCAGTTTGAGCATCCCTCTACATTCGCCTTGCAAAAACCTTCAAAACAAGTACCTTCGCGAGTTCTCACTGTTGATACTTAGTGAATAGTGAAAAGTGTAGTTGTTGCAAAAAATAGCGCTCTAACTTTTATTGAAAAAATTGACTAAGTGTCAAAAGTGCAAGGGTGGGTTTTTTCAGCGCCCCTGCACTTAGGTGATTTTGTGTTTAAGTACAAAGGCACTGATTTTTAGCGCCCTTGCACCTAGTCTCCAGACTTAGTCAATTTTTGACTAGGGCGGTGATTTTTGGTTCGATTACACTTTTCCCAGCTTTGTGCCTTTTTATTCGCCTAAATTAGATGAATGATTTTTGTTCATTTATTGCACTTGTAAATCACTTTAAAGTGATTTTAAGTTACTCCACTTCTCTTTCATTCTCATTCCATTCATTCTTCTTTGCTGGGCGAATATTTCTTCTCCTCCAAAACACATTTTTGTGAAAATGTCAGTATTTTCGAAGCTGAGTTCTTTGTGGTTTTTCCTGGTATGTTTTTGATTCATTTCTTTCTTCATGTCTGCGTTCTAAATTTTTAGTTTTATTAATGCATTTTTGTGTGTTGTTTTTCGGACTTAACATTGTTTTCAAAATGCATTTCTCCATTCTTTGTCATTCCTAAAGCATGCATTGGGGTTTTTCTTCGTGATTCTTCTCTTCTCACGCGTTTGAATGTTTAAGTTTTGCCTCTATCTAGTTAGGCATTTTTCTTGCTTTCTCTTAAGGTTTTAGTTTGCTGAGAATGTGTTCCTTTATATCTCTTATCGTTTCCCTCATTCTTAGTAATGGAAACGTGTGTGGGGTTTTGATCATATGATTCGATTTTTCTACAAAAATGAATGCTATGGCGGTGAAACGCAAGGCCATTGCATCAAAATGCATTCTAAGTGTCGAAATCGTCAAGACTCATGAATTTTTCATGTCCAAGCAGACTTTTTGTTCATCATTGCATTTTCATTCATAAGCTAAATGCAATGGCGATGAAATTTTTCGCCTTTACACCTACACTTGAACTTCACAAGAGGAAAAAGTGTTAGGGCACTGATTTTCAGCGCCCTGACATCTCAAGAATTTTCTAACACCTGCTTGGTGCAGTGGTGGGCTTTTTCAGCACCACTGCACCAAGTAACTTTGCCTCTAAGTGCAAGGGCGCTGATTTTCAGCGCCCTTACACTTTTTCCTGTTTTTTCCTTAAACACTTCAAATCATTCCAGTTTTGCTCCGAACCTCATTTTTTCCACTTTTTGCATCATTTTTCGTGCTTTGTCGCTTATTCCATGCTTTTTCAACATCATTGCTCATTGCACGCATCCCAATGCTATTTTTAGACTAATGTTTGTTGATTCTACATCATGCAGTTTCTTTTCAGATCTCATCAAAGGATCTTCAAAGTTGTTTGTTGTTGATTCAATTACTCTCAGATGACAACCAATAGACCTCCATCGTCTTCAAGGCCTAAAAACAAAATGAAATACAAGTGCCAAGGTGTTTATCTGCCGACAATAATGATTTCAAAGGTGGATGAGATAAAAGACACCGATGCAAGTCATGAAAACCTAGTTGATTTCTTGGAAAGAACTGAGAAGAAGCCTCTTGAAGATTCTCTGAGAGCCATTGTGCACAGTAATCTGCATTTGGTGTCCACTTTCCCTACTTCTGCACATAATACAAAAAATTTCCTCCAGGTTGCATCCCATTACATCAGGGAAAGCAGAAGTGTGATTGATTCTTCTGGGCATGAGATATTGAGACTTGACCCTGACTTCTTTGATATTGTTTTCAAAGTTCCACAGATGGAGAAGTACACTAACATCTCAATACAACAAGCACAGGAGGTCTATGACTCAGATCCCAATAAAGATAAATATCTAATAAATAGTCAATGGTTTAAAGAACCTAGTCACACTATTTCAAGATGGCCGAAGGGACTTCCGCAAAGTGACTTCAAGGAAGATGTCAGAGATATGATCACACTTTTGAGCAAAGTGAAGGGATTGCCTGAATCATCCAATTTTCATGACTGGATGTATGAATACATCAAAATCATAACGAGACAAAAGGTTCATATTGATTGGGGCAAACATATCAGTGATGAAATACATGAACAGCTAATCAATGTACCAAACACTTTGAAGTTCTACATGACTTCTTATTTGGTGTATGTTGCACAGGGAAAACTTTAGTGGTGAATCTTTGCCAATTGGCAAATTCTAGGAATCGGCCAAGTCAAAATTGGGGAATTTCTCGCACCCAACAGGGTGTCCAAATCGCCTGAATTTTATGAACTATAGGTCCAATGTATGTCCATTCTCCAATGAGTTTTTTTACGAGGCATATTTGAGCAACAAATTTGCCATTGTCAAACTACGTGTTTCAATTGGATTGACTAATATTTTTTCCTGGAATCCCGAAAGCATTGAATAAAACACCTACATATTCACCAATACTATTAAAACAACATTGTATCAAGACCCATTTCGCCAATTAAAATTTACAAATAGTTGCTTGTGAAGACCCATTTCGCCAATTAAAATTTATAAATAGTTGCTCATGACGACCTATTTCGCCAATAACATTAAAAAATAATTACATTTGAGGACACATTTTTCCTTGAAAATTACAATTTATTGTTGTATAAGCATGCGGGATTTGCCAAATTTTTTATATACCATTTAAAAATCCCGTGGAATTCGCCAAATATTGGATTTATATAAATACAATCAAAAGTGTCATTTATTCTTACACATTTTGTTCGGTTCTACTTCTCGATTCAAAAGTCAGTGAAAGCCGAAAACTTAGACTTAAAAGGTAAGTGATCATTTCTTCATAGTGTTATTAGTTATAATAATAAGTTTTCTTTATTTCTTTTCTATTCTTGCTTCAACAAAGTGAACCTTAGAACCAAACTCTGAAGTTTCGAAGTTTTCGAAACCTTCGACCCACTGAGTAGAAAGATGACCAAGAAAGACTTGCAACTCAACAAAGTGAACCATCAACCAAGTCGGGGAATCGCGAAGTTATGAAAATTTAGAACTCCATGACAAGGTTTTAATACTTTGAGAACCAGCAACTAAGTTTAGGAAAAGCCAAAAAAATTATATTGTATTCCATGGTATTGAATTTGATATGTGATTTTGCATCATTTTTAAAGAACAACACTTATCACACTACTTATAAATTCCTATTGCATTGCCATTCACACAATCTTTGATAAATAACTAAAAAGAATATTAATATTATTAATCCATTCCTTGAACAAAAATAAATACAATCGAAAGTGTCATTGATTCTTACACATTTTGTTCTGTTCTGAGGTTCTACTTCTTGATTCAGAAGTTAGTGAAAGCCGAAAACGTAGACTTAAAGGTGAGTGATCATTTCTTCATAGTGTTATTAGTTATAATAATAAGTTTTCTTTATCTCTTTTTCATTCTTTCTTTTGTCTTAAAGATGATATTGAGTAGGGAATGTGATCTATATTATTATTCTTTGTCCTTAAACAAGAAGACATTTTTTTCCATTTTTTATTCAAAGTGAGAGATGAATATGTCGAGTGAATCAAAGATTAATATATCGAGCAACTCGAGCAGCAAGGGTAAGGTTCTTGCCGCTCCTCAGGGTGGTGAAGAGACTCTTTTCGCTCCTCAAGGTGGTGAAGAGACTGGGAGGCCATCAAAATGTCAAAAACTTAGATGTACCATATAGTCTTACTTTGGAATTTCCAAAGCTTATGATCCATTAGGTCAAGATGGAGCTACATCATCAACTCTTCCACCAAATATTGGTAGCATTCACAATACCTCACCGCCACCAGAAGGTCAAGTTGAGATTCTCATTGATTTAAATCAAAATGTATCAAATCAAGATGGCAATACCGCAGAAGATGTTCCAAGGGATACCCTAGGCCCAGTTAACCAGATTGAGATAATTGACTTGGATGAGGATGATGATGTTGGTAGCAATAAAAGGAAAAATAAACCAAAAAGGGGGCACAAGTGGGAAATGACAAGGAGTTTTCAACTTGGTTGGTTGTCAAAGTACCCATTCATGGTACCAATGGGGATTGGCAATGCAAACGATATTGAAAAGGCAACATTGGCCAAATGTAAGATTTGTAGTTGGAAATGTGGAAGAGCCAAGACATTGCAGCTAAAGATTGACACTATAGAAAAGCATATCGATAAAGTTTATGAAAAACAAATCATAGACGGAAAGGAAGAATCAGTTGTACGATGGAAATCAAAGGAAGAATTTCTTCATGTTAGGTATGTCGCGGATTATGAAGAGCATGAAAAAATAATACTGAACATTGTTGCATGTAAAGGTACACTTGAGGCTCAATTTGGAAAAGCAATGGAAGGAGCAAATCTGTCAAAAAATGTTCAGATGAGTGTTGTTTTTCATATTTTGTCCAGAGGGCGTCCTATGACAAACTACCCAAAATATTCTAGTTTATTATCTTATTTGAATGTTCCTCACTATCCCTACTCACATTGGTCAGTAAATGTTGGATGGGATTGGGAAAACTGTCTTGTTGAAGTGGAAAAGGAAGATTTAAAGGATAAAGTAAAAGAGTCAAATTTCATTGCATTATCTTTAGATGAAGTTACTACGGTAGACAATACTTCTTGGGTTCGTATGCATTTGTATACTGTACAACATGTTCACCAAGCTCATCTTCTCTGTGTTCATAAAATGAATAATAGTTCAACATCGCAAAATATATTTGAACTAGTCAAAAAATCTTTGAATGAAATTGTAGGTATGGATGAGTTGACAATTGCAAAAAAGTTGGTGTGTGTAGGAGCTGATGGAGCTGCAGTGATGCAAGGTCAAAGGACCAGTTTTTGCACAAAGTTACAAACTACTTGTGCACCATACATGCTTGGCATTCACTGCATGGCCCACAAAATGAATTTAGCATTCAAAATTGTAAGCAAGTTTCCTACAATATCAAAATTTGAAAATCTAGTCCGCGAGATCCATGCATACTTCTGCTGAAGTCCTAAATGTTTCACAAAATTTCAAAATTTTGCTGAGGGAATAACACCAGGAAATAAGCTTCTCAAGGATTTTGATACCAGATGGATCTCCCTGCATGGGCCAGAATATCAATCCTTGATTGGAGTGATGTACGAAAATCACAGCACAGTAGACAAAGCTCCTGACCTCTTACATAGGTTAAGCGATATAGAGACACTCTTGACTTTAACTAGTCTTCTCCCTATGTTGGATGTGATGAATGAGCTTGTGAAGAAAACCTAAGATAGAACTATGTATATTAATGAATATGCCAATCTATGTAAACATACATGCTTGACCCTCGATCATCTATATCTAGATCTAACACAAGATGGCGCAAATTATTTCATGTGGCAAAAAATTACTGATTTGAATGATCCTGATTATTATTTACAGTTTAATGCAAGCAGGAACTTATGCATCTGTGTACGTGGATATGAGATAGAAATGTACCAATGTAAGACATCCAAGCGCTCTAGCAAAGAAGTAGCTGTTAACGAGGAAGATTTTCAAGGCATTGTTAAATTTGTTGGTGATAATTTGAAGGAAATTGCAAAATCTCTTTCCTCAGAGATTTGTGAAAGATTCCCTCAACATGAAATACTTGAAGCCAGGAGTATTGTGTATCCTCAATTTTGGGAAAACCGAGATAACCCAAAATATTTTCATGCTCAGGTAAAAATTTTGATTGAACAATTTTTGAAAACTATAACATACAATGAGCAGAAAATAGAAGGAATTTTAAATGAAGCTAAACTTAGAAAACAATGTAGGGATTTTGCAACAGCTATGAAGGACCAGTATAAATCCATGGGCAAGGACAAGGCCTTTGAACCGAGATCAATAAAAAAAGGTTTGGACAAACTTAGGTCAGAGTGAAATATTGCGTGGTTTGATATCAAAATATTTCAAACTTGTTGATTTATGTCAAACAATGATATTAGGGTTGGTGGAGGATGGGAGAGTTTTCAGTACATTGGGGTTTTTGAAATCAAAGTTAAGAAACAAACTAAACAAGAATTTGGAAAATTGCTTGAGGATGAAAGGAACTGCATATAATGTTAGAAATTTTCCTTTTGAAAGGGCACTCGCAATCTGGAGATCCACATGTGAAAGAAGAGGGACCAGGTTGTGCAACACTCCAATTCCAAAGGCTGGTATTGGTGGCACTGGCAGTGGCAATGGGACTGGGACATATGACATTGACAAAAATGACACAATGAATGTTGAATTTGAGACACAAGCTAAAGAAAATGAAGAGTAGACTTGGAATTAAATTCAAGGCAACTCTTTTACTTTATTTGATGATGAACGTCAGTTTCAGGACCCCGAGTTCGTTTGGGAAATGGAAGAGAATTAGCAGCTTTTAGGTATTTATACTACACTTCATGGATCCTAGGATCAATTTCCAATTCCATTGTTCCATACTGTAGTTGATGATATTTTATATTGTATTCAATGAAATTTTGAATCATTGCACTTCATGATATTTTATTTTATATTGCACTTCATGAATCATATTCTAAAGTCACACTATAGTTGATGATATTTTATGTTGTATTCCATGAAATTGTGATATTTTATATTTTATATTGTGTTTTATATTTTACATTAGTCCGTACATAGCATTCAATGAAGTGTCATATGATGACGCCTTTGAAAGGTTAAGGCAAGATAAGTCCATAATGTCACGCGGTCGCTAAAACTTGGAACCTTAGAACCAAAGTATGAAGTTTCGAAGTTTTCCAAACCTCCGACCCACCCACTAGAAAGATGACCAAGAAAGACTTGCAACTCAACAAAGTGAACCATCAACCAAGTCGGGTAATCAGGAAGTTATGAAAATTTAGAGCTTCGTGACAAGGTTATAAAACTCTGAGGACTAGCGACTAAGGTTACACAAAGCACCAAATCCGCCACTTTGAGTGATAGTAACCACAACAATGAAACTAACCAAAAATCCATCATTCCAATTCCAATAATAGATAATCTACAAAAAACTACTCAACAAAAGTAGAATAAATCCACACACCATAACTCAAACTCAAAGGTTAGGTCTAAAACACTTGCAACTCAGTTTCTCAACAAAGTGAACCAAGTCGGGGAATCGGGAAGTTATGAAAATTTAGAACTTCGCGACAAGGTTATAAAACTCAGAGGACTAGCGACTAAGCTTTATTTGCTCCCTTATTTTGAGTCTATTTGTATCGTCTCTCCAGCTATAACATTTTACATGAATTATTAATGAAATCTGATCAATGATCTTTCATTAATCTTCTTTGTCATTAATATTATGCATTGATATATGTTTTAATTTTGGCTTTGGTTTAATGAACCAGTTAAAGTACCTTGATTAAAACATGAATTCATATAAATGTTTAGTGGATATGCTAAGTAGTCATGGAGATTGAGTACTGATGTGTGAATTGTAATGCAATTTTACTAAGATTATGGATGCCTCGAATTAAAATCACCTTATAGTTCATATTTTAATTATGTTAAAAGTAAAACTTGAGCATGTGCTCAGTGATTCATCACTCAACTCAATGCTTATTAGATTAATAACATATTAACAATAGTATTAGTAGCATATACAACATTGAACATCAACAATTGTTTAAAGTGTATCTAGAAATTGAAACCACTACCAAACTTTTTCTTCAAATGATATAATAAATAATACAGATAATTGAACATCAACACATTATTGAAGTATGAATTTGATCTTTTAAATTGATTATCATATGAAGGAATACATAGAGGCATTGGCAATGCAAAATATTGCTCAAAGACAACTCTGCATAGAGCTGAGTTGGAACTTGGAAACTCATATTATCAAAAATTAAATCACTGCATCACCTTTTCTAGCAACTTCAACTCTTCAGGTGTTGGAATTGTCATTTGTTCTAACTAATGTTGTTTGACTTGAAGATTTGTTAACAATTCATTATTCAAATTGGAACCTGTCTTGGATTCTTCAGTCAATTTTGCATTTAGGGTTAGCAATGGTTTAATGGAATCCAAATAGGTCACCACATCTAGAGGTTATGAGGAAATTGGTCCAAATCAATCTTCCTTGCATCCTCCATCTTCTTTCTGAAATCATTTTTTCCAACAAATCGCTCATTTGTGTCAAAAGCCTCTGGCAAACCAAGCTCTGTGAAGTTCCTTACCTTTTCATCCACTTTCTTCATCTTGTCTGTAGCCAAATGCAAATATTTCTCTGTTTCACGCATTCTCAAACACTTTTCAATGACAGATGACAACGTTATTGATGTAGCAAACTAATTAGTAATCCCTTTTGATTTCAAAACATTGTCACTGGCTTTGTAGACTATTTGTTGAATTTGATTTGTTGATTTCTCTAATGCTAGCACATTTTTGTTCTCCATTAAATATTTGTTGAGCTTATTATGATGTTGTTTGATAGCATCAATCAATTGAAACATGTCACACAAATGATCAATCCCCTGCATTATTTCATCCTAGATCTTTTGTTTCATATGCCTCATTATTTCTCTACAAAATGCAGATAACTTATTTTGACAAGACTTAATTTCATTTTTTGCTTCCATCAGTTCTGCCTCCAATCTTTCATTTCTTTTTCTCTCCTTCTGCAATTTTTGTTCCCACTGTGCATTTCCATTTGCAATGCTTAGTCTTAATTTTTCTGAAGTGGATTTTTCCTCATCATATTTCTTGTTGCTCTCATCTAGCCTTTGCTTTAGTTCATTCACTGCAATCTCATTTTGCTTATCCTCTTTGCTTGTTAATGTAGAGGCAGATTTTTTAATTCTTTTTTCTAATTCATTGCTCTTGTTATCTACTGCTTTCCTCTTTGCTTTCTCATTTGCTAAGTCTGCCTATAACTTTTCAATTTGATTCTGCAACCTTTTTTTCTCTCTATCTGGCTTTAGCAATGATGTGTAGACCAATTCATTGTTCTTCTTTGATACATTAATTTTGTTACTAATTCTGAGTCCAGAAAAATCCAATTGAAAATTGTTCACCTCGAATTCAGATGGAGCTATCTGATTTGGTGGTTTTTTTTGAACTGTGGGAGCAAGAATTGTGTACTCCATGATTTCTTTACTTGTGCCAAATGTGGGTAATACCATGGTTGTTGCAGGCTCTGAAGTTAGAGCAGACACACTCTCCATCAGTTGCTTCTTTCTTTTTATTTAATTTTTGATTTCTTTTTAAACTCTTCAATGTAATCAAAACCCGGGATGCAGGAACAATGGAATGCTTGAATGATGAAGGAATAGGAGTACTTGCAATTGCTAATGATGTTCGCAGCTAACTGGCATTGGGGGAGTGCCTAGAAATAACTCCTTTGTGGTGGATCCACTGGTAGTGTGACTTGGAGTTGGACCTGTCAAAATCCTTTGCCTCTTTTGTATGCCTTGATCACCCTGTGTTTATGGCCCCTTGTGTAAATTTGTTGTTGTAGCACATGTTGACCACTACTAGTACTACTACCCATACCATTGCCACCAGAGGTAGTGCCAGTTGCACTAAGCCCTCCACCATGGGCATTTCCTAGTTGTGATTGTGTCTGACCATGAGGATGAGGATTTGAAGCTCTAACAAATTGAATTGTTTCGGCTCTACTTGTTTGCCCTTGGTCTACTTTATCAGCTACAAGGCCAAATTTATCAACTGGTTTTCAATGTTGTACATTTATTACTATAGGAATTCCTTGTCCTTGGGACCCCAAACCACCACCTTCATAACCCATTTTTTCTGCTATGGCTTGCCCACGTAGTAAATACTTCTTTTGTGGCCTCACTTAAACTAAGTTTGAAATTGAAATGGCTTCCCTATCATCATCACTTTCTTCTATCTTCCTTCATCTGGATGCTCTATATTCCATAATTTGCTAAAATCAAGATCTTCTTCATTATCTCCATACTCTGCAAGAGCTCTTGGATCACCTAGCTCCTTCCTCATAGACCAAAAGGCAGTAATTTTTGATCGTGAGCAATTTTTTTCTGTAACTTCCTTCTCTAGAGAATCTGGCATTTTTACTCTACTAGATGGTTGATGAATTTTTTTATAAAAATTGTTGTACCTCCTAATTGTCTTTCAATGCAATGCCATAATTTCTGCTAACAATTGTTCAAAATAAATACCATTCTCAACAACACTTTTCTCCATTGCTACTTTGACCTCATCCCAAGAATCCTTGTTTCTCAAGTTTTCAAGCAAGGGTTTACTTTGATGTTGAATTCTACTTCCAACATTCATATTGAACACAATCATTGATTTAATGGTGTCACATGGATCATATTTCTAGTGATAGATAGCATCAAAATAAAAAAAAATCAAAAGATCATGTGCCACACTAAATGCTTTTCTCTTGAATGTCATCCCTCCACATGAAAAAGGTAAAGAAGGAAATAAGGTCTTCTTCCCCTGACCGCTAAAGTGTCTTTCATTAGTACTCTACATCTTCCTTACATATTCCAAAGCAAAAACCCTTTCTGTCACATGAATTGGAAGTTTGTATGGTTGTACTTCTGAACCATAAAATCTTAGCACAGTATATTCTTCCATTAAGTACCAATCAACCAATTGTATTTCTTTTCCTAGTTGAATGCAGTTTCTACATGACATAGGTAATCTAGGCATTGGAGTATTTGTAATTGCTTGATGCAATGGAGCCAAAAAGTAGTCTACAAAATGATTGTAGTTCCTTCGAGAATCATGCAACCTTATATAGTGGTCCATTCATATATTGGAGCCATTTTCTTTTGCTTAGAATTACTATTACCATAGGGTTGAATCTAAAGCTTGTTGGTCTGAAACATTCCTCTGAATTTGAATAGAAAAAGATAGCACAAGTAGGTTGTGAACCTAAATGTCTTGGTGGAACCTCCTTTAATCATTAAAAATTGTAACTTATGCATGGATTCTACAATGTGCTCAATAAAATTATATTTGGCATGTGGAACACCATAATGGATATTATACACCATTTCAAGGAGGCATGCACCCACTTCCAAATTGCTATCCAGTCCGAGGAAAAATGCTAGCATGGAAATAGTATCCTAAACCCATGGTTTAAAAATATCCAAATCATAAGGAGGCTTATGATCACCTTTCAATTTGTTTCTATCCTGAACTATTCTATTTAAGAAAAAAAATTTCTCCATTTCATCCACTGCTTCATAATCACTAGCAAGCTTTTCTAGGTCAATGTGGACATTTCCAAATTCTTCGGTTGTAAACCCCAAGGCCAACACTTTTCCAAGTTCTTATGCATTAATGGATAACAATTCTTCTTTGCTATCTTTATTAACAATTGCTCTTTTGTTATCATCATAATTTAGGGCACAGACCATGATAAATTTTGGGCAAGGGAAAACCTCATGTAACATCATGCGCCCTAATCTAGTTACCCACGATGCACTGATACTATTAGTATTAACTTGCAATTGCATTTGCTTTGCAACCTTATTCTTAGATGAAAATCTAATTTCTGAGGTATGCCTACCATAGGTTTCAGGATCATAAATATCATGGTATTCATTAGTGAAACCTGGGGTTTTAAGCAATTTTACATAATGTATTTTTTATCCAACATTGCTCTAGTGGTACTGGTGGTAGACATGTTGATACAATCAACAATATGAAATTTGTGAATTCCCTGTTAGTCCTTAATTTTTCTTAATTCTTAAGCCTCTTAACCCTAAACCTAAACTTCAAAGTTTGGCAAAATAATATTTTAAGAAACATCAAGCAATGAAACGTAGCAATAGGAATTCTTTAACTTACCCGGATTTCGAATTTTGATTCTTAAAGTTGAAACTAAGTTGAAACTTGAAACTGGGTTACTGGAATGGCTTTTTTGGAAGTGGAACTGTTAAACCCAGAACAGGGTGGTGCACTACAATGAGCAAACTAAAGACTGAAATCTCCCCGTGTGCTAACCCTCTTCAAAATAAAATCACTTAGCAATAGAAAGTGTTGTTTTTTCGAATATTAAAGTGAATGACACCAAAAATTCTAAACAGTTGATCTTTGTTAATCTAACGGTTATAGGGTGATTCTGGAGGTTTAAGTTCACAAGCCTAGCTCTCTGTGCATTTCATTTTGGAATGCAACTACAACCATAAATAATAAACATAAAACATGTGTTTTAAATTTGCTTTAAACTTTAATTCGCTAGGATTGACATCAAGGCCAAGGAGCCAAAAACTTAACGTTGCAAAGACCTTAATAAAATGAATTACAATGTCACATTAATAGCACATTGCACAACCATTAATAGCACTTAATTTGCAAAGGACTTAATAAAATGAATTACAATGTCACATTAATAGCACAACCATTTATTTTTATTACAACTGAATTACAATGTCACATTATTACATAGTACAAATACAAATGTAAGTGCAAGTGCCAAGCTTTTGTTGGACCGCTGATGAAAAGTTGAAAACGTAAATGTGATACATGTATCTCTTAAAATAAATGGAACTTTCCGGGTCAACCATGAGCTATAAAAATAAACACATGGGACTTGTCGGGTCAGCCATGGTCTCTGAAAATAAAAGCATAGGGAAAGGGGGCCCAATCAAACTAGGAAAATGGGAGCCCAATCAAACTAGGAAAATGGGAGCTGTGAAGATACAAAATGTACTTAGCCCCTTTCAAAACCAGACTCATGCAGAAGATGAGGGGTTGTAAAATTGCTCCCATGCAGAAGATGAGCACTTAAAAGTAATGCATGAGGCTTGTCTGGTAGGCCATGGTGTCTCAAAATAAATGCAAAAGACTCTCTTGGCCAATCATGCAGACGATGAGGGGTAGTAAAAATGCTCCCATGTAGAAGATGAGCATTGAAAATAAATGAATGGGAATTGCCTAGGAAACCATGCAGATGATGAGGGGTAGTAAAAATGCTCCCATTTTCTACTTGTAGCTTCCATGCACTAGGATAACACTTATCTCTATCAGAGCTCCTCACTCTGGTTTAAAACCTGTTTGAGAAGTCAGGTGAACCAAATCAACTTCTTTCTAATTCCACCCATTCTAAACTTGAAGGAAATTGGTCTTTTACTCTGTAACTACATAACTGGAGGCAGAAGAATTTAGAGCATCCCCAATAATACCACATCATCTTCTTTCTAAATCCTTATTAAGTTATTAACCCTACAAAATGAAAACCCTTATGAAAATTCAATGAATGATTTTAGCTGTGCTCACTATCCTTATTTATGGGCCAAAATTGCCACCAAAAGTGCCACTACCAGCTTGGTCCCTTGTACACCTCACACATGTCACATGTGAGGTTGTGTATAGTTGCGTTTATAGTAACATAGTTACTACTGACTAGTAATAATTGAGATTTGCGCAAACCAAAAATACAACTTAATCAGTACCTCGAGCTGGCTACATGCAAAGTTGCAAATTGTAGCTCAAGCTGACAAGCTGTCAATTGTCAAAATCGGCAGTGCCATGCAAGCTGTCGATTGTCAAAATCACTAGATTATTGACATCATCATCTACGATTCTACAGTACATCATGCAATTTTCAATATAAAGCTATCCAATCAATCAATCTGGCTATTCATATGGTATTATTCTGCGCCACCGCCCAAAACCACAGCCAAATTGAGAATTTCAATAGAATAAATGAAAGGTAGAGTACTTCGATGCATTGAAAAGAGAGAATTAAATGTATCGTTTTACCTTAATGATTATCAATTTCCTAATAAGTCACAATAAATTTTGCTCACTTATGATCGGAACTATATGTTGATTTTTGAAACCAATAATTAATAAAATCTCAACCATTGATTTATGAAAATCTAATGGTTCTAGTGTTATTCCAGAGGTTTTAGTTCGCAAGTCTAGTGCTTCAAGGATTTACGTCCAGAATGCATCTATAGCCATCCATCGAAAATTCATTGAACGGTCCATCGAAAATTCATTGAACGGTCCCTCTTTTAAAACAAACTTTATGCACGTGCATAATTTAAAATGGGGACATCGCTAGGTTGACGAGACTCGACCCTCAGGATTAAAGAGTTAAGATTTAAGGCTTTGTCATAAAATATTTTGGTCTAACTTAGGCAATATTGAACGGTAAACAAGAGCAGGATGACCGACAAACCTAAATAATTAATAAAATCTCAACCATTGATTTATGAAAATCTAACGGTTCTAGTGTAATTCCGGAGGTTTCAATTCGCAAATCTAGTGCTTGAGAGATATACTTCCGGAATGCAACTACAGTCGTCCATCGAAAATTCATTGAATGGTCATGGTTCGTAATGTTGCGTGGTCGCTGAAACTTGGAACTTTAGAACCAAAGTTTGAAGTTTTGAAGTTTTCGAAACCTCCGACCCACAGCTACAAAGATGACCAAGAAAGACTTGCAACTAAGGTTAGGAAAATTTGCACTAACACTTCGCCATACATTTTTTTTATTAGTTTGATATTATGTTTAATTTGCCAATGTTTTTTTCTTAATCATTTGAAAATAGGTTTAATTCGCCAATGAATTTTATTTTTTAGTTTGAAAAAAGTTTTAATTGCCAACAAAATTATTTTTTCTGGTTTGAAAATAGGTTTAATTCACCAATCGAAATATTTTATTGGTTTGAAAATAGATTTTATCGCTAATGGAAAAAAATTAGTGGTTTTAAAAAAATTGCATTTCGCTAGGATTTTCCACAGACTTCTAGCGATTAGAAAAGATTCGCCAATGGAAAAAAAAAAATTCACGAAAAATGAAAAAATTCGCCACTAAAATTAATATTTTTATCAGGAAGTATACAAAATTCGCTAGGATTTTACACCTTTGCCGAGGGGGGGGTTTCTTAAAGTTTTCCCTGATACTGCAGCTGTGATGAGGCAATTTTGGGGTCTATCTACAAAAGAGAGCTGACACACTGTACCTATGTACAATTTTTTCTATCAACTAGATCTCAAGGAAAGCCTTCACCATTTCAAGAGGGTTACTAATGCTTTCTTCGCACCTTAGCTTTTCAGTTTTGATCCGACTTTTGAAAAGAAGAGAGTATTTGATGAGGCCTACAAAGTGGTAAGTAAAGTCAGATGCATATTTCTATAATTCCCAACTTTTACTTACCTAAGAGTAGGGTGCTACACTAGGTGCCCTTACATGTTGCCTAGATACCCCTCAGACAAGTGGATCCTCATGGAGTTGCTCAGACAACTGATTTCAGTTCATAAAGAACGAATAAAGATTCACAAGCTGGGATTCAAGTTCCCTTTGACAATTGGTAGGTATACCATCACAAGTGTACAAAAAGCTAAATTTGTCTATGCAGAAATGCAGGTCATGACAATCAGGACCTATAGATACGGGTTTGATTTTGACTACTGAAATGTCAAGAAGAAGTTGAAAAAGGGACATCAACACATGTACCACTTTGAGGACATCTGGGCTGATTGCAAAGATGAAGAGGCCATTCGTAAGATGGGTTTTTGCAGGCTAACCGTACAACAGATCAGGGATCTTGGTGTTGCTAACCTGCCAGAGGATTTCACAGATCCTGGTGACATCACGAACGCTGCCTATGATGAACAAGAAATAGCCAAGAGGCCTTTGCCTGCAATTCAATGGTCCAGAAAGGAAAGTATTTCAATCAAGGGGAGATTGGCACCAATTTTGTCTAACACTGTAGAGTGGTTACACAAGCACGACTTTGAGATGAAAACTTTTAGAATAGATTCTGAAGGAGAAGAATCCCCAGCAGAAGCTAGCTGATAGTAAGAACTTCACATGAAAGAGAAACCAACGACCATTCTCACTTCTTCGCGAAGAGGCCCTAGGATCAAGTTCACTATCAGCAAGGACACGCGAGCCATCCCAGAAGGAGAAACTACAGAATCTAAACCATCTCGCTCCAAAGGAAAGGGGACTATTTCTGAAGAGATAGATTCCACTGAAGAAGAAAATTCAAGTGATCAATCCGCTGAAGAAGAAGATCCAGAAAAAACAAACTCTGATGAGGAAGAAGATTCTAAAGTTGAACTAGAGTTATAAGAGCAAGAGGATGATTAACAGGAAATCAGGCATGATGAAGAAATAACTCTCCTTCTGAGAATGTAGTTGAAGAACTTCCCATAACATCATCG
Source organism: Sequoia sempervirens (assembly GCA_007258455.2). Classification (NCBI taxonomy): domain Eukaryota; kingdom Viridiplantae; phylum Streptophyta; class Pinopsida; order Cupressales; family Cupressaceae; genus Sequoia; species Sequoia sempervirens. The sequence goes on along the minus strand of VDFB02047230.1, from coordinate 586,386,585 downwards.
CTTGTAACTTCAAATGTTCCTCATACACCTCAAAATCCAAACACTCCACCACCTGTTCCTACATCACCTATCCCTACATCTATAATACCTACAGTGGTTATTTCACCAACCCCTGTAGCATCAACCATACTTGATACTCCTTCAGTGACAAGTATACAAACAGTTGACATTTTGTCGAGTCCTCCATCATCTATTCCTAGCCTATCATTGCCATCCTATGATATCACTTCAGAAGCCAAGTTTAATAGATTCATGAATGAATCCATGCTTGAACAACTCAATGTGCAAACTAAAGGAGTAGTTATGACAGACACTACGCCCATTGTCACAATACCAGTCATTACTTCAGAAGTGATAGTGACAAGAGAGTTGATGGTTAACCCAAAAGCTCATACCTCCTCTCTTCCCCCTTGGTTGATATCTCAAGTGTCAAAGCGAAAAAATCAAATGATTTCTCTAGAAGAGCTCGACATTGAAGAGATAGTTCCTCTAAAAGCTAAGGAGAAGAAAAAGGAAAAAGTGTATTCATGGCTAAATGTTGACAAGATTGGTCATAAATATGCAGAAATTGGCGTACCACCTTAGGAAGAGGGAGATGTCAATATGGAGGATTATATAGTGACAAGAGTCCAGCTTGGCAAGGTCACAAATGAAAGTGTGAAAGCAGATGTGCAGGTGACTTTGGATATACTAGCTGGAAGACTGGACAAAATGGAGCAAGCTCGAAACATGTACAAATAGAGGGCAAAGCATTATGCCACTGTTGTAAGGAGACTTGCAGGATCTTCAAGTAATGCACAACAGTTAGCAATGGTAAGTGTTGAGGACCTAGCTGTTAAGAAAGCTGAGAAGTTTGCCTCCAAAGGCAGAGTGTTGTATGATTTCATCAAAAAGATTGTAGAACACGGTTCTCAAATTATAGTTGTTGCCGATAAAAAAGATAGCCAAGCTCAAAACAAAGCTTGACAAAGAGGAGAGTGTACTTTCCCAAGAGTGCGGAGAGATGGAAAAATGCCTGTGATTGTGGTCACAGATGAAACAAGCAAAGCTCAGTAAATTGGTGGAAGTCGAGGTGATTCCCGACAAGGAAAAGTACATAGAGGTAAGAGAATCATTGAAGCATCGTATTTAGGTGATTGAATCTCTTACAAAAGATCTCCACCAAATACAGGACGATGTTGAAGGGCATCGTGCTATTCTTGAAAGAGGAATCAAGGAGTTACCAGGGTAGCTTCTTGAGGAGTTACCGGCCACAAAATTATCCCATATCTTCAAAGAAGCCGTCATGAAGTTAGTAGACAGTGCAGACTTTTCAGAAGCCTCTCTGGATGTCATTTGTGATACAAGGCTTACACTTGATAACCTTAAGACTCATCTTGACAGGTGCAAAAAGGTTCACTCATCCGCCATAAGATCAATCACAAGGATTCACACCATTGTGGATTACACTATTGGTCCGGATGAGAAGTTCATGTAGGAGACCAAGAAGAAATATGAAGACTTCCACACCCAAGCAAGTAACCATGAAGATTCCTGATCTCCAGTGTTAAACTTTCTGATGCTTCCCATTATGCATCTTGTAAATAGTTTTTGACATCTTAAATTATGTCTTTTCTCGAAATGTAATTACAACGAAAATCAGAGATGTAATTTCTTGAAGAAAAATTACACTTTGACTTTGGTCAAAGTTAGGTGAGATTTTCCTAAATTGACTCACCTAACTTTCCTAACTTTTCTCAACTCATTTCCTAATTTTGCTCATCCCTCTCCTTTATATATATGAGGGATTTCTATTGTAAGAATTACCTTTTAGTATTTAGCAACGAAGTGCTGCCCTTTTTTGAAGCAAAATTGTGAAACTTTGTGTTCATGCTTTGTGAATGAAATTTGATCAATAAAGAAGACCATTGCAAGCCAGAATTTTTGTTGGATTCAATATTTTATGAGTTGATCGTATTTGGTGGTGATTAGTGAATGATATTTGAAGGACTTCAAGTAATTTGTGTAAACTTTGTGTTGCATTCTTTATTTGGATTTGAGTTTATTGTTTGGATACTTTGGTTGAATGATCTACAAGACTTTGCGCTTGTAATCATTCATGTTGTTTGAGGAATTTCTGCGTCTAAGAAGACTTTGTGCTTCTAATGCAACAAACGATACGTCTATCACAGATCCATCATTGAAAAAGCTATGAAACGACTTTGCGCCTTCGTGAGCTTTCCTTTTTCTTTTACTTGTTTATTGTCAATCACCTCTGGTACTTCTACGCTTTGCTTTGACAAGATAGAGGTATTGGTATTACTGCTTGTTGATAGTTTAGAGTTATCGTGAATTAAGAACTTCCAACAGTGAAGCATTGTAAACATCTTCTCTAAAAAAAGAGAGAAGCATGAATGCGACACACACCCCCCATTTTGTAAGTATAATGTGTATTGTGTAAATACTTTAATAAGTTTTATTGTTGCTTCCATTAGCAGTAAGAAGGGCGCCTCACCTTTTTGAGAGGAGAGATTTTATCTCACATAGTTGTGGCTGAAGTCCTAGTTGTGTAATCTATTAAAAAGTTGATTACATAATTTTCACCCAACAAGCTCCCACGATGTCATCAAAGTCTAGCTACCAACATGCCGCCACTCCCAGCAAGAATTCGCTTCTTCTTAAAATGCAAGATAGATATATTCCTCGTAAAATCGAATTGATTGGAGTGAAAAATGCAGCTCCTATGATGCTTGAAAGACCATGATTTTTCCAGCAACAATTGAACATGAACAAGAGCCCAAAATGGATCGATCTTCTCCCAAAATTATGCTGAGAATAATATCAAAATTTATGCGCCATGACTACTAGATGAAGTACGATATAACCAGCAAGAATATTCAGCTATAATGAGAAATTCGAATTGCCAAGATGAACCTCCAAACTTCTTCAATGCTTCCTTCAAGCAGATCAAACTCCTTATGCATCCAAAATCTGGTCAAAGATGATTAAATTTTGCAATAATCGAACCATTAGGAAATAAACTTCCTCCTCAAGTGAAGTAATAATTACAACAATAAATTAGTTGTTGCAACTATGCAAACCTCTCAATAAAATGCAATATTAAACAACTATTGCATCAAATCGACTCCTTATTCAGAAGTGCAATAATACATCAGCTATTACACTAACTCAAACTCTTGCAATGAAGCTCTTGTAGAAACACTGGATGGATTCCTCAACAATCTCCAGCTAGGGTTGATTTTTCACAATTGAACCTGGTATCCTAGAGTCTTCAAACCCTCAGACTAGAAAAAGCCTTCAAGCTCTTCCCAAACTGAAATGAGAGATGAAATCCAATTCATGCTCAAATGCCAAGCCCATAGCCCCTTATAAAGATTTCTCAATCACCTCCAAGAAGCTTCTAGAAAAATATTATTATTTTATTCCCAAAGTGACTTTATGATATATTATTTTATTTTAGTCACTTTTATTAAATTAATTAAATATAAAGGTATCTTTATGACTTTTAATTATTGAGATAACTTTACAAATAATTAATTTAATCATTATTTCCTTATTTCTCCTTTAGCCTTTTGGAATAATAAAGGCTAAATGATCTTTGGGATGGCTACTGAGAAGGGGACATTACACAATTGCATTTTTACTTGTGAACCCATATGAACTTCTATTCTTATTCCACCCAATATTTCTTGCACAAATCCTACACTCAATTGCTTTATGACCAAATTGGTTGTACACATGAAACAATAACCAAAGAAAGAGTGTTGAAACCTAGTCATGTGCGCTTGCCTTGGAGGAAAGGACTTTCAAAAAAATTCCTTGTTGACTTTAGAAGAAGTACCTGATTTCACTGGAGCTTGACTTTCTTTCTTTTTGCTACTTCCAGTTTTGATGGGACTTTTGAGGGTATCAACATAACTTTTTGGTTTTTCCTCATTGGTTTTCTTTGATGGGTCTTTTGAAATTTGATCTTCCTATGATTCATAGCCAAGACCTGCCTATATGAGTGGTGAACTTTGCTCATGTATAATATCATTCAAGACCTTAGTACTCTTTTCAAACTTTAGTCTTTTGTTCAACTTAGCAGTTGTCTTTTCTATCTCTTTTCTCAAAGAGACAATTTCAGACTCCAACCTTTCACAATTTTCTTCCCTTTCCTTCAATTGGATTCTTACCTCCTCTTCAATCCTTTTTACTTATTCAATTTGAATTTTTAGATTGATAATCATATTTTCAGATTCTTCAAGACTTTGTGATAAATTTTCCTCGGATTCATATCCTCTTGAAGTTTTACCTTTTTCTTTAATTTTATTTTTTAGTTCATTGATTTCATCAAGAGCACAAATAAGTTCTTCTAAATCTACTTCCCCATCGATTTCATCGTTCTCTTCTCCTTCTAGCTCCTTTTCTACTTTTCAATCATTTTCAAGATGTCATCTTTTGTCTCTGTATCCATTAATAGAATCTCTTCTTTATCGCTAGTGGATGAACTTTCTTTGGATGAGCTGCTTTCATCCTTGGAATAAAATATTTTCTTGTTGTTGTAAAAACTCTTCTTTTCTCAAATTTTCTATCTTTTTTCATATTATATTCTTCCTCATCATCACTACTTTTACTTTCATAAGGACATTTAGCAGCAAAGTGTCCTATACTTTTCCACAATTGAAATATTTAAACAACAACTTACCTTTATACTTTCCATATCCATTCTTTAGCTTCCTTACAAAATGATCATCCTCTTCGTCATATTCATCATCACAACTATCACTTGGCTTAGGCTCTTTCTTGTTCTTCATTTTATTTTAGGCTTTGAAGGCTGCCTTACATTTATATTTCTTCTCCTTTTCATTCCTCATCTCATATGTAGTGAGGATCCCATGTAGCTCATTCATAGTTAACTTATTCGGATCCTTCATTTATTCTATGGAAAAAACTTTGGCATTGAATCTTAAGGATAAAGACCTTAATACCTTTTGCACAATCATTGAGTCTTCTACTTTTTCACCAAGACCCTTTTATGGTGTTAACAATCTCATCCACACGAAGTAGGTAGGTGGCATTTTTCTTCATCCTTCATCTTTAGATTTTTGAATTGTCTCCTATGGATTTGAAGCTTGGTCTTCTTAACCTTGTCATCCCCTTCATAGGTCTTTTGTAGTTTATCCTACATATTTTTTGCTCATGTGCAACGTATTACTTTGACAAATTTTTATTATGATAATCCACATAAAATTGCATTCATGGATTTTGCATTGTTTTCTCTTTCCTTCTTTCCTGTTGAATCTGTTGGAGGAGATGATGGTGCAATGTAACTATCGATTATAGATTGCCAAATATCAAATCCAACAACCATTAGGTAGGTGCACATTCTTATGCTCCAAAAAGCATAATTTGTTCCATCAAACAATGGAGACCTATTAGAGGAGAATCCTTCTTGGAAGGCCATGTGTGCTCTTTGGAAATTCCTTCTACCGATTAAGCTATACTATGAAGGTACTAGCTTTGATACCAATTGATGAGCACAAACTTATATTGAGAGAAGGGGGTGAATCAATATAAGACTATCTTTTACCCTTTTAAAAAATTACAACCACAATAACTTCAAAAACACAATATCAAAAAATAATAACACAAGAGGAACACAAGATTTATGTGTAAATCCTTTAGGAAGAAAACCACAATAAAATATTGCTTATATAAAAATCTCTTAGAAATTTTGTAGGCACCAACCTACTGAAGACACCAATTCCCAACACTTGAGCACCAACTCAATATGTGAAATATCCCAAGGAAATTTTGTATGCAATTTTTTTTCACTTTCACCAATTTATGTGCATAGGCATTTCATCAAACACTTGGCAGCAGACTAAATTGAGTTTGTATTTATATTTGTTTTGATTGATATGAACAAAAATCGACATAATATTGTTTCTCATATCCCAATATTAATATCATTTACTCATACTCATGAATTTAACTCATACAAAATAACCAACAACGATATATCTTAAATTTATATTCAAACTCATAGAAAATGTGTACATAGATTCTCAAAAAAAATCATAATCAAATAAACTCAAATATAATTAAATATTTGCATCTGCAATTTTGACTTGGAGCCTTAACTAATACATCACCAATTCCAGCGCCCTCAACAAATAGCTTGATACCTCCTTTAATGCTATGGTTTGTCCCTTACTCCATACGACAGCTCATGGAAAGGATGTATGGCAGCCCATAGGAAGCGCAAGGATAGGAAAGCCAGTATGTCCCGAATGTTGGCTACTATTGAATGAATGAATGAATGAAAGATTTTAATGACGTCCGCGAGACCAAACAGTCTATGGGACCGAGACAAAACAGGCCTAATTTGTCTTCATACTCTTTTCCAAGTCAGATCTCCTGCTGTTAAGTTTGACTAGAAGGCTAGCCGTCTGATTAATCTTATCTTCCTCAAATAGCTGGTGCATATTGTCCACTTTCAAACTATTTTCATGTTGAGTGCGGATATCCTCGTAAGCAATGCATTCCATGATGAAGTGCCATTCTGTTTCCACAACCCCTTTATTGCAGAAAATACAAGTTCTTTCTTCCCAAGTTTCCTTGGGTATCTTCCACCTACCGGTCTCACACCTAAGGTGATGTGATCCCGTCCTCAATTGTGCCACTAACAACCTCGCTTTCCCTTTAATATCTGCACCTAAATAAGTTTTTTCACCATGATCCTTTGTCGGGTTAAACTCTTTGATGTAGTATGCTTTTTTTCGCCCAATCTGGTTTGTCCACATGGCAGTTCTGAATTTTTCAGTCACATAGCTTTTTATTTCACTATTGGTGCTAGGACACTCATGCAAATTGATGTCCCACTTGTTCATCCACTTGTGGTTTTGTTTCATCCAAGTTTTCTTCCTACGATCTAGCGTCTCCTTCATAGCTGTTTTAGGCCAACGGTGGTTATCCATGTTTTCAACCTTCTTTAAATAGCTTATCAACCGGATTAAAGCCGATGCTTCCAATGGAAAAGACCCTGTTTCAGCTAAAAGAATTTCATAGGGGACAGTGGTTTTAACTTTGAGACTGCTTGTTATTAGATGTTTTTGAATTCTTTCCAGTTGTCTCCAATTGCACTTTGACATACTATTCCCCCATACCTCACACCCATAAAGTACAACCGGAGTAACAAGCAAACCAAAAAGGGTTTTCTTGGTTTTCCAATCCCAAAGCTCAGCTTTTCTACACCTATTTTGTAGAAGGTAAGAAGCTTTCCAACCTCCCTGTATCCTTTTCGTCCGACACGTCTCCCAACTGAGCTTATAATGAAAGTCAATCCCAAGGTACTTGTATTCTTTGACTATTTCAAGCGGGCTGCCTTCAAAAAGAAAGGTATTCTGGTTATCTTTTCTATTCAATGAGAAAATCATGATTTTGGTCTTGGTGATATTCACTTGCATCCCAACCTCATGACAAAAGAGTTCTAGACCTTTCAGATGTTCTCTTAACCCATGTGCTGTTTTTGAAATTAGGATAAGATCATCAGCATATAAGAGTAGCTTCACCACATAACCTGCCAATTGAATACCATCCCCATCCGTCTTGCTTAACCAAGCTTCCAACTTATCAATGTATAACCCAAAAAGCGTGGGAGATAGAGGACAGCCCTGTTTAACTCCAATGTCGCTACCAAAACATTCTGACATACCATCCCTTGTTCTGATTTTAGCTCTAACATTCTCATACAATCTGTGAACAGCTGCTCTATACACATTTGGGATGCCTAATTCCTCCATTCTATTCCATAGTTTGTCTCTAGGTACCGTGTCAAAAGCTTTCTTGAAATCAACAAAACAACAATAAGCTTCCTCGCCCTGAGTGTTCCAAACTTTCTCAACCAAATGCCTAAGGGTGATGCAGTGATCAATGGTAGAGTGTCTTGACCTAAAGCCTGCCTGTCCCTTTGCTCTTTTGCCCTCATTTTCTGCCCAACTGCTGATCCTATGCTCAATCATGCTCCCAAAGAGCTTGCCAAAGATAGGATTGACCATAATCGTACGGTAGTTAGATGGATTGTTGATATCACCACTTTTGAATAGAGGAATGACCACACTAGTGGTCCACTCCATAGGAAATCCCTCTTGATTGACATTATTGAAAATTCTTTTTATGTAAGGAGCAAGAGTCTCGATCCCCCATTTTAAGAATTCAGCCTGCAACCCATCTATGTCCTGTGCTTTACCACTTGCTAAATTCTTTATTCCTTGTTTGATATCATCCACAGTGAATAGTTCCATTGATGTGTTAATAACAGGTGGATGGTCTTTCTCATGAACCCGCTCGTAAAGAAGCCTAGCATACTCTAGCCATTGGCCATCTGTAATACTGTTTTCAGTCCTCTTTTTCTTTTGCTGCAATTCTCTCCAAAAACCTTTAGGGTTCTATTTTCCAAGCGAGATTAGCTCCTTCCTTCTTTCATTTACATAATCATATTTTTTTGACTGCACCAATTTTTCATATTTTTTCTTGTACTCTTTGTCCATTCCTTTCTTTTTTAGTGATCTCTTGGCTGCCTTACATTCTTCATCATACCATGGATTTGCCGGGAAAGTGTTTGTAGCCCTCATCTTGGGGTGGGACCTTTTGCATGCATTTAAAGCCTTGTGAATTATTGGGATCAGCGAATTGCTGTGAATGTGGATGTCCCCATCTTTTGTTGCTTTGACCTCTCCGTTGTTTTTTAAATCATGGAAATGTTGTTTAAGAACAGCGTTAAATCTTTCTCTATTTTCTTTATTCAAGAGGATTTTACCCTTGGGGAGGGTTTTATTTTGCATGTGCTGAACCTGTTTAATGTGTTGGCTAATTGGGGACATGCGGAGTTTAACCAGAAGAGGTAAGTGGTCAGATTTCATCCCAATAGGGTAGTCCTCAATATCAA
>VDFB02047230.1:586176469-586377553 GCA_007258455.2 Sequoia sempervirens | reverse complement strand
TTTTTAAAAACCTAGTAGTTTAGAAACTACATTCAATTTGCTACAAATTCTATTACATATTTTTTAAATAATATAGATAACTTATTCAATTTTTTACATCAAGTTTCCTAACTCTGATTTTTTTGATTTTTTTGCCACTTAAGGGCATGTTTTTCCATGATGATCCTGCACATACCCGATCAAATAATTCAAAGTGCATGTCTCATGTTCAATCACAATTTATATAATTAAGTATTAGAATTTATGATGACTCATCATAACAATCATTAAAAAAATTCTCTAAAAACTTGGTAGTGATTGATATAAAATTTGGTACTTAAAACACATTACATGCCTTGTTAATACACGAATAGAAATCATGTATCTCTATCTTCTCTCATTTCACAAGGAATTAAAAAAAAAAAAAAAAGTAGAGTTGAATATTAGAGTTTTAAATCATAAAATATTAGGGGAATGCACTCTTATTATACCATGAATCTATTTTATTCCTCCTTTGGTTGATAATCTCCTAGTTCATTTTAGCCTCTTTCCATTACTGGAATGCATATAACCTTAGTTTCTTTATCCCATTTTCTAGAATCCTTGTTATAGGATCATGGTTCAAATCTAAAACTTCTCCTTCATTTTCCTATTGTCTAAATATTTCTTGTGATCCTCATTACATCTTGTTTGAACTCTATAAATTAATTTATCTCTTTTCAATCTATTACTTTAAGTTATACTAAAGTGTACAACATACAACACCTATGACATGAATCCAACTTCAACAACCTTTAATTTTTTTTTCAAACACTAAAGCACTATACATTACATATAACATAATATTAGGTGTGATGGATCCCAAAGTGATAGGTAAAGTAATTTAAAACCACAAATTTCATTGAACACATTGTCAAATTCTCTAATGATAAGTTCAAATTGTGGTTACAATTTAGTAGAGTCAACTTTGGTGACATCTGAAAAAATATTTAATATAGATATTTTGACTAGATCCATAGTCCATTAAAGCTTAAGTTTGATTCAAATATGGGCCCATTTTTAACATAATATAAAGTGATTATACATTAACAATAGTAGGCCATCATATGTTATTTTTTGTTTTCAACAAAAGGCATAGTGCCTATATATATATATATATATATTGATAATAATATATGATATTTACAATAGATGATATTTATCCTTCCCATAGACATATTATTTTTAAACTGACTATTTCAGCCATATAACATCCATTGATACCATCCCTGGTACAAACCCAACCTATTAGAAAACAAAACAATGCATAGACCTAAATATCCCACTTGAGACCTTTAAAACACTTTTTGCTACATATTACATTTAGAATCATCCATCAAAAAACCTTAAAATACATCATAGAACCTTAGTCTTCAAAAACTAAACCTTCTAACCTCATTCTTATTCAATCTCCATCTGCACTGGTTGATCATTTGCACCCTGTTCTTCCACCAAATTTTCATCAACAAAATGGGCAAGCAACAAAGCATTGATGTTAAACCCACTATCATTTCGAGCACCCACTAGCTGACCATTTTCACCCTATTCTTTCACTACAAAGCTTTCAATAGGATGGGCAGGTGGAAAATCATTGAGGTTAATCCCACTATCATTTTGAGCACCCATTGGTTGACCATTTTCATCTACAACTTCTTGGACATTTCAAGCACCCAACGATTGATGAAGATTATTCTCATCTACTAAATCTCATGGTTGATGAATATTGGGCATTGGAGGGTCATGAACGTGTGTGAGTAGAACCATAATGGCTTGTGTTTTCTCTCTTACTTTGTCAGCTTCCATCATATGTTATTAATTACCTACTAGATGTACATTTTAAAAAATAGTAAATATAATTTAATGAAATTTGAATGCCTTGGGAAAATTCACTAGATTTTATCCCCTTAAGCCATCATATTGTCCTAAGACAGTTAATTCATAGATCACCTTAAGTCGTCCTATTACGACCCCTTAAGCCATCCTACGATTGTTTTCAAGACAAGAGGAGAAGACCTAGACAAGTATCTTAGTCACAAGCCAAGCACCTATAATTATCGAACAAGATTACTACCATTCCTTGAGCACATAGATTCTAATGAAGAGATCTAATGAACAAGTCTATAATGCAAATGTGTGCCTCTAAATTCCTACTAAATCGTATTACTCTTATGCCACATCACCTTGACCAAATTTGATCCCCTTATTTTCCATCATGATAAAGTGATTATACATTAACAATAGGAGGCCATCATATGTTATTAATTACCTCCTAAATGTATATTTTAAAAAATAGATATGTAATTTAATGAAATTTGGTTGCCTTGGCAACTTCACCAAAATTTATTCCCTTAAGTCATCATTTTTTCCTAGGACCTTAATTCATAGATCCCCTTAATACATCCTATTATGAGCCCTTAAGCCATCCTACGAGGACCCCTTAAGCCATCAAGTAATTTCTCCTAATTTAATGTAATTCAATGAGATTTCATATCACATTAACATTTTTATTTTTTTTCATTTACATGCCTTAGACATAAATGAGCCTTACACATTTTTTCATGTATTGAATTAGGTCATTTATATCATGGATTAAGGGGATTTTTAAGAAAATGATTTAAAGGGATTAAATTTACCTAGAAATTTAGCTTTTTGTGTATGCTTGAAGTTTATTTTTTAGTATGTACATGCATTAAAATTACATAGTTAGATCTTAAAATTTTGAAATTTGTATGTATGCTCAAGTTGAATGATGTATCTATGTACATGTATGTATCCTATTAAAACACTCATGTACATTTAATTTAAATATATCTTGTAATTTTGTACTTGCTTGTTAATTTTGTATAAGTTTTTTAAGTTTAATTATTTATCATGGATCAATTTGATATTGATAATATCCCCAATCCACCACCTCGGCCCTCTTACCTCAACGCCCTCCACCTCTACCTCCACCTCCCCCTCCCCCTCCAACCCTCCACCCCTCCACCTCATAACCCCACACCTCTACCCCCAAGATGTGATGAGGCTCGCTTGCAAGCTCAAATAAATGATACCATTAGATCCATTAAAGATCAAATCAATGCTATTTAAAATGAAGCATTGATTCCACCTCACATGAGGTGTTTTGCATCTTCAATACAAAACATTTTCAATGTTGTTAGGTCCATTAATGTGGACTTAGACAATCATCGATGATGGGGAGATAAGAGGAGACAATTTTAATCTGATGAACTCTCCTACAAACAAATCCTATACCTTAAAATGACAAAATCCCATCTTGCATTTTTTTTGTCGATCCCGTCACCAACCAACCTATTCCTGCAAACAAACCAAGAATATCAATGAGGTGGTGTAGACATATGTAGATGTCTACCAATTTTTTGGATTGATGGTGGATGGTATTTTTCCATCCACCACATGCTAATGTGGAGGTCCCTCTATATTTTTTGAGGAAATTATATACAGAGTTTGTGTTGGGCCATAAACCCAATTATTTTAATTTTAAATCATTTCAGGGTGTTGGTGGAGGAATGCCACAATAGAGGTTAGGGGCATGATTTGATCCTTGATGACCCATTCATGATCAACCTCTTGTAGATCCTCCTTTAGCTACCATTCCTACACCCATGCAACATTGTGTGGTGGTATCTGCACTAGGATCTTTGAGTGTGCCCATGGCCAACCTTGATGAGTAGACTTCTACAATGGTAGCTAGGGCTAGAGAGTGAGACCATGGAGGAGAATTATATGGAGTTGGTCCTAGTACCACTCCACCTATGTCGATGCCTCACATATGTACGAGTTGTCATCAACTATGTTATGGACCTGATCAGGCTACACCCAGTTTAGGTGCATGTGGAGATTCTGATGAAATTAGTTCATATGTTGAGTTTCTTACTGTCGATAATTACCCTACAAATATTTCAACATAGGTATAAATATGTGTACATGTTGAATTTATAAAAAAAATTAGGCACATATTTTTAATGAACATATATATCAAAAAATTGTAATATTTTAACAATTAAATTGTTTGGTGTAGATGTGGCCACAAGGGCATTTTCTGCTCGTCAAGTTTTTTTATGTCAACACCAATGCAAGTTGACAACCCATATGGGGTACATTTTGATTGATTTTTTAAATATATTAAATAATTTTAACTTGATTTTAATATGCAATTCAATCCTTAACATGTATTAAATATTTATGTTGGTTTAGGGAAGTCATCTGACTTCCATGTTGGTTCCACCAGAGGGATTGTCAAACACTCCTTCATTATCGAGCGTCTCGCATGAGGTGCTTGTACATGTATATTATTTTATTTAAAGTTCTATTTGTATTTTACATTCGCAATATCAAACGTGCACATTGTACTTAAATATTATAAAATATATGTCTATGTGCAGGTTAACACCACCATGAGGATGGGAATTGGACACACCCATTTGATGCACAAAAAATTCATGAGACAATTGAATTTCAGGCCATTTAAAAAAAATTCTACATGTGTGCACAATTTTTAGGTATGTTAAATAGATTAAAACACTTGATGATACACTTGAATATATATATTTTAACCTAATTTGTACACATGTGCTTTAAATTTGACCTTGTAGGATTTTTTGGTGATGCTTTCCATCTTGATGATGTCACACCACCTCAACCAGGACATGCAAAGTAGCCTCATATGGTAATTTAAAATTTAGATTATATTTAAAGTCAATTACAAATTATATATTTTGAATAACCTAAATTAAATTTAAAATTGAATATATATGCTCATGTGTTAAATTATTTTTCTTTTATAGCATGAGACATGTCTTGTAGTTGAGCATACAGAGACAGGTCCTACACTAGAGCATACAGAGTAGCCTCTTACAGTAAATTAAATATGATAAAGTACAAATTAAATTGAATTAAATTATTTTTAATCATCTTATATTTGATTTCAACTTTCTTTCTCTTGTCCAAATTAATTTAGAGCATGCAGAAAGAGGTCTTGCACCAGAGCATGCAGAGAAGCCTTTTACGATAATTTAAATATGATAAATTATAAATTAAATTGAATTAAATCATTTTTAATCATCTTACATTTGATGTCAACTTTCTTTCTCTTGTACATAGTGATTCAGATCATCTAGGTAGTTTGTATGGAGTGAAGAGGTCTTGATTATAGAGACGATATGAGTTAGATTATCTAATGGGTTATATTTGATGGAATTTTTATACATGTTTCAATATTTGAGTATTTCATTGATGCAAAGGAAGGACTCACACACAAAAACCTTGACACATCCTAAACAAAGTTTCAATACACTTGATGCAAATGAGCACCCTTGTTCATCCTTGGCAACTTTCTCCTAAAGCCTCTTGGCACCGAACAAGAGAAAAACAACATAAAACATGTGAAACTTGGTTTGTTCAAACCTATTTCAACTCATTCTAAGGGTTTTGAAATATACATAACCCAAGTGATTAACACAATGATTCTTGCAAACAAGGGCTTGCTGCCACATGTATAATTTCATGTAGTGGATCTACATATATATGTTTCGGTATTTTCATGGACTTAATATATTGTTAATTGGACTTTATTAATTTTAGTATTTTATGGTCTATTATTGTTAAATAGTAATTAACATATCACTAGTAGAATTTGGAAAATAAATGACTACGCCACTAAAACTTTTAGTCACAACAACTAAAGATGACTAAATTCTACTCATTTTTTGTAACATAACTATAAATGTCTAAATAGATGACTAATTTGATTGTCGAGTAAAAAAAACAACTAAATAATTAGTCACACAGATAAAAATTAGACAATATGACATTAAAGTGGATAATTAAACAAAAATATTTCAAATTAAGGGAGTGGGTTGTATTATAATATAATACAATATAATATATTATAATATAACATGATACTATATAATATAATATATATAATATTATATTAATATATAATATATATTATCATATAGTATTATACTATTATTATATAATATTAAATAATAATATAATATAATATAATATAATATTTATATTATATAATATAATATTTATATTATATAATATAATATTTATATTATATTATTAATATTATAATATTATATAATAATACAATATTATAATATATTTAATAATATTTATTGTGCAATACGTGAGAGATTTATGAAGTAGATATTATTTATTTTGGATTCCATTTTGAAATCTTTTTTAGTAGTGAAAAAAAGCACCAATCGCTATGCCCTAATTTCATTTTAATAAACATACTCTAAAACCCTCATCAAAACCTTATTTTTAGGTTGCAACTCACCGAATTGGTGCTCAACTAGTGGGAGTTTTGTTCTCACCAAACTCTATTAGTAGGTGCTAGAAGGTTGGAAGCTAGAGATCAGAGTTGTTACCATGTGCACCTCAGCTTCACCGATGGAGAAGACTTTCTTGCCCTCCCTGATTCCTGGTTCGAGTCCTCAGTGAGGAAGAGTTTGGAGGAGCCGAAACTGATAGCGGTTGGGAAAGCAGCAAAAAAAATGGAAAAAAAATTGGTAAAGGATGCCATTATGTAAAAACCTAAATGTGTTCATTATCAGATCTTGGTCGTAATTTCATTTTGATAAACATACTCTAAAACCCTCATCGAAACCTTATTTTTAGGTCGTAGCTTGCCAAATTAGAGAAGTGAAAGGTTAATACTAGAGAGGAAGAGTTAGGTGGAGTGAATCCCATATGAAAGAAGTACAGGCAAAGACAAGGCATGCAAACTGTAGTTTCCTTACAATTGATAGGCCCGCCCGTGCATAGATTTGAATTTCATATATTCTTTTCTTTATTTCTTTATCTATTTATGCATCATAAGAATTTACTTGTAAACTAGATAGCAATTTTATATACAATAGTTCTACAATATGAGGGTTGGTATCATTTAAAAGGTCACAGTATATTTTATAGAGACAAATTTTATTTCAAAGGGTCTAATGTATATTGGTTAAATATGTAGTTATGAAATTGTGTTTGACAGTTTCCAGTTATGACAACGTTTGAAAATATATGCAAATATGGATTGTGTGATCAACCACCATGAACACAATAGAAGTTTGATGAAATTCGTTTTAGGCTTCTTGATCACTATGAAAAAGTGATGAGCATAGTGTTAAAGTGTTAAAAAGATGAAAGCTTTCTTGAGTGTCAAATCTTTAATCGAAATACTCAAGAAATGAAGTGCAAATGAAATTCTCTGAGACAAATTCATTATTTAATAGTGCATGAGCTGAGATGGATGTTTTTTGAATAAGGAGTTCTAAACACGTTTTATAGTATTCATTTTGTTGTAGGTGCTGTTAGGTTCCCAAATTTGCACCCTGTTTAATAAGCTTTAAATGAACTCAACAGATTTGGACTAACATGGGACTGATTTTAGGTTGTGGGTAACCTATTCAAAAGCAGACCTCCGGATTATGGGTCGGCTTCCCCATTTGATGTCACCTAACTATTAATCTATGAAGGTAAAGGGTAAGGATTGCATGCAAATAAACCTAATGCTAAAAAACTTAAGGTGATGCACCAAAACAACCTAGACCTATTAACAACCTATCACATTCAAATTAATATCACAAAGCTGGACTTACACAACTCACTTTCTAATGCAATTTACATAAAGATTTCATAAGAAGGTCTATAAATAATTCAATTAAAAGGAAAAAAAAGATTTCACAATTAACAACACCACTAACAACACAACTTACAACCTGTAAACATATGCCTTCTACTAAATAGATGCATAACATGAGACAAGCTTGCAAGGAAAAGACATGTTTTCACAAGAGAAACTAATTAATCATTAACTACATAAGAAATAGGAAATGAGAAGGTAAAAAAATGTTCTACTTTATTAATTCAAAGTGCTTCTGTATAATAGGCCCATCAGAGTTACAATACTGCTCCATGAAAATAGCTCCAAAACAAAGCTATCCTGATGCTGGAAAAAAAAAACTCCTTCAAATGTTCAAAATGAACATACTTAAACCAAAACCCACCAAAACCCCTCACACAAGTGCTTCCAAAAGATTCTGGTCAGATACAACATAAAAGTCCAAAAAGAACCTTCTAGAACTATCCAAAATGTCCTCCACATGAAGAAAAGTTAGGCCAAGTCAAAAGTCACCCCAAAAATGTGACAAAAAATTCCTCCAAATAACCTCCTTTCCACCAAAATCAGTCAATACAACATCCCACAATTCCTCATTTCTGCAAGTCATCATTGGTCCTCATACAAGACTTGACCACATTCTCCATCATGTAATATGTGTGTTTTTGAAAACACATGGCTTTAAAAAAAATTAAAGATAATGACCTTGTTTAAATGATTCATAAAACATCACTTAACAAGTCACTTTACAATTCAAGTACAAGATAAGGGGCCGCACCATTAATATGTATTACATTTACATTTAAAAGAAAACAAAAAGTGATTTTCAAATCACTTACATGATATCTTCAAAAGTTGGAAATAAATGCAACATATAATATCTTACTAAAAGCCTTCAAAAGTTTCTAAGGAACTTGACTATATCAACCTATCACACTCTGCATTTTACTCACACATGGAAATACACATGTTTGCAAAGGCATCATAGTCTCCAAAATACCTGGCCAATATGGCCGACCTCCAAACCCCTTGGAAAGCATATTCCAAGTCACATGATTATTGGGAAAAACAAAGGCATTACATTTGTGTAACTTAACACACTCCATGTTGCATGTAGTTTGAAACACCTAGCACAAAGTTGAAATAAAGGGAAAAATCCCCAAGGCATAAAATGCCTAAGTGAATAAGTCAAGTTTTGGCCCCCATTGCATTTACCACATGCCTCAATTTTTAAAACATGGGATAAAAAATCCCATCAGTACTCAAGGGTCAAACCCTAATCATTAAACACCCAAATAATGGAAAAAAACACCATCATTTGGTCACTTGGAAAATCTGGAGCAAGACTTTGTTGCCATGAGGTTTGAGAAAACATAGAAAAAACGTGGAGAATCACACTGGATTTTGGTGATTTACTAAGGAAAATACCATGGAAACACAGGTAAAAGCATTTGTTTGATATAAATATGCATCTTATTCCTTCTTTGGAGCTCCTTCATTCACTTTAGGCCGCGACCTATAGCATTCTCCTTACCATTGTGTTGATTTTCCTGTTGGTTATTGTAATTGTCTTCTTGACATCCACCATGAGAAGCTTGTATGAAGCTTTTGATAAAAGAAAAGATTGAAAATTGCAGAGATTGCATGAGAAAAAGCTCCAGGTGAGTTTAGTCGACCACTCCATTGTTTTTTTTAAGCAATAGAAAGCCATTCGAGCTCTTCATTTTTCTAAGATAACAACAAATGCTCATTTTCTTTTCTTTGCATTCGTTAACAATGACACCTTCATTTTTGTTTATGTTGCTTTCATGAAAAGAATGATTCACTGGCCATGAACAGAAAAAGTGTGTCTTTTATGTAGCTCAACTTCACTTTTGAAAACCCTCATGTTGTCTTTTGATTTTTCCTTTGTATTTCACAAATTTTTAACAACCCAGACGGGTTTCTTGATATGTAGAAGGAAAGGACTTGTTGTGAGCTCGTCCTCCATTTTTGCAAACTGGGTTTTTCTACATTCATGATTTCTGCTTCATTTTGAATTTTAATTGCAAAACCCTATTTTGGGTTTTCTGTAGCATGATATTTCTATGAATCTGTAACTGTTTGTTAAAGAACCCAAGTGGGCATCTTGATTTTCTTGAAAATTTCATATTTGTTGCAAAAAATGCAGATGATTTTGTAAGTTCATTCCATTTTTCTATAGAAAATAGCAATGTTGCTCCAATTTTTGAAACCCCAGGTGGGTTTTCCACATTTTGTAGAAAAAGGTCAATCTTGACCATGACCTATCATAAAACATGAAGTGGCTTTCATCTTTCTGATTCTTGTAGGAAATTCTCCATTTTGCCATTTCTATATCAGATTTTCATGGTGAACCCATATGGGTATTTTTTTCAATTTGACAAGCAACTTCAAATTTTGTTGCAAAAAATGATTCAATGTTATTGCACATTGTGGGCACAATGAAAGCCCGAATTTTTAGAAAAATGTGCCATTTTAGTGAGCATTTAACTGGGTTTTCTATAGCACTTCCTTTCTGTAGAATTTTTTTGAAAATGAAAACCCCAAAGTGGGTTTGGTCACTGTGAATAACCTGTATTCTACACTTCATGGTCACTATCCTTATCAATGTAAAGCTCCTTGAACGTTGACCCAACAGATGCAAATCTTGAATTAAGCTCCCCTCACTCTTTTGTAGACTCTTATTGCTTTCAATCTAAGGATGTATTCCTAACTTCAGGATAAAGTAGGAATGGGAAAGTGTTGCTCTTCAAGGATAGCATGATTACACTTTTTCACAATTGGAGTTGTAATTATCATTTTCATTTCTTCTCCACAACTTTTTATGGTCTTTCATTAGTTGTTGCATCCCATTGTTTATGCATTTAATTGACCAAATTACTCATTGATTGGTGACTTACCTTAAATCACATTTATATCTATCAATGCACATGACTGCCCCATTAGAAGTAATGATTGCCACTATTTTGATTAGATCTAGGATTGCTCCATTGGAACACACTATGTTGTCACTTTTTCATTCATTGTTGCCACTATTTTATCATTCATGATCCACTTGGGAATGTCACCCTATAACTAAAGGCCATGGCTAGTAAAGAATCATAACTAGCATTGAAATCTCTTTCTTTCCATAGGTTTGTGACTTGGCAATAGGATGCTCCTCTCATGCAATAGCTTTTCACATTGATTGATTAAAATGCTAAGGCTTGAACCTCTTGACTATCCTTTACTTATTCTCTACCTTGTTGTGAATGGACTGTACTTCATGTCTTCTAATGATCATGCTTATTCTTGAATTTCATGGATTAGTCACGGTTTATCATTCGCTGTTGATTTGTTTTCTCAAGTTTATAAATAATCATGAATATAAACCTATAACTTCTAATGGAACTGCTCTTATTCATGACTATACTCTGCTCCTTAAAGCACCATGATTCATGATGGTTTCAATAATTGAATTTCATGAGCTCCTCTATTTCATTCAAGACCACTGCCATCTTTAATATCAATGCTCTTCTTTGAATCCTTTGTCTATGCTTAGAGGAATCATTTCTAGAGGAAACCATTTGGCAAATTGCTCAATCATTAACATAAGTTAATGGCTCAGTATAGAGAATAGAAAACCCATGTTCCTTGTGTTATGGCATAGCAATTGTATCTTGATCACATCATATGAGGGTTCCATTGCTGTCATGACTCCTTGTAATGGCATGTTCATAATAGGCATATATCTGTGTTAACTAGAGTTGATGTTTCTTGAATGTCTTTGCCTTTTGTGCCTTTTCTTAAACCATCATGCATTGAATATTATTTGGAAAACTTGTTTGTCTAATTTTTTATTGAGAAGGCCTTGAATAAAGCCTTGTGCAACTTCAGATTTTTTTTTTGTTGATGTCCTATTTGAGATGCTTGGAATGATTTCAAGCTTATCATACTCCCAATCTAGAAGACAACATATAACTTTCCTTTATCTCACTTATGAGGGCAACAAGTCATGGATTCTTTGATTTTCTCCTTTCACTCTTTTGGGCCATGATCTCACATGAAGATTTAGAAAATAGGTGGCCATGTTTCTTTGCCATGAAAAACAATTATGCTCTGTCATTAATATCCTCCCATACTTGTCAGCTTGTGATTTCATTAATGTATATGCAGCTGCTCCTTGTTGTTTGTTGCTTGATCTCCACAACATTTGTTACCTTTTGGTTATGTGCAATAAATACACATTGTCTCCTCACTTTGATTTTAGTGGAAAGCCCCATGTCACCTATGTGGGTGACCTGAAAGCTCACCTTCCTATGTGATGTGTGGTTTTCCAATAGGGTTACAGTGAGAGGGGCTTGACAACATCTTGAAATGCTTCCTCATTGTTTAAGAGATGCATAATTGAACTTGATGCATCTATGAAGTCACTCACTTATTTTTATAAAATGGATCAAGGGTCCACTTAAGAACATTGAAAGACATATACAAAAAAATGTGTTGCATCTTTTGAATCTGATAATGAAAGTTGATCAACTAGTGTGATTCCATATTGATTTAATGCATTGATAACAAATAAATCTTTTATCAAGTTGTTCAATTTCCCTTTCCTTTCAAAGCATGCTGAGCTATACCCTCGTAGGAGCCACATTTACCCCACATGCTGTATTTAATCTAAATTAGAACAATAACTAGACTTGTCCTACATCTTCACATGAAGAAAATAATTAGAAAATAAATGCATATGTTGGATGTGTTTGATGACTTCACTATTTTCGAGGACATCCAAGGTTTGCATGCTTATTTTATGCACTTATGGATCAATTTATACATGCATAGGTAGGTGTGTATGCAAGGATTGAATCTTTCATTTCTTAGAGCCTCACTCTAATATCATTATATTTGTAGATGCAAGAGCTAGGAGGACTATGGAGTTGGGGAGGACACAATCAGCTTGGGGCAGGAGCAGCAGGGTAATCGGGCAACTTTGTAACCAGTCATTCTTAGGCAATGACTGGTCTTCATTCTTATATGCACTTTCATTTGTTTCTTTTTACTTATTCATGTACATAAATTGCTTCATATTTCCATTGAATAAATAAATTTAGTCCCTTGGCTTGTGAGGGACATGTACACTTCATGATCATCAATAAAAGATCACATTTGTATACATATGATTCTCTTTTCTCATGTGCTATAATTGCAACATTGAAATGACAAAATGTAATCTATTTCATTTGACAATCCTTTTTCCATGCATATTAAACCTAGCATACTTATGGTTTATCTTTTAAGTGTTTAAACGAACAACACAAAATAATAAACACTAAACCTAATTTCAGGTGAAAGCTAAAAATAGGTAATGGGTGCAGAAGTAAAGGTTCTTGAGTTTCAAATCCAAATGAAACTTTCAAGAAAATAAATTCATTGATATAGGGTGATTCTTTTTTTTTATGCCTTTTTGAATTCTTCAATAAATGTTGTAAAATAGTCAGTGAGACAAGTTACCAGTGAGGCACATCATTTATATGTTTTGACTTGCCAGTGAGGCTATAACCTTTAAGGTTTTGAGTTTCCAGTGAGGCTTAATGAAGTAAATTTTTAGAGTGTTTTTTTTTTCCTATACAAGGTTTTCCACTCATAAATATTGTGTTGTGGCTTCTCTTGATTTGTGATCAGTTTTTGTTTAATCAATCATATTTGTTCAAGCATTTTAGCCTTCATTTCATGGTGCTTCTCTCAACATTTGAATATCTATGATACTTGAAGTTTATATGAATAAATTTGTGAGGATTAATTAAGTTAGATTTGATTTGTAACTTGAATCACTGATTCACCCAAATAAATGAATAAACCATGACTAAATAAATGACTACCATGACTAAAATAAATGACTACCATGACTAAATAAATGACTACAATGACTAAATAAGTAACTACCATGACTAAAATAAATGACTACCATGAGTAAATACATGACTACAATGACTAAATAAATGACTACAGTGACTAAATAAATGACTACCATGACTAAATAAATTACTACCATGAATAAATAAACAACTACCATGACTAAATAAATGACTACCATAACTAAATAAATGACTAGTTAACAACAATCAATGACTAAATTAACGATTAAATATACTACCAAATTGATCAATCAAAACAACCAATAAATGACTAAAAATGGTTTAGTCATGAATCTAGTTGTGTTATAAATGACTGGCAATAATAAACTACTAATGGTCATGCAACCAATCTTAGTCATAAATATGCAATTTTTAGTAGCTTTTTTAGTCATTTATTACTATTCTTGTACTAGTGTATGAACATTTATGCATTTTAAATTGAACAAATTAGTTATTATCATTCAAGGTAATATTTTATTATTAAATTTCAATATTTTCATACATATAATATGAATTTGATAGGACACTAATATGCAATTATACAAATTTAAGATTAATATGAAATTGATAGGACATTAATGTAAAATTACACAAATGTGAAATTAATATGAAATTGATAGGGCATTCAAATATTTATACTTTACAAAAGATTCATAGTCAAGACATTAAGAGGTCATTAATGTGAAATTAAAGTTGAAATTATTAGGACATTTAAACATTTGTACTTAAGAAATTTTCAATTCATAGTCAAAACATTAATAGGACATTAATGTGAAATTATACAAATGTGAAATAATAAGATCTCTTAAGGGGATCAAAGAAATTCTCATAATTTTCTTAAGGGGATCAAATACGTACTATAATTTAAGATGACTCATCATAACAATCACAAAAGTTATACAAAAATAGAGTTAATGTTAAAATATAATTTATTTCCTAATAGGATGTCTTAAGGGGATCAAATATTTCAAGCCCAGACATCGGTCATTGACACAGTCCAATGGCTACTTGTCACTGCTCAAGTATCCCAGAGGTTCACTCTTGGGTGGGTTATACATAACATGAATCACAATCTCAATCCATAGATAAAAAGGGCTATACATAAACACATAGATATGGAGTTGAATTACACAAGCACATAAGAAATACATGGAACTGACACGAGATAGACTTTACCCATCATATATTTATAATCAAATACCCATTATAAAGTAGTCAATATTTTCTTATTATATAAAAGCATATTATGTATTAAATACACAATATTAGATTCCCTTAACTTGTTCATACCCATCTGGTACCCATTCAGCCTCAAATTGAAGCCTGCTAAAGGGAGCAGGTACAACCCCAACCCTTGGAGTTATCCCCCTAAACCCTCCCCCTACGAACTTGAGGTCGTAGAGGCATCCTTCGCCCAAGGACCGCCTATGTTCCCACGTCCAAACAGGACAAAGTCACACATAGTTCTCCTTACGAGATCTCTCAAGGATACCTATGCACTAGTCATGACACTTCCATCCATACATACAAAATATCAATTTAAACCTTACCATGCTTATCTCTCATCATTCAATGCAAGCATCGCTAAACCCCTTACAATTTCCTATCAAGGATATCATGCCACCTTTGGTACCATGATAATACCACATAGTTTGTAACATAGGTTTCTATTTAGGCTTAGAACGAGATAACATGTATACAATGTGAATTTTATTTATCGTAGATATAATATTTATATTGGTTCTTGA
Organism: Sequoia sempervirens; assembly: GCA_007258455.2. Lineage (NCBI taxonomy): Eukaryota > Viridiplantae > Streptophyta > Pinopsida > Cupressales > Cupressaceae > Sequoia > Sequoia sempervirens. The sequence goes on along the minus strand of VDFB02047230.1, from coordinate 586,362,221 downwards.
TATCTTGAACTACTATATTATACAAATGGAAAACCCCTTAAACATTCATATATGAAAATAACATGGTAGAGTAATTATCTCAATTAGGATGCATTTACTAATAGTAAGAGTAGTAATATTCATCATCTATTCACAAGGAGACAATTATGTGAAACTCGAATATGGCTCCAAATGATATTCGACTAATATAGTTAAGCATCCTAATCTTATTAATTTATGAAATCAATTTCCATGAGAATGTACCATACCTCAATAAGGCCATAAAAAATATTATGTTAATTTTGAAAGATAAAACACAATAGCTATAAACTTGTTCTAGATAGAGTTGATATACAAATCAACTCTAGATGGTTGGTAATAATTTATCTACAAGCTCATTAGATGATGATTTACACTCAATAATTTTGATAGCAATATGATTCTTAACCTTTTTGATTCATTTATCCTATAGCGCAATCCCACATTCTTATAATAGTTTAGTTTATGGACTAGATATTGTTGGAATTTTCACTTGTAGCTAAATAATTCTTATAATTGCATATACCAACATGCTATGATATTGACCATATCATAATATGTTCCTTGATATATTTACCAAATATTGGAAACTCGTGATTAAAAATCCCTCGCTAACCTTATATTTTGACTTATTAACCAACTTTATATCATGTACCATTGTCATAGTATTTACAACTATTGTCTCCAAGATAAATACACCATGTGAACTATAGTACAATATCTAACCATAAGAAGGCATACAACAATACTTATAAACTTTCTTTAAGAATCATTAATGCCTAAATCTTACTTAAGAAAGTTGGCAACACTATATCCATTAGACCAATATATGAAAACATAGTCCCATTATTAATATTACTAATAATATTGTTTCTCTTCTAAATTATTTTACCTTAGGGTGCATCTCCATATTCTTATGATGATCTATTTAATAGACTAGATAATTCAATCATACTCATCATTTAGTCTAATCTTGACCTTAATGGGAATTAGTAAGGTATCAAGAGATGCTAGGTAGGACTTATCTCATAACTTGATGTCAACCACATTGCCAAATTAAATGATAGTTTCCCTTCAATTGGTACACATTTATATTGCGGTTCATTATAGGTATAATATTAATTTCAATATCAAGGTTCTCATATATAAGAGAATGCTAGGCATCTTGTGGTCATATAGAGAATTTTGATGGAATCAATGATTATTGAAAGTACCATGCTTCAACATTAGGATTCTCATACTCAAGAGGTCTATAGTCATCATGAGATCGAATAAATCCAACATCCCAAATCCAAAATAGATTACCAAAAATATTAACTCAACATTAAAATATATTTTAATATTATTAAAGGATCATTTTTACTTAAGTTATCATGAAAATCAACTTTTATTAAGTAAACCTTATTCCTAATTCATAAATATAAAGATAGTGATTTTTGCTCTAGATTTAGTCTAAAATTTTGTAATACCTTATTTGATTTACCCACTTAAGAATATACACCATCTACCACCATCTACCGAGATAGTTCAAACTCCATTAGATAAAAAATAATTTTAACCTTAAAAATGTTAATCGCAATGCTACCTTTGTAAACAAGAAAATATTATATAGCTACTTTTTCAAATCTTCCCCACCATTTTAGCAATAGAAAACAATATCACAGGATCAAGGTTTATCTATTTATTCTCTTGAAGAGTGATATCAAGGATGAGTGCAATTTTCGATATGAATATGAAATATATTTTTTATGTTGACATTAAGATCGAATCCTCTCATGGCATCTCGCTCACCAAACTCTATGTTTTGTAGATACACAAGCCTCTAATTCCTTGTCATCCTGCTCTGCCTCTTGGGGTACAAATTTCATTGCAATTGGGTGGGTGGATGTGGTGGATTCCCTTTTCTAAAGCCTTTCAAACAAATCCATTTTTTCTTTTTTTTAATCTTGCGATCCATGTAGTCCCATGAGACCACTTTTTTTAAGGGGCTCCTTATCCTCCTTCATGCCCTCACTCTGCATCTTCTTTCCCTAAATAGATCTCGGGTTTACAGATTATGGAGGGTTATGAATCTCTTTTCCCTTGTGCACTAGCCACAAATTTATCTCTCTTTATGACTTAAACTGCCTAATTGAAACTCACATTTTTAAGGTTGTTTCTCACCTCTTTTTCCTTGCACATCATTATTCACCCTCTTCTTTCTATTATTTTCTCGCACCTTTCACTCCATTCACATGTCCCTTCACCTTTTGTCTTGTTCTCCCTATCTCACACCATTCTATGCACTCTTCTCTTGTTTGTGTACTATTTCCCCTACATTTTTCTTCTAAGGAAAAGCTTCATATGTCCTCCTTGCTTCTCTTCTAAAACTTCCCTTCTACTCTTCTCCTACATTCTCTCTTATTTCTCTGATCTTCACATTCTGGAAATTACCTTCCTTACACCTTACTCTCCTTCACATTTTTGTCTCCTCCTCAAAATGAAGCATGAATCTCCAGTAAATATGAGATCGCGGGGTTTAAATTTTGTCAGGCGCCATATCTTTTTCATATCCTACAATATTCTCATGCAAATGAATGGACGCCCATACCGTCACATGACATTACAGGAGAAAAGACAAGGGTGTCAGGCCTTACTAAATGCATTGTATATTATCCACTTTCCTTGTCGTGGCACTCATACCCCCGCCTTTATTATCCTTGACTTCCATTCTATAGGTTTAATTACCTTGGATGTGACATTCTCCCCCCCTTAGGATAAGCTGTCTCGACTTATTAGGAGGTTACATTCATTAATTTCTTTAAAATTTTGTTTGACTAGCCAAGTTAATTGCTTTTTAACCAATGTAAAATCCACCCCTTATCCTTGCATCTTAGGTGATTCCCTTTTCTCGAATCTAACCAATTTAGAATGAATTTCTATAGGTTTCAAGGTTTCAAGAGGGTGATACCCTTGAGTGAGCATTTTCAGTTAATCTAATCCTCCATTTTGAAGTTAGGAGTTGATTTTTATGAAAAGAGGTCAATTTTATACCATCGTGTACATACATTTACTGGTTAATCCTTGCAAGTTACTAGTATGAAAAACTACTCTTCGCCCTCAAGTTTTAAGGTACTCACTACCTACCCATTCAAACGTGCACCCTTGGTTGTTTGCATTTTATGTTCCTAGCAATTCATGCTCATACCATGACAAATATTCTTAATATTCTTAAATATACAATGAAATTCTCTCCATAACAAGGGGTAAAATCAAATCCAACAAGGGAGTTAGGGGAATAAGCAATCATCAAATGCTTAACCTTCCGCTACACACTCTTATTTTCATTTACAATACATATATCAAAAATCCATTTTGCACCCATCCAAGTTTCATTTTTGGTTAGGACTACCCATCCATCTTAGGAGCTTAAAAGTCCATCTAAGATATTCAAAATAATTATGTACATATCAAGTGACTAGAACTGAGTTATGGTCAATTGGCAGTGTAAGATAACATACTTAATCCAGAGTCAGGTAAGCTTCATAGGTCTAGCATTTTGTGAGATAAGAGGGATTTGCTACACACGGGTCTCTTCATTCTCAAGAGATCACCAGGGAACAAACTTCCCTTATCCATCTTAGCACGAAAGGATTGTGAAGGAAATGGATACACGTTAACTTTATAGACAACTAATTTATAACCCAAGAGAGTGAAACTTCTATATTATTGCCTCAGACAGAGGAGCTCTCGAACAAAGGATGAAAGCACAGATTCAGGACACTAGCGTAGTGCGCTGTCGTCCAAAAGGCGCGCTGGCATGACTAAGCAACAAAAAGATCAGGAGCTTAGGTGGGCAAGACAAGGTTTCACTTACTAACTTAGATCAGAAGTGTATTAAGCAAAATAATCAGATAGAAAGCAAGAAACTTAGAACAAAATACAAGGAGAACTTGGAGAAAACTTACCTTCATCCAAACGTTTGAATCTTCACTCCAAGTTCCACTTTGCGACCTATACATAGGAGAACAAGGGGAAAAGGTCGGGGATGTTGAGGCAGACCCCCGCTTTGGTGTTCCAACCTTTTCAGACAACCAAGTTGGAAAGGAGCATAAATGAAGTAAACAAAGTGTGTGGTTAAAGAAAAACCCACTTTAGGAGTAGAACCCGCACAACAAAGTAGCAAATGAACATGTAAGGAAAAAAGAGTAAGAGAGAGAGTGTTACCCATGGGCCTGGACCTTCTCTGAAGCACATGGACACACCGTTGAGCGTTTTCTTGAGAGTTGTAGCTGTTGGAAGGACCTCAGTCCAACATGGCTTCACTTGTGAGAGTGCTGATATCAAGAATGAAGAGAACTCAAGAGTGAAAGTGTAGAGAGAGCTTCACTAAATGGATTGAACCCCCAAATGAGAGCTAAGGAGGGATTTTTGTTGCATGCAAGGGTGGAAAAGAGCCGTTACATCCAAATTTTGACTGCTAGGACATGTGTTGAGAGAGTCAAGATTCGAGATTCCCCATTTCAAACTCGGAAAACCATCAGGACGCTAGCGCACCACATAGGTGTCCAAGGCCTAGATTTTGGGAAACATGTTATCAAGCTTTTGTTGCTCTGCCACTAGTCCACATGGAGTCGAAATTGTGAGATTCTGACTCATGGTATTTTTGTCATTAATGCTCTAAGGTATCATAAATGCTAGGAAAAAGTGTAAGAATGTGAAATTTCCCCTAGGTGCAATTCTGCGACATTACATTTTTCCCCCACTTTAGTGGGCTCAGTTTTGGAAAAAATCAGCCATACTAAAGTAGAGAAGAAAAATTCCACCTCAAATTTGAATTTTACGTCTTTGTGTGCCAGAAAAAAGGGGCCTTAGAGGCCACCGAGGTTGAGCTAGCCGATACTGAAGGTGCCTCGAGCAACCGAGCTCAACAAGTAGCGTCAAAGCAATTGTGAAAAATCAGGCAAAACTCGAACCTACAAAACTCAAATTTTAGGTTAGCTTCGAAAATCGAAAGAAGCTATCACGATGAAAAGAATGGTCAAGAAAAAATTGTTGATTCGGGAGAAAAATATGATCAAGAGGTGACTATATGCCCCCTCCTGAGTCTGTCGCCAGCTTGGTGGGGTAAATTCAAGAGAAACTAGGGAGCCACAAACTCTAGGAATGGGCTTTGGGGGGCCTATATATACCTAGGTGGGCCCCTAGAAGAATCATTTTCACTATTCACTACAAGAAAATTGTTGAATTTTTTGAGAGAAAAGTCAAAAAAATGCTAAGTAGGAGGGAGTATGAGGTGCCTAGATTGGAGCAATTGTGAGACAACATAGCCGAGGGTTGCGAGGTGGACTAGGTAGTTCTCAAAACCTTGTTTTTTATGAAGTTAAGTTTTTTAGCACTTTTTACCTCGTCAAGATGTGCAAGCGTCCATTTTGGGCGCTTGCATCCAAAATGTGCATTGTTGTCTAGTATGTGCGCTAGCGTCCCAATCCTGCATTGGCATCTCAAGGATGTGTTGTCTTCCTCGAGGTGTCCATGGCAGACAAGGACGTATGCATGACGTGTAGACGTCTATGTGGCACACATAAGTCTTAAAAAAATTTGTTTTCAAATTGAGATGCGATGTTATGACTTAGAATTTTGTCCACTTTTGTAGAAGTATCTAGAGATTCATGAGCATCCTGGAGGGCGAGCATACCGACTAGTTTGTGAGTAGAGGGACCATCTCACCGCAAATGAGGTCACACATCTGGAGCAGGTTGGTCTCTGGCAAGTATTCACTATACCAGAGATGTGTTATCACGAGTTGATGCTTATAGCGTTGATGGAGCAGTGGGATGCCACCATGTCATCTTTCCAGTTACCTACTGGGGAAATGACCATCACACTCAAGGATGTCTATTGGATCCTCAGACTACCCATCTGTGGATGGCGAGTGGCCATCGATGACACTCGATCAACACGTGAGTGGGCAGAGGGAGTCCTTTACTACTTAGGACAGATGGATGGCAACGATGGCATGAGCCACATCTATACACACTGGTATGACTAGGAATAGACCATTGAACCCCTATTGCACCAAGTGATGGTCGTGACTGTTGCATTTCGGATCACAATAGATGGGCGATGCTCTCACCTACACGGGGGCCTCGTCCATACTATTAGAGAGATGGTAGAGCATATGGCATATTTTCCTGGGGGAGCAATATATTAGCACACCTATACTAGGAGTTAGGTTGGTACGTCCATTACGAGTACTGCAGTATTACAGCATGCACACTTTTGGAAGTGTGGGCCTTTGCCCAGATCATGTGCACAAGGCCGGTCAATTTTCCCCAGTGACGACCATATCATGTCCCCATGGCCCATTGGTATGATATGATAGGGTAGTGGAGATATAGAGACTTACAGTTTTTGTAGTTATAGTTTGATACTCTTGCTGCAGGTAGGGTTAGATGGAGACCCTATCAATTTTTCAGATGGGTAGATGATGGAAGGTACCTGAGGGACCTATAATGGAACCATTTTCTAGTAGCTTGCTGCAATCACATCATTGTACCATACTATTGGAGTTGAGTGATGTGACAACATGGCCATGTACAGACAATTCCTCCAGACGTGCCCACATATACTAGGGCCTATAGCAGTGCGGCTAAACCCGAGGATCGCCTCTACCCCACCATCACCGATTTTGTCCCCTTAGATGATGATGAGCCTGACCATGATCTGCCACCCATGGTGTTGGAAGATAATGTCAGGATTGTTGTAGACTTCAGAGGGTGGTGGGATAGGCACCATCATCCTCTTGTGTTTGGTGAGGGTTCCCCTAGAGGGGATCTGGGCCTGTAGGAGGATGTGCCACCTCCACCTCCATAAGACGGATGGAGAGGGAAGCAACAGGTTGGCAAGGAGGAGGAGGAGAGGCCGCAAGAGGAGGAGGTAGGACCACAAAGGCCAAGGCGGTGGAGGAGGTCAAACCCCCCAGTAACTACCCCTGTCTCATCAGTGCTGCCAACACCTACAACTATAGTGGCAACAACTCTGGCGGCTCTAAGAGTCGCTACCGATATCGGCGGCGCGGGTCCTAGTTTCACTCCTCACCCTGATCCCACATGGTAGCCAGGGGCCCAGGTATACAGAGCATGCTATTTATATTTAGTATTCTTAGTTTCTTTCGCTTATGATTATATACCTATTCCATGTGATACTAATTTCTCTCTTTCTTTTTGTGGTTGTAGAGGATGCATAGGGATGGACTGGGTTGATGGCTCAATCCATATCAAAGGTGGCCCTTGATGTGCCCATTCAAGGGATGGTCCTCAAGGATTTCTGGCCAGTGTCTACGGGGTGATATTTCCACACTTTTGACCCAGTAGCACACCTGAGGACCGCCTATGAGGAGCGGGGAGAAGAGATTGTTCAATTGACTGCAAAGATTACCATTGTTCGGGGACAATGTGACCAGCTGTCAGGGGAGCTACGGATGACACTTGATGAGAAAGACATGACAGTGATGAGGGATGATGCCAAAGAGCAAGCACGTGATGCCCTTCAAATCCATCTTGATGACCTCAACAAGTAGCCAACAACCATGATCCTGGTAGATGTTCAGTAGTTGCAGCAGGAGCTACGACAGGCATAAATGACCATGTGTTCCTTGTAGGGGGAGATCAGGGGGATACGGGTAGCTCTGTCTACATCATGTTCGCATCAATCTCTATCCTTTTCCACCATGCAACCCCTCCCTAAACCACAACAACAATAGCTAGAGCTAGAGGGCTCTGAGATCCACGTGCCATAGCCATAGAGGCTCCTGATTTTGTATATCATTTTCGTAGTGAGAGACATATACATATATATATTTGTAGATATTTTGTATAGACATATATTTAGTAGCCACTCATTTTTAATAGTAGTGGCCCGATACATGTACATGAAATTTGATACATACACGCGTGTGTGCACACACTCACACACACACACACACACACACACATATACTGGTTTCAGTATCACATCATTGTATATTTTGATGTGCATGCTTGTTACTTTCATGTATGTTGATGCTATGGATATTACATGCTCATATGGATGTATGTTTACATTAGATGCTAATATGATTTAATAAACACACATGGTTGTATGTTGATTAAATACAATGATGATCTAATTTCCTTAAAGGATGTAATGTGATGCATGGATACATAGCATAGCAAGACACATGTATGTATATCGTTCACACACACACATGGTCACATCATAAAAAACAAAAAAAATCATAATTTTTTAATGAATAATGTCAATATACGTAGTGTTACTACCCTTTTTTAAAGAGAGAACACCACACACATGACACATGGGACACTACACATAGTATCGATGAAGATGCATCAAATTAACAAGCTCTTTTAGGGGCATTCCATCCATAGATGATAACCCATAGGCACCCAAACCATACCGAAGACAACAATGTAAGGGCCTGACCAATTAGGACTAAACTTCCCTCTCTGATTAGGCGACGCATTTACATTTCTCCGATCTCACAAAGAACTAGGTCTCCCAGCTTAAAGGTCCTAGGAAGCACATTTTGGTTATATTGTCTTGATAATGATCATTGATAATCTTTAAGATGATTGAGGGCCTATAATTGATACTCATCGAGCATCTCTAGCTGATGCAAATGATTAGCTCAATAAGTTTCATTGTCAATTAACCCTTTGAGAGAAACCCATAAAGATAGAATTTCTAACTCCAAAGGAATGATAGCTTCAGTGCCATACACGAGGTTGTAAGGCATTTTTCTCGTCACCGTATGAACACTAGTGAGATAGACCCACAAAGCATACGTTAATTGAACATGCCAATACTTACCATGTTTATTAACCATTTTGTGAAGAATGAGTTCAAGAGTCTTGTTAGATGCTTCTGGTTGGCTGTTAGATTATGAATAGTACAACATAGAAAATCTATGTTGAATGTGAAATTTATCTAAGAATTTATTTACTTCCTTATTTTTGAATGTTGTACCATTGTCATAGACAAGTGTAGCAGGAAATCCAAAACGAGAAATAATGTTGTTCAAAAGAAAGCTACATATAGCTTCAATGTTCGTGGATCAAAGTGGAATAGCTTTGACCCATTTTGTGAAGTAATCTATAGCAGTAATGATAAAGGTATGTCCCTTGGAAGAAGGAGGTTATATTTTTCCAATGATATCCAACCCCCATTTTGTGAATGGCCAAGGAGAGGTTTGGTTTTGTAACTCTTGGGCAGGTACATGAATGAGACGACTGTGTTGTTGACATTGAAGGCACTTTTTGATGAAATTGAAGGAATCTTGTTTCATCATTTTCCGATAGCACCTTATGTGTATCAACTTCCTTACTAGGGATTTACCTCCAAAGTGTCCACCCTCACAACCTGAATGGGCTTCTTTAAGGGTGAGGGGTATTTCCGCTTTAGTGAGACATCACAGAAGCAAGCCATTATAAGATTTTCAATAAATGACATCGAATAAAATGACATAACGTGAGGAAAGATTTCATATGCGAGTGTGATAATTCTTTGTCACATCATCAGGAAAGTTTCTAGTCCTTAAGTAGTTATAGCTATTAGAGAACCATTCTCCCAAGTCTACATAAGAACACACAAAGGCCTCAGATCCCGATTGATCGAGTACCGTTAGGGTTTATAGGACCTGAACAATGAAGTAGTATTCTTTCGTATCCTCTTTTAAAGGTACCAAGGAAGCAATGCTTTCCATGGAATCAACATGTCTATTCTCCCTTCTAGGGATGTTGTCTATTGTAAAAGAAGAGAACTGGTTAAGCAAAGACAACGAGGTCTCGATATCGAGACAACTTACTTTGTTTAGCCTAATGGGTTCCTATGATCTGATTCATAATAAGCTTAGAGTCACCTAGTATGCAGAGATGCTTTATCCTAAGTGCAATTGTGGCATGCAAACCTGTAATGAGAGCTTCGTACTCAGTGATGTTATTGGTACAAGGAAAATACAATCAAAAGGATAGAGGGACCAGTTTTCCTTCGAGGGATATCAAGACCACACCTACTCTAGAACCAGTCTAACACCTTGATCCATCGAAATACATCTTCCATTCGAGGTCATAATTAATTGTCAAAATATTCTCATCAAGGAATAAATCCAGCCCTAGGAAGGAACGAGATGAGGGAGTGTTTTCTAGTTGATTAGCAACTACTTGACACTTTATTGATTTTTGAGTAACAAACTTTATATCGAACTAAAAAAGAAACATGACCCACTTTGATAACCTCCCTACTAGGTCGGCACCAGAGAATAGATACTTTAAAAGGTCATTCTTTACAATTTGGCATGTGTTTCAACATGGAGAAGGTAGTGCCTCAACTTTTGTGTAGCAAAGACAAGAGTGAGGCATTGTTTCTCCATGGAGGAATAATGATTTTCATAATCAATGAGGACATGACTAATGTAGTAGACTTCTCTCTATTTCTTGACATCATCATACTAAGCCAAAAAAGCCGCAAAAGCATATGGTGATGCTATGAGGTAAAGAAAAAAGGGTCTATCTTGCATAGCCGACATCAATATAGGAGGATTGGCCAAATAGGCTTTGATCGACTCAAAAGCTTTCTGGCACTCCTCATCCCATATGAAGAAAACATATTTCTTCAATAAACAAGTGAAAGGATGGGTACAATCAACCAATTGAAATATAAATCTGTGAATCACCTAAATTTTCCCTTATAAACTTTGCAATTAAGTAATATTTCTAGGTGGAGGCATGCTAACAATAGCATCAATTTTATTTGTGTCAAATTCAATTCCATGGTGAGAAACTATAAACCCCAAAAGATTTTCAATGTCCACATCGAAGACACACTTATGGGGATTGAGTCTCATCTTGTAGAGTCGAAGCCTTTCAAAGATAAGATGAAGGTTCCTTACATGATCTTGACGGGTTATCGATTTCACCAAGATGTCATCAACATAGTCTTCTAAGATCTTGTGAATGAAATCATGAAATATCAGGGTCATTTCCCATTGGTAAGTTGCTCCCGCATTATTTAACCGAAAGGGAATAACCACATAACATAAGGTACCCTAAGGGGTAGTGAAGGCTTTCTTGTACTGATCTTCTATGTTAATACAGATCTGATTATAACTCGAGAAGCCATCCATAAAAGATAACAATGCATGGCATACAGTCGAATCCACAATCATATCTATATTAGGCAACAAAAAATCATCCTTTAGAGAAGCCTTGTTAAGATCATGAAATTCAATGCATATGTGAATATGACCATCAGGTTTACTAACAGTGACTATAATATTTGAAATCCAAGAGGAGTAATCAATCGTATGGATAAAGCCTACTTTCAATAGCTTCTCTATCTAAGTCTTAACCATCAATGCCACCTTGGGATTGATCTTTTGGATTTTCTACTTAACTGGCTTAGCATCGGGACATAAGATGATATTGTGAACCACTATAGAATCATCAATACCAGGCATATCCTCATACATCCAAGTGAAGATATCAGGATGAGAATGCAAGAGATTGAAATGTTCATTTGCTTCCTCTAAAGAGAGACACTTCCTAATCTTAATCACTTTTTCAAAGGACTTAGGATCCATAGAGATTTTAGTGGTATCTCCCTTAAGGAGGGAACTGCGATCTTCAGGATGAGATATTGGAACTTCATTATCAACATTGGATAGAGGGTATTCCTCATCAATACTCAAGACAAATTCTCCAAAGCATGCTTGTTTATGCAGGCAATACAAGAACCATCTCTTGTGATGAAAAGAAGGCAATGGGGAATAGGAACCTAGAAATTCCTCAAGTGCTTCATCCAAAGAGAAAAAATATAAAGGGATCTTCTCGACCTTCTCCCTATCTTCCTTTAATTCGGGATGGACCAAACTCAGTGGTTCGATTGCAATCATATTAACACTCCACCAAGGTTTCTACTTATATTGTTCAATAGAGCATCCCAAACCCAGATAGTGCTTTTGTGGCTTAAATTGGATAGGGACTTGGATTCCTTGCTCGATATGACCTAGGACTTTTTACCCATAGCCATACCAAGAAGTGAGTTCATATACAAAACCATAACAAGTTTGCAAAAATTTGGGAGGTGGCAGCTCCACGTAGAGTGTTTCATTGCACTAATGAATGTCAAATGTCTCTATGGGAGTGCTCCCACCTTCTTTACAAGGTTTGCAAATATTAACCTCCTTTGTAGGAGTGGGATTACTCTCCTTAGTAGAGGAAGGAGTGGTCTCCTGAATAGGGTCATACTTTTCTTCCTTAACAAGAGTATCATCCATCTTTACGTCAAAGGTACCCAAAAATTCTATACAAGAGAGGTTCACCTTGTATTCCATGATAAAGAATTCAAAGAATTCCAAGGAGCCCCACTCATCATCGAGGAAAGCATTCGATTGAGAGGAAGGAGGGGCAGATGGGGGAGACTTAGGATCTTCTATTTTAGGTGGTTCCTCTTTAACAATATTCGCACAGGGGAAAACTTCCATAGAGGGTATTGATGAAGAACACACCATAGTATTAGTAGTTAAGGATGAAATACAATTATTAAGAGTGGATATGACTGAAGCTCAAATGATGGTTGCTAGCTCACAAAGGAGAACAACTTTCGGATCAACTTTAACCATGACCACCCAATTATTTGCAACAAACTTTAAATATCAATGTAGAGTAGAGGTTACAACACCCATAGCATGAATCTAGGGTCTTCCTAGGAGAATATTTTAAGGCAAGGGACCAGGAATCACATAAACCAACGTAGGTAAGGTAACAGGGCCCAACTACAAAGGAAGTATTATAGTACCTAGAGCTTGACGGCTAGCATTATCAAACCCATGAATGTAAACGGAAGAATTTGCAAAAGAAGAAAAATCAACTTTAATATTAGGAAATAGGTAAATACCACAAATGTTGAGAGCCAAACTAGTGTCAATGAGAGGACGCCTAATACCAATATTATTAACATTAATGATAATAATCAAGGGATTCACTTGCTTCTGCACATCTGAAGGCGAGAATTCTTAGGGGTGGAACATGATATTCGGTGAATTTTCCTGAATATGAGCCAACAACATGTTAACATCCATAGGCTTAGTGGAGGTAGGCAAGAGAATCTTCTACAAGGCTTCTTAAAGAATCTCCTAATAAACTAGAGTGGTTTGAAGCAAATCCCAAAGTGTGATCTTAGCCAAAGTAACATGAAGTTGTTCGACAAGATCATAATCACCCGATGCTTTGATCATAGGTTTAGATGTTGAGGGAAGACTTGGTTGAGAAGGAGGTAAAGAAGTAGGGACTTGAGTAGGTTGAGATGTAGGAACAGAGGGTTGTTGATCAAGTTCTATTTGTTTCTTCTTGTATTATATGTGTGCCCAACAACATTATATGAAGTGGATTTTGTAGCTTTCACGGACCTCGAGTATAAGTCCAATGAATTACTATGACATGAGATCCCATGGATAGAATAATCCTCCCTAGAAGACAAGTTGGCTGGGGTCACATAAATGACAAGTTTCTTAGGGATCAAGGGAGCCACAAAGACCACAACTAGATTTACTAACTCCTCAGCTAGCAGAGATGAAGTTTTCTTGAGAGATTTATTAATAAGGGAGGGCACTTCTAATAAGTCCTCCAGAGCATCATCCAACATATCAAAATCTTCCTTAGAGAAGGTATTATCATAAATGTGAAAACATTGTAGAAATAGATCCAACATCCTTCATGTCAGGTTCACCAAAATGTGAGATAAGAGGGATTCACTACACATGGGTCTCTTTGTTCTCAAGAGATCACCAGGGAATGAACTACCCTTATCCACCTTAGCACAAAAGGATTGTGAAGGAAATGGATACACGTTAACTTTTATAGAGAACCAATTTATATCCTAAGAGTGAAACTTCTAGATTCTTTCCTCAAATAGAGGAGCTCTTGGCCAAAGGACAGAAGCATGAATTCATGATGCTAGCGCAATGTGCTGTCATCCAAAGGGTGTACTGGAATCCTAAGAAATAGAAAGCACTGGAGATCAAGTAGGAAAGACAAGGTTTCACTTACTAGCTTGGATCAAAAGTGTATTGAGAAAAATATTCAAACAGAAAGTAGGAAACTTAGAACAAAATACAAGGAGAACTTGGAGAAAATTTACCTTTATCTGAACGTTTGAATCTTCACTCCAAGTTCCACTTTGCGACCTACACATAGAAGAATGATGGGAAAAGGTTAGGGTTGTATAGGGGTCTGCCTCAGTTAGACCCCCACTTTGGTGTTCCCACCTCCGTGGACAACCAAGTTGGAAAGGAGCATAAAAAAAGTGTGTGGTGAAAGAAAAACCCACTTCAGGAGTAGAACCTACAACACGAAGTAGCAAATGAACAAGTAGGAAAAAAAGAGTAAGAGAGAGAGAGTTACCCATGGGCCTAGACCCTCTTTGGAGTGCAAAAACACACCATTGAGTACTTTCTTGAGAGTTATAGCTGTTGGAATTACGACCTCAATCCGACATGGCTTCGCTTGTGAGAGTGATACTATTAAGAATGAAGAGAACTCAAGAGTGAAAGTGTAGAGAGAACTTCACTGAATGGATTGAACCCCAAAATGAGAGCCAAGGAGGAATTTTTGTTGCATGTAAGGGCGGAAAAGAGCCATTACATCCAAATTCTAACTGCTAGGACATGTGTCGAGAGAGTCAAGATTCGAGATTCCCCATTTTTGTTGCTCTACCACTAGTCCACATGAAGTCAAAATTGTGAGATTCTGACTCATACGATTTTTGTCATTAATGCTCTAAGGTGTCATAAATGCTAGGAAAATGTGCAAGAATGTGGAATTTCCCTTAGGTGCAATTTTGCAACATTACACATTTGAACCTAGTTTCTCTGATACCAATGTAAAATTTGTCCCTTGGGCACTACAATTTTTTTATATATAAAAATCACAACTACCAACTTAACCAACCCATCATATTCCATGAAGCTTAATAGTGTTAACTTCAATACTTATCCATTCCCATGGTGGTATCAAATAATTCTTGCCAAATATATGCTTGTACAAAAGAGTAATATGGTCCTATGGTTAAGGTGTTTCCTAGACCTACGACTTAAGCCTTGAGGGTTCATGATGACCCTGCCAACGTATTCCCTCGTGAGAATTAGAGGCATCATAGCTCGCCCCACAATGATAGAGGGAGTTCAATCTCACCTCTTGTATGATATCTATTATCTCATCTTTAACCCATAACTATTAATTTAGTACATGTAAGCTATCAACATAGTCAATTATAATATAATCATAATAATCTTTCCATCAAGTGTGGGTCTAGACCAAACATTACCAAGCATTAGTGCACAAAAATTCACAATATTCGCAAGGGGCATATCATACCATAATCCCAAAGATCATACACAATGTAAGTCATGAGCATACCTCCATATACACAAGCTGACTAGCTCGTACACATCACTAGTATAATAGTGATTGGATCATACACAAACCATAAGTATAATGATGATTAGCTCATGCGTACATCACAAGTACAACAATGATTTTCTTATACACATATCACATTTATATTAATGATTGGCTGCAACATATATCACAAATACATAGTGACAAGCTCTAGCCATACAACACAAATACATATTAATGAGCTCCAACATACATCACGTCAACAATGGCTAGTTAACACCTCACACTAGCTAACACATCTAAATGGATAACACTTGTCCATAATGCATCCCAGATAGAAAGAATACCAATGCATTGCACACTACACCACAAGTCCTATCATTTCCACTAGTCTTTTGCACCATTGGACAAATGGGAAGAGGATTTGTTGCATCTAATACTACACCATGGGTCTGTCCTCAACCCCACAAGGCTAAGTATATAGTCTAACAACAAGGAGGGGATTCAGTGCATCCCATACTACACCACGGGTCCATCCACCATCCCGATGGTTTCCCCAAGTAGTGAATCTACCAAACCTAGTGGATTCTGACTTCAATCACCTATAGGCCACCGATGACAAGTCTGTCCACCCAAGAAAAAGTAGCTCCTGATATATACCACCTTGTGACCTTAGTGATATTTTTAGCTATTTCCTCACAATCTCGGGTAACACTTTGCATCAGTCACTTCAATGCTTACCAGTGATAGCCAGTGAACCCTCTAAATATGTGATTAGCCTCAGATTACCATTACCTGCACAGATGGGTCCCTACCCGTGCAACCGCTACGACCATATCAAGGGTATCCTACTACCTTCACCTTCGTGAACAAGGTGAATGCTAAATAATCCCTAGCAATAGCCCAAACATTGGTCATTGGCATGATCTAATGACTGCTTGTCATTGCTCAAATATCCCAGAGGTTCACTCTTGGGCGGGTCATAATAACATGAATCACAATCTCAATCCATAGATACATGGGCCTATACATAAACACATAGATATGGGATTGAATTACACCGACACATAAGAGATACATGGAATGAACATGAGATGGGCTACCCATCATATACATATAATCAAATACCCATTATAAAGTAATCAATCTTTGCTTATTATATAAAAGCATATTATGTATTAAATACACAATATTAGATTCCCTTAGCTTGTTCATACCTATCCAGGACCTATTCAGCCTCAAACTGAAGCCTGCTAAAGGGAGAAGGTCAAACCAATAAGGTACAACCCCAACCCTTGGATTTATCCCCCTAAACCATCCCACTACGGACTTGAGGTCGTGCAGAGGCATCCTTCACTCAATGAGTACCTACATTCCCTCTTCCAAATGGGTCAAAGTCACATGTAGTTCTCCTTATGATATCTCTCATGGATACCTACGCACTGGTCATGACACTTCCATCCACACATACAAAATCTCAATTTAAACCTTACCATGGTTATCTCTCATCATTTAATGCAAGCATCCCTAAACCCCTTACAATTTCCTATCAAGGATATCATGCTGCCTTTGGTACCATGATGATAATACCATGTAGTTTGTAACATAGGTTTCTATTTAGACTTAGAACGAGATAATATGTATACAATGTGAATATAAGTTATCTTAGATATCATATGTATATTGGTTCTTGATATCTTGAACCACTATATTATACCAATGAAAAACACCTTAAACATTCATATATGAAGATAACACGGTAAAGTAATTATCTCAATTATGATGCATTTACTAATAGTAAGAGTACTAATATTCATCATTATTCACAAGGAGACAATTATGTGAAACTCAAATATGGCTCCAAATGATATTCGACTCATATAATTAAGCATCCCGATCTTATTAATTTATGAAATTAATTTCCATGAGAATGTACCATACCTCAATAAGGCCATAGAAATATTATGTTAATTTTGAAAGATAAAACACAATAGTTATAAAATTGTTCTAGAAAAATTTGATATAAAAATCAACTCTAGATGGTTGACAACAATTTATCTACAAGATCATTAAATGATGATGGACACTCAATAATATTGATAGTAATATGATTCTTAACCTTTTTGATTCATGTATCCTATAGCGTAATCCCACATTCTTATAATAGTTTAGTTTATGGACTAGATACTATTGCACTTTTCACTTGTAGCTAAATACTTCTTATAATTGCATATACCAACATGCTATGATATTGACCATATCATAATATGTTCCTTGATATATTTAACAAATACTAGAAACTCGTGATTAAAGCTGCCCTACTAACCTTATATTTAGACTTATTAACCAACTTTATATCATGTACCATTGTCATAGTCTTTAAAACTATTGTCTCCAAGATAAATACACCATGTGAACTATAGTACACTATCTAACCATAAGAAGACATACAAAAATACTTATAAACTTGTTTTAAGTATAATTAATGCCTAAATCTTACTTAAGAAATTTGGTAACATTGTATCCATTAGACTGATATATGAAAACATAGTTCCATTATTAATATTACTAATAATACTGTTGCTCTTCTAAATTATTTTACCTTAGGGTGCATTCCATATTCTTATGATGATCTATTTAATAGACTAGATAATTCAATCATACTCATCATTTAGACTAATCTTGACCTTAATGGGAATTAGTAAGGTATCAAGAGATGCTAGGTAGGACTTATCTCATAACTTGATGTCAACCACATTGCCAAATTAAATGATAGTTTCCCTCCAATTGATATACATTTTATATTGTGGTTCATTATAGGTATAATATTAATTTCAATATCAAGGTTCTCATATCTAAGATAATGCTAGGCATCATGTGGTCATATAAAAAATATCGATGGAATCAATGAATTATTGAAAGTACCATGCTTCAACATTAGGATTCTCATACTCAAGAGGTCTATAGTCATCATGAGATCGTATAAAGCCAACATCCCAAATCCAAAATAGATTACCAAAAATATCAACTCACAACATTAAAATATACTTTTAATATTATTAAAAGATCATTTCTACTTAAGTTATCATGCAAATCAACTTATATTAAGTAAACCTTATTCCTAATTCATAAATATAAAGATACAATTTTTTCTATAGATTAAATCTAAAATTTTGTACTACCTTATTTGATTTACCCACTTAAGAATATACACCATCTATCACCATCTACCAAGATAGTTCAAACTTCCTAAGATAAAAAAAGAATTTTAACCTTGAAAATGTTAATCCCAACGCTACCTTTGTAAACAAGAAAATCTTATATAGGTACTTTTTCAAACCTTCCTCACCATTTTAGAAATAGAAAACAATATCACAGGATCAAGGTTTATTTATTTATGCTCTTGAAGAGTGATATCAAGGACTATTATACTTATCGATATGAATATGAAAGATATTTCTAATGTTAACATTAAGATCGACTCCTCTCATGGCATTCCACTAACCAAACTCTATGCTTTGTAGATACACAAGCCTCTAATACCTTTTTGTCCTGCTCTGCTTGTTGGGGTACAAATTTCATTCGAATTGAGTGGGTGGATGTGGTGGATTTCCTTTATCTCTAAGACTTCCTTTGTTATTGCAAGATATAAAACCAAACAAAAGTCAGAGCAAGCTAGTTGAACACCTCTGCAAAATCTCTTCTCTTTGCCACATCGTGTGTCTCATAAAATACTAATAGCTTCTATGCTTTTATGAATGTCCACGCTTGTTTAAATTTCCTCCTCAGGTGCAAACTAGAAGGTAATATGTCTTCAAATGCTCAAAACTCTAGATTTACACCGACTCACTGCATCTCCTTGAAAGTTTCTAATGCCTTTTCAACAAATCCATTTTTATTTTTGTGCTTATCCTATGATCAATGTAGTGCCATGAGACCACGTTTCTTTAATGGGCTCCTTATCCTCCTTCATTCCCTCACTTTGCATCTTCTTTCCCTAAATAGGTCTAAAGTTTATAGATTATGGAGGGTTATGAATCTCTTTTCCCTTATGTACTGGCCTTCATGTATAGCCACAAATTTATCTTTGTTTATGACTTAAAATTCCCAATTGAAACTCATGTTTTTATGGTTGTTGCTCACCTCTTTTTTTTTGTACGTCATCATTCACCCTCTTTTTTCTATTCTTTTCTCACACCTTTCACTCCTCCATTCACATATCCCTTCACCTTTTTTCTTGTTCTCCCTATCTCATGCCATTATCTGCACTCTTCTCTTGTTTGTGTACTATTTCCCCTATGTTTTTCTTCTAAGGAAAAGCTTCATATGTCCTTGCTTCTCTTCTAAAACTTCCCTTCTACTCTTCTCCTACGTTCTCTCTTATTTCTTCTATCTTCACATTCTAGAAATTACCTTCCTTACACCTTACTCTCCTTCATGTTTATGTCTCCTCCTCAAAATGAAATGTAAATCTCTAGTAAATATGAGATCGTGGGGTTTAATTTTTTTCAGGCACCATATATTTTCCATATCCTATAGTGTTCTCATGCAAATGAATGGACACCCATATCGTCACATGACATTAGAGGATAAAAGAAAAGGGTGCCAGGCCTTACTAAATGCATTGTATACTATCCACTTGCCATGGCACCCATACCCCTGCCTTTACTCTCCTTGACTTCCATTCTATAGGATTAATTACCTTGGATGTGACATGACCAACTGACCTGAGAATGACTCTTTCCCTCCCATTTTGATCTTCAAATGCATCTATCTCATGGTCATTCCATCTTCTACAATCTCTAGGAGAATTCTACACATGAGATTGATCCTTTGAGCATTTCTTGAGCAATTCAACACATCTTCACATCTTGCTACACTTTTTTCCACCATTGGAGTTGTAACTTGGTGTCCCGAGGGACTGCTTCTTCATTGTTGCAACAACATAGACCTTACCAAGCTTCCATCCTCCTCTATGTGCTTAAGGGTACCTTGATTAAGAAGGTGATATTTTTTCTTGATTTACATAGCATAATGGTTTTGTGATTATTCGGTACTCTTTCCTACTATTTCATTTATTATATTTTCTATTTCGTGGCTTTCTTAGTTGTCCATGGAGGTGGAAACACCAAAGCGGGGGTTTGACTGAGGCAAACCCCTATACAACCCCAACATTTTTCCTCTCTTGGTTGTGTGTAGGTACATGTACATGTGGAGATTGCTGGCGAAGTGGACCCTTAGTGAGTTGGTCTTCATCAGCTTCATATTTTTCATTCATTTCTTATATTATGTTATTTATCATTCTGTTTAGTACGTTAAACTTCATTAGCTAGACTGACACTAGGTTTTTTGGAATTTTGTACTATACTTTTACACCTTCTAGCCATATGGACGCCAGCACCCCAGAGAGATGCTAGCACGCTGTGCTGTCATCTCTAATTTGTGCCGCTGTCCTTGAGTAGATATTTTCTTGAGGTACAATTCGTGTACCAGAAACTGACTTGTTTAACCCCATCCAAATATTCGGTTCAATAGAGTGATAGAAGCACTTGAGAGTGCTCTTCATTCTCTATCTTTGACCTAAGAACTCTTATGTAGTTTGAGGCAAGTTAGGGCAGCCCTCCACTCTTGACTCTTCATGACTTGGAGCCTTGGTGTGGTCGGTCCCCCTATCTTACATTTTGGTGAACCTGACATGAACCATTTTTGTTCCGTTTGATGGTACTGAAAGTTCCTTGCCCTGTATCCTAGGAGCATTGTGGGTGCGAGTGTTGTGAGGCACCTAGCCTTGCAACCCGAGCTACGACCCCTAGTGGAATAGTTGGAAGGTTCCATAATCATTGCAAAATGAAACCTTAATTGGTTCATTGTCTAGTTGCAAAGCCCTTGGGGGCTCCGTGAAAGTTTTGTTTAGTGTTCATGCAAATGGCCTCCTTTTTACATCTGCCCATCCCATCCATGCAACCTACAAGTAGTTCTCTTTGCATAAAATTCACCTCGTAGGACCTTTCGGTGAATTACAATAGAGAACCATCTCCCTTATACATCCCCACACAAATCAATGAAAAAACTGTAACCAGTGTCCTCGTTGATACCACGTGTCAGGTGAATGTCATCACTGAGTAGATTATACTAATTAATTTTTTAAATAAATATGGGTATGAAAAATCTAGGAGTACTATTCACACACATAATGGGCTTTATGTTCCTCCCCTTGGTTGCATCACCTTGTTAGTCCTAGTTGGACCTAAATCAATAAATTTACTCTTTGACATAATCTCGGGGTCTAGACTCTTTAGGGTGAAATTGGGTTTTAATCTTGTTTGATCGATCTTGTTGAGATTCAAGTATTGGTGGCTCTATTATGCTTTGATTCCTCATGCATCAAGCATAATTTGACCCATACCGGTATGGATGTGACATCTATCTTGTAAAGAGACATGATGATTGATAAATGTTAAATATATAATTTTTTAAAATATTGTTAGATATTGATCCATTTGGGTAGCTCAAAGGTTTGCACAAGTTCTATTTTAAGTTGTTTTGTGGTGATTTTAAGAATTTTGAGTTTTGGTGGTTAAGATTATTCTATTTTCAATAGTTTTAATCTAAATTTAAATCTGAATTTGTCATTTTCTTGATTTACAATTGATTTCAAATAATTTTCTAATACTTCAATTTTTTGGGATTTATTGTTTAGTTTAGGGTGAAATATGATTATTTGATAATAAATTTCATTTACAAAATTATATTATAATCAATTTAAAATTAATTATAAATTACTCCTATAATGAACCTAATTCATAAAAATGACAAAAGAAAGAGGGAAAGGGGATAAAAGTGAGCACAAGTTTTCCAAGGATCTCATGTTAGATTTGTTAGAAATATAAATTCTATTCAATCACAATCTCTAAAAAATTATTACATAGATGCACAATTGTCATGTTGGGATATGTCTTTTCATATACATTCCCTATCTAAAGGAACTTTGGATCAAGAATTAGATATAGAGAAATATATTCAAAGCTCTCTAATTTTTGTAATTGTGATTAAAACATGTTATATTGTTAATTGCAAAGATAAAAAAAATTTATTAAAAAAGTGGGAAACTAGGGTTTCAATCCTTACAAAAACTACCTTAGAGTAGAGAAAAACAAGTCCACATAGACTAGGTATAAAAAATTAACAACACATAAACATATATCTACAAATAGCTAACAAAAGAAACAAGAAAAAGAAAAGACAAAGACCAAAGACCAAAATATGGCAAAGGGGATGAATTCTCACTCCTCAATAATTAGCTTATGCATTTGACTATATTGTTCCATGTTAGTAGTAGCCATCTCTTGCATCTTCAACTTCATATCATACAACATTGAAATAATTATTGCGACTATGTGCAATATCTTTGTGTTGTTCTATAGCATAGTGTTCTTTTTCACCTCTTCACAAGAAACAGGTTTAATGTGGACTCTATCATCCCCCATTTTTACAAAAGGTAGCATAGTGTTGATGTGTTTTTTATGCACTTCTCAACATAGGTAATGCATGGGTGCATCACCTCTCTTGAAAGACAATCTTCCACAATCAAATTGTAGAACACTATCCCAAAGTATCTAATGTCAGGTTTAATGTGGACTCTATCATCCCCCATTTTTACAAAAGGTAGCATAGTGTTGATGTGTTTTTTATGCACTTCTCAACATAGGTGATGCATGGGTGCATCACCTCTCTTGAAAGACAATCTTCCACAATCAAATTGTAGAACACTATCCCAAAGTATCTAATGTCAGGTATTGACAGTGCTTGGAATATCTCAGTTGTTTCATGTGATTTTCTAGTAATCACAGGGCAGACTTACAGATGAGTTACAAAGCGTGGGAAGTTGGGTCGAAAAATGGAGTTCCAAGGTGTGAAATTAATGTGCAATTGCTGCAGGTTCAAAATAGTAGTCTAGAACTCCTATTCCATCATTATATTTGGCCTTACAATGTGCAATGAACCTTGTATAAGGTCACTATTAAAAGAAAATTCAAAAGCGTAGGGAGAAGTTCCTAGAACTAAGCTATGAATGAACAGTGATCATGGAGGTTGCTACAGTAGACAAACTTCCTAAACTAGGTTTTGCTTGGCCAAGAGGAACCTAAAATTACACAAAACCAGTGCAATCTCCTAAGGTCTTCTAATTTTTAGATTGCACATACACATCATGAACATGCAATTGAACAAGGTTGCAACAATTAAATAAAGAAGCCCAGGCTAACTTTGCACAATAGTTTTCATCAACAAGTGCCAAAAGTATGGGTTGAAAGCTCATCAAATACCATAACAACAATGTCCATCATCATATCCATTCAAGAAACTAACAACTAAACTAATATGGAAGTAGAACCATGCATGAATAATAAACAAACTCAAGAGAAACACTCATAAATCATGCAATGTAGCCCTCTATTGCTACAGAATGCCTTTACATCAGCTCTCCAACCATTTACAAATGAAGGGAAAGTCCCTATTTATACTTTTCCAAAGCCCAAATGAATGGCTAGGATTAATTTGCATTGTATGGGTCAGATTTGTTTACATTAGGGTTTCACCTACCCCTCATTATCCAGCAATATAAAATACAACTTTTTTCTTTTCCCTATTTTGTCTTGTAGTGCGTAGGTGCTGTAGCAGTTTTGTCCTCTAGTTGATTGCTCTTTTTACTATAGCAGAAACTATCTAAAGGCTGCCCTCTTCCTAATGGATTTGCAACATTTCTCAACCAATCAAGTACAATTTTTTGCAGATTGGTGCTTCTGGGAAGTAAATATGTTGGTCCTGATCTCGATGGATAGCTCCTAAAAGATCATTATCATTAGGTGAAAAGTGGTACAAATTCTTCTTGATTTCTTCAAGGTTACCCCCCTTTGCACCCTTGTCATTGAATTCCTTGACATAGGCCCCCTTCCAATGCCATCTTTGTTGATGGGTGCTAGGGGAAGAGGCGAGCATAAAATGAATGGTGACAGGAGCTATGTTTTTTTCCTTGTTCAACTTTCTCAATGGGTCTCCCTGACGGCCCCGTGATAGGTTCTGCGAATCCTGCATGCAAAGGAGAAATAAGCATATTCAAGTACAAACATGAGAAATGTTAGCAAAACCCCTGCAAAATCCATGTTAGATCAAGTAATTCATCATTTAAAGATCCTAACATATCTTTCAAATCAACATTAACCATTCATTTGGGGAGGAGGCCCAAGGGTGTAGACTTCCCTAGGCTAGTAGTCATTTTGAAGGTACTTATGGATGGATGATGAATAAGGCACAATGGCCTAGATGGTTCCACCCACATCAGGATTTGGCAATGAAATGGGGTCCACCGAAAAGGTTAGGCTATTTTGGCACGTGGGTCCAATCCACTTTGAAGTTTTGGAAGCATTAAGATCATCATTTAGGTGTGTAGACCCAAGGCATGCAGAAGCAGAAGGTGGTCTATCTATTTGAGGCTCCACGGTTAGAACGACGCTGGTAAGACGATGCCCCACAAGCAGTGTTCTGGTGTGCGGGACCCACAGCTTTGGTGAACAGTGTTGTTTCATTGTTGAAGTTCAAACTGTTTGAATGGGTGTAGGCTGGAAGATGTGGGAAGGCACTAGGGGATGGCTGTTCAGAATGGAAGAGGCAAGACAGAAGTCCGCCAAAAGAAACCCACACTATCAGGTTCGCCAGTAGCCTAGGCGTCATTCGTTTGTTCACCGGCAGACCATCAAAGGGAAATAGAAGGGTCGAGTCCCACAGAGCGAGCTGATGGGAACCCATGGTTGTTTAGCATGATGATGATACAGCGGTCATCTACAGGTGACTACCTGCATGGGACAACCCGCAAAGTCCTTCTACTTAGGAATTTTTGTTTCTTTGAACTCGGATGGCAGTTATAGGTGCAGGTTCCACATGGTGGAAACACAAACATTCGAAGCCATTTGGAATGGGAGACTCACCACGACAACTCGTGAACAAAGGTCTGCAAGGAAAGGCCCGCATTGGATAAGTTGCATGGTTTTGATCTTGAATGGCAGATGTGACGGCGGGGTTTGCCAATTGGAAAGATAGGCCGCAAAGGCTATTTCGAACAGCGAAACCAGGGCAAAAATCCATAGAAAAAAGTTTGCAAGGAGAAGTTTGCCAGGAGCCAACACTTACATGTTTTAGTGCAGCTGAGTTTGATGGGCGATCACTAGGGCGGGACTTGGCTAATGGGAGGACATGATCAGATATCCATTTGGAATGGCGGGGTTCAAAGGGCACTCTGCAGGTGGAGGCCTGCACTAGCAGACCCAAGAGGGCCGAAGGGTCTCCATTTTTGGGGGTGCACAAATTTTGCTAAGTTCAAGACAGCTGATTAGGGAGGTCCTTCCATGAGGGCGGTCCTAATGAGGGCTTCAACAGATGTTAAAGCTTAAAAAGTTTAAGGGAAAGGCGATGGCGGCAGGCGAAGCGGAGTCCTCTAAGTAGACGGTAGTTAGGGATTGGCCATTTAGCAAGTCGGCGGTCAAAAGAGCGAACAAGGTTGTAGGTCCCATGGGGTGAGAAGACGTCATGAGTAGGCCATTTGAAATGATGAAAAATCAAGGGAACCCCGCATAGGGTGGCCTGCAAGGGCAGACTAGCATTGCCTGAAGGATGTTAGTTTTAAAGTTTGAAGGAAAACTATCAACAAAACCCCTCCAAGGCCAAAGACTTGGGAATTTGGGAAGTGGTGAAACTTGGTCAACTCAAGATGATTCTTCTAAGACTCCTTGACCACTTAGGACTCAAAAATAGGGGGCATGCAAAATGAGGTGACAACAAAAGTGACCCAACAAAGCAAAAAAGAGGGGGTCCCTACCTAAGGCAGGGCATGTGTGAAAAACATGCACAACAAATGGTGACTCACTGAGGAAATTCTCCAGAGCATTTAAATGACAAAATGGAATCATGAACCCAGAATCTCTCGTTCTGATTCTCACGCTAGAGAAAACAAACCAAACACTCAACCAAAGGATCAAAACCACTAGTCAACCCAACCTTTAGTATGCTAAAAATCCAAGTGTGTGCAATTACATTAATTCCCAATCCTTCAGTTGCTATAGGAACCCAAGCTCGATCTAGTTAAGCTACATAATTTATTCTAACTCCAAAAGCATCTAGGACATTGCCTCATTTCCAATTAGGCATCCATAGCCCTGACGAGGTTGTCATTGTGATTCTCTCGAACATTGCTCTACTGCCAGCCAGGCGTCCATAGCCCCGGTAGAGTTGCTCGGATCTCCCTGAAAAGTTGAATTTATCTTTCTTTTGATTTTCAATACCTTTCTTTTCTTTCATTTCTTTTCTTTTGATTTTCTCTTTTATATTCTTTTATTTCAACCCGTAAGCAGTAAAGCTCACACTCAGGGCTGACGATCATAGTGGCGTTGAAGCAGAATTTTATATTTTTCACTTAACTAGACTTCACAAAGGACCTATGGTGACCTCAAGATTCTTAAAATATGTGAGACATAAGATTTTAGAATACCTCAGAATTAGACCAACCAACAATTTATCCCCTTTGAATCAAACACTTAGATCACTTGACACTAATAGAAGATCCTCATCGTCCACTCTAAAAACTCGATTAGAGTTTGACGAAGAAATACATAAAATAAACCTTAGACAATATGTATGGTTTTTGTATGCACAAATGTGCCCAGCTAAAAGTAGAGGGACCCTAAGCAAAGCAATGGCAAAGAGGCAGCAAAACGAAAGCAGAGAAAATGAAAAGTGAACAACTAAACTAACCAAAGCAGGAAAGCGAAAAAAAATAGCAAGGAAACCACTCTGAAGCACCCTTAACCTACAACAAACCAACCACTCTAACGAAAGCATGAAAGCATGACTATATACACGAACCTGAGGTATGTACACGAAACTTACACTACTCAAAAGGAGCTATGTACAAAGATATTTACAAAGCACTATGTTCAGGTAAGGTAAACCGACATTCATGTTCGTTGGATTTCGCAAAGCATGTGTAGACACATAAAAAATGACCTATGCCTGCAAGCTCTATTTTCACCCTTTCTTCCTAGAATAATTAAGACATTTTAATTATGTCCTTGGTCCACTTTCGACTATTAATTGAATAATTCATAATTTAATTAATTCATGTCCTTTATTCTTCATGATTATTAAATAAATAAATTTTATTTATTTATTTAATACGTCACTAATTGTCTAATTTCTTCCTATAATTAAATAAATTTCTTAATTTATTTAATTATCTTTGTCCATTATGTCTTCCTTATTATTAAATAAATAAATCTTATTTATTTAATACGTCACTAATTCTTTTAAGTCTTCTTATAATTAAATAAATTATTTAATTTATTTAATTATTGCCACCTTGACATTTCCCTCATTTTAAATAAAATTATTTATTTAAAATAGTCCCACTTTCTAATTTCCCTCTTTTTAGTAAATAATTCAAATTAATTATTTACTATCATGTGGCCCCACCTTTTGAATTAAAATTAATTTTTAATTCAAAATAGTGTTTTTCCTCCAAAAATCAAGTAATTTCTATTATTATTTGATTTTCCAGCCACCTCTTTTTTTGTGCCAATCTTATCTTTTGTCACATGCATTGTCAACCCTTGATTTGATTTTCTAAAAATCAATCATGTCCATTCATTTCAAATTTTCCCTAATGTTGCCCTAAACATAATTGTGGGTTTCATATTGAATCTTGTCCATTGATTCTAGGGCACTTGTCAACTTTTAATCTTGGCCATTCCCTCAAAATTGCATTTTCTATAAAATGGCAATTTTGCTCTCAATTTGTCACCTCATGCTCTTGTAATCTTATGCAATCTTATTTTAGACAATCTCATACTCTTTCACTCTTGTCATTTTATCATATGCATATTTACATCTCATTTGGCATAATTTAGACATAGTTTAGATGCTTACTAGTTGCATAATAACATAGTATTGCATGCAATCACTCAAATCCTTCAACATTTGCTTAGGGCTTGTCATAGTCATTAGATTGCTCACATCAAATCTGAGGGCATCATATTTCCAACAAGTTGAGAAGGTATAATGGAGGTCAGCTATGGAGAATGAAGACATTTGGTGAGATATTTTCATGTGTTTTCATGTTATTTCCTTTGCACTTCATTATTGCTTTGGGTTTTTATGTTTTGCATTTGATCTGTGAACCCTAGGAAAATTCCCATGGTTACATTGGTGAACCTGACATGAAAATCAAGCATTTTTGTTTTTCTATATGAAATTTTTATGTTTTGTAGGTACAGATATGGCCACAACACATTTGTTTTGCAAAACGATGCATCTGATATTTCGTGACACATTTGCTTCTCTGAACGACGCATACGACTTGCATAGTGACACATTTGCTCGGACACAACACATTTGACTTGCAGGTTGCTGCATTTTTCTGTCAGATTCCAGTGCACAAGAACTGAGCCAAATTTGTTGTATGGAGTGACATAATCGCTTTGTTGCGACGCATTCATCTGGTAAACTTTTTGCTTTCAAGTTTTTCTAGATTTGTCTTGATTTGTTTTTTGCAATCTATTTTTCATTTCTGTAATCTATTAGTTTAGGTATTTTCTGGTTACTAATGAGTTGTTGTAGCATGTGGCATTAAATCTTCATGGGTCCAAGGCATATCTTTGAAACTACTAACAAGTGGTTTTGTAGGTTTGATTGTCCAAGATTTTGATTTTGAAAACATTGTGTTTGTTCTTTTATTTAGATTAGAAAACACTTCAATTGGAGCTTTAATAATAACATTTTCTTGTCCTTTGCTTGATTGTGCTTGAATGTGGTAGGTGATTATTCTCTCACCTTGTGCAAACTAGGTGATCAGAAAACCAGACCCATCTTATTTTTTGTTTACCCCAATTCAATAATCAAAGTATCCTCTCCCCTTGCGCACTTGTGTGATCCTGGGTGTAAGAGAAAAAAATATTGACTCTAGAAATTGGGCCTTCCTTGGTGGGAAAAAGTACTCACCCTGAGGTGACTCAAACCAACAATGGAGCTCTTTGGCCGAGCTACCCCTGACCGGTATATAAATGTGAATCCTAAGGGAAAGCCTAGGATTACGAGTGTGGATGTGTCATACGGACAAAGTAGGATTCCCCAAAACCCTGTTGAGCGTAACCTCTTCAAGATGGAATTCCTCCTTTAATGGAGCTTAATATTTTCCCCATGTATGGCCACTCAAACGGGGGTCCCGAAGCAAACACCTTTGTGTAGTAGCCAAAATCCTTCTATTTGCTAGCGCAACAATAGTCATTGTGAAGGAATCCACATTCTCACAGCTCTTAGTAGAGGTGATCAACCTACCATGGGAGATTTATGGGGGTTGGAAGCTTGGTTGGCCTAAGAAGTAGTGCACTGTAAGGGGGAGTCCGTGCAGCTAAGCTTTAGGATTCACACGCTAAGAATAAGTGCAGTTGGGGAAACCCACGTGGAATTTAGCGAATATTATCCTTTCCTAACCTAGGATTATGCTTTTCTTCATTGTGCTTATTTCAAAAGAAAAAATATAATGTTTTCCAAGTGTTTTCTCAAACATTCAAACAAACAAACATCACTTACAAATCAGGAAACAAACAGTCAACCTCAAACAATTCAGATTTTTGACCAAAATTGCCAACAAATTAGACTTTTTGCATTCTGCACCACATCTGTTATGACGCATTCACTTAGTTGCATCACATTCGCTCTGCAGAACACTGCATTCACTTTGTAGAAAACCACATTTTCCTAGCCCAAACCGCATTTGATTTCCAGAAAACTGCATTCGCAATACTAAGCCACAATTGCTTTCTATAGAGCCGCATTCGTTGAAACTAAATTGCATTTTCCATATTGAGATGCATCTGTGACCTAAAACAATGCATTTTTTTGGAAAAAACAAAAACCCTGTCTCAGACTAGAAAATGAAGTCAAAACTATCCAAACTGTCCATAAACATCTTTTTGCAGAGGATTCTATCAAAAACCAAATCAGAAATTGCTTAAATTTTTCATCATTTTCATCCATTAGCTTACATCTTTACCTTAGATTCAACCTTGCTAAGTTTAGTTGCATTACATAGGCTTCACAATCATCATTTTAAAACCAATCATTATACTTTCACTTTTTGTAGAATTTGGATTAGGACATCTCACCATACTTTGCAAAATCATTGCCTTCAAAAGTAGGTTATCATTGGACTTAGTCATCATTATCTTCTTTATTCATTTTCCTTTTGTGAGATCTTTCCAACTCAAAATTCTAGTTAGGAAACCTCACTTTTCATTTTTTCCTTGTCATTTAGTCCTTTAAACAAGTCCTTTGATATTCCAAAATTGAGACATAGATCAAGCTTAGGTTGGTCAAGCAACCTTCTTCCAAATCATTTAGACATTCACATTTTTTTAGACATTCAAGTCATTTTAGTCCTCACCTTGCATATCTTATCCTTGAAAATCCAAAAATATTGTCATAAATTCCATCTTAGTCCTCATTTGGCATCTAGACTTTGCATTGGTCATTTCCTTAGTCAACATTTTCATATTAGTCCTCATTGTCACCTTGGCATTTGGCATCTTTTCTTAACAACCTTATCATCTTGCATTAGTCATTTTCCTTAGGCAAATGTCATTATTACCTTGCATTGTCATCCCTTATATTATCAAAAATCCAAAAAACATAGTGTCATCTAGTTGTCATTTTCCATCCTCTTCCTAATTTGAGCAATTCCTTATATGGTTGAGACTAGGCTTCAAAGAAAGAGAAGACAAATGGCTAATTTTGGACAAGACAACAACACTTACATCTTTTCCAATGAAATGAATCAAAGCATGAACCAAGACACATCTTTCATCAATCCTTTCAGCAACATGAACATGCCATCTTCGTCACATAATCCCTTTAACCATTCATACGTAGGGATGAACATGGACAAGTATTTGAGGAAGACTTAGAAGCCACAACCCAAAATCCGGAAGCGACCTCCTTTGTGGAAGAAATGGTTTTACATGATATAGACAGATATTTGGCCATACTTTTAAGTCAAGGAGCTAAATTACCACATGGCTTTGACATTAACATTTTGAGACCAACATCACCCAATCACAATGCCAACAATACAAACAACAATTCGTCCAACACTAATCAACCTCAAAACAATAGAAGCAATGCTTTTGTTGGTGCCACCTCACAAATTGCCACAAGCACTATTAATGTTACCTCCAATGATCAAAACAATTTCAATATAATCAATGCAACATTCGTTGGAGGAACACCTACTATGTCACAGGCCATGTCACAAGCAATGCCAACAATGTCAACAATATCTTCACAATCAGTTGGAGCCACCTTTGGGTCCTCATCAATTGGGGAAAGCTCTTCAAATCCTATATTTGGAGCTTCATCTAGTGCCATGGGTGCATCATCATCAAATCCTTTCATTGGTACCTCATTCAACCCCTTTGGAGGAAGTAAACAACGTATCTTTATTCGAGGATCACAACCAAATGTCAACACATGATCACAATTTAATACCAATACTTCTCAAGGGAAAAACATGAACATTCCCCATGAACAATTTCGACAATTTGGACAAGGAAATTAGAATACACAACACATGGCATCATTTGGACACTAAAATATTCATGGTCAACATTGTATACACCTAAAAATGGTTTGGATAATCTAATTAATTAAATACAACTTATTTGATTAATTAACCTTAAATTCATCTACTATTAAATAAATAGAAATATTTATTTATAGTTCACTTTTCTAATTCTTCAATTTTAATTAAATAAACAACTTCAATAGTTTGTGTTATTTAATCATCTAATCATGTTTCTTCTTAATTAAATAAATGAATTTAAATACCCTGTTGTTCAATTATCATATCTCTTCTATATTTATTTAATAAACAAATTCTATAGTTTGTTTTATTAAATTAATTATTCTCTTTTGCTAATTTGAATAAAATCAAAATATTCAAATAAAGGAAATTTCCTTTATTCACTCACCAATAAAATTAGATATTTAATATCTAATTAATTCAACCGGTATTCATGGGAAAGCTGTGGAGACAAATTGGAGACAAATTGGAAATCAAACTTCTTCATCTCCTTCCTCTGATTCTTCCTATCATCTAGTCTGATGTTTTCATGGGGAAAAACTATTCCCATGATTAGCTCAAGTTTCTTCATCTCTCACAATTCAATCTTCTAGATTAAATCTAGGCCTTTGTTGTGTTGCCCCATCACAAATGTGTTGTGAATCTATAAATACAACCTTTTTCTACAGGAAATGGATCTGAATCCCAACTTTGTGCAATCTTACTCTACAGAAATAGAAATCAAGCATTCAAGCATCTTAGCAATAGCAATATCATTTAACAATAGCAATCATAGTATAGAATCAATATCATAGCTGCATCATAAATCACTATAGCTTCTTTTATCGGATTTCATGTTAGCATAGATTACAGTAGCTTCATCATATCATTTAGATATCATCATATAGAATTAGATTATTTCATTTAACATCTCATTCTCTAGATTGGCAATTTAACAGTCACAATGCTTACCAAATTAAAAATCCCCGTGACTTAATAAATCTTTAGAGATAGAGAACAATATGATGCTTTCAGTAGATTTGTGATTTTAAATTAGTTTAATTATTTTTAAATATTTGATATAATGTCTTATTAAGAAGTGTTTTTCAT
Organism: Sequoia sempervirens; assembly: GCA_007258455.2. NCBI lineage: Eukaryota > Viridiplantae > Streptophyta > Pinopsida > Cupressales > Cupressaceae > Sequoia > Sequoia sempervirens. The sequence goes on along the minus strand of VDFB02047230.1, from coordinate 586,328,999 downwards.
TACTTATTCAACACTTGCATTTTGGCGACCATCGTGGGGCCTATACCCCATGTTTTAGCAATATTTCTGAAAAGTGTTCGTATAGGATTCTGGCATGTTTTCTTTTAGCGTGACTAAGGTATTTTGTAGCGCATCTGACAAAAAATTTAATGCTTCTAACTGGTTTAGCGCATTTGATGAAAACTTTAGCGCATCTGATTTTTTTAGCGCATCCAACAAAAACTATAGCGCTTCTAAAGTCTGTTTCAGCACATCGACCAGAAGTACCAACATGGTTTACTGTCCCATGATCAATCCTATTTCAGCGCTTCTGACAAATTATATAGTGCTTCTGACAAATTTTGTAGTGCTTCTAACAAATTCTGTAGCGCTTCCAATATTTTTTGCAAAGCATCTAATCAATTAAGTGATGCTTATGACCTCTGTTATAGCACATATGTAACTTGTTGTCTTGATCCGATGCGACCACAACCAATAATTTCATTTTTACATTTGGACTAAAATGAACCAATCCTAGGGTATTCATTTGGATTAAAATATATCAATCCTAGGGTATTCATCATACATTTTCTATTTCAGTTAAAATTGATATCATGTCTTTTGTGAAGTAATATCTTCACGTAGATAGAAAATAGTCATTTGGGCTTTAAGAATTGAACATTTGTTTACTGTGATTGTGCGGTGATAGGCCTATGCTCTCCCCTTAACTGGGTGATCAAAATTCCAAACTCATCCTTTAATTTCATGCAATTTATGCTTTGTTAAAACCTTTAGAAGGCCTTCCATAGTGGGAAAAATTACTCACCCTACGGGAACAACCTGAGTGGGAACAACCAAAACCAGGTTTTCCAACCCACTATAAAATAAAAGTAAATCTAGGGAAACCCACATTTATTGGAAGTGTACAAGAGAACCATCCCCAAAATATTTTTTCTAAAGATTGGGAGGTCTCCTGAGGGAGTTTATCATTTTCCGCTTCGAATGGATACCCTATCTACGAACCCTAGTGTAGTATCCAACTTGTCAGTTTCCAAACATTGAATACTCACAATGCAAGGGGAGGGAAGAATCTTCCCCCAAGACACTCACCATATAATTTCCAAGGACCGTTTGCTCAAGGGATCATGAAATCTAACTTTGAGTATGTGCCTAGAAAAGATAAAAACACGGGCGCCCTCTAGGGGGTGACACAGCTATGTGAGTCGACGCAATTTTAAGATGTGGGTTGTTGAGTATGACGATGACCTTTTTGACCTTAAGAGTGAGTTTGTTTGAAGTGTATTATTTGTCAAAAAACCTATGAAAATCAAGAAGGATCATGTTTGATTCTTGAACATACACTTATTGTTTAGATTCTAGGACTTAAAAACAATTGTTTTACAATTGCTTGCTATGTTTTCAAATCATTAATTTAGATAAAGATCATCCAAAAATAAAAAATAAAAAAATTGACAAGTCAACCTGTGAAAACTTATGATTAGGGATTGGAAATCCACAAACTTTTTCAAGAAATCCCTTGCAAAAAGAGTAAAGAAACTAAAGAAGCACCTTAGTTACAAGAAACTTTTGGAAAGAAGAATTTTTTTATATCAAAGTAGGAAAGTCTTGCTTCAACATAGAACTTTCATCCATAGGTTTCACAATTTTGCTAGAGGATATAATGCTGATTTTTCCTTAGAGCCTTTATATTCACAAGATTATTTCCAATGAAGATCTCTTTCACAAAAGCATAATCATAGTCAACCCATTCATCAGTCTTTTATCCCACAACTAGCAATAGAAAATTCCAACAGACCAAATCAATTCATATAATAGAGGAAACATTTGGAAACATTAGGCTTGTCATCAAAATCAAAGATTTACCAACAAGGATACCCTGTCAAAATACCCCAAATTTAGAAATCAACATCAACCCCTTTACTGAGAAAAACTAGAAAACACTGAGAAGTCCTCAAATAATGCATCCACTGACTATTTTAGCGCATCTAAAAAATCTTATAGCGCATCTACAGTCTGTCATCAAAATCCATCAATGTCAGAAATTACCAGATATTTTGGCACATTTACGGTCTGTTTTAGCACATATACCTTGTCTTTTAGCACATCCACAGTTCAAATAGCACTTACACAGTCTGTTTTAGCACATCTAAAAAAATTTATAGCGCATCTATTAGCTGTAACTAAAATTTTCCAGTACCAAAAAATTACCTGTATTTTACCACATCTACAGTCTATTTTAGCGCATTTACCCTTTTTGACAACACTTTTACCATATCTTTTAGTGCATCGATAGTTTGTTTTAGTGTTTTTTCCCTCTGTAATAGTGCATCCACAAAACAAGAAAACAAATAGCTATTGGAAACATCTATCAAACTGTTGACATCAAAAACTTAGGTTTTTACCAGAAAGAAACATTTTCACAGGCCAGACAGTGTCTTAAACCTGAAACAAATAGGATCCTACAAGTCAAAATTATTTTCAAAGTTAAACCAAAATCTTGCAAACTATAAAGTGTCAAATTATCAAACAACACATCTTGGTTATTGAGTTAAGTTTCATCATCAAGATTTTATCATCCTACAATCACAAAACGAAACACAATAATCAATTTTTTAACTTGGTCTCATCAATAGAATATATCATTATATTTGAATTTTTTAAAATCCAATTGACACTCATCCAAACACAAAAGATCAAATTTTAAGTGAGAAAAACAAAGACTTGTATGCCAATTTTGACAAGGTTACAAAAACAAAAACTTAGAGAAAAGGAAATTGAAACACCAAACGTTATGGCTGAAGAAAACCCCTTTCAAAAATTCCATCAAAATGATCCCAATGAAATAACCCAAGAAGATGTCCAAACTGCACAACAAGATCCAAATTTTCACAAATTCATGGAAAAGTCTTGGAACAAGACATGGAAAAATACCTCTTGATGCTAGTATAATTAGGTGCAAAAATTATGAAATATTTTGATATTAATCAATTATAGGAAACACCTAGAACAACTTAAACTGAACCACACAACATGAAGACATAGATCAAGTAGTTGCCCTAACATGTCAAATGCAAAATTTACAACAAAAAATTCAGGATATGCAAAAGGGAACCACAAAGAGGTATTCATTACAGGACATTTGTCCTTATCCTTTTCATCCAAGTGTAGACATGATACCCTTCCCTAGACATTATGAATTCCCCAAATATGACAAGTACAATGGTAAAACAAATCCAATTGACCATGTGAGGGAATTTAGAACCATGAGTTTAGAATTTTCACAAGAGGATACTTACCTAATGAGGTTATTTCCAAGGATCTTAGGAGGTCACTGTATGTAATGGTTCTCCAAATTACAACCAGGGATTCGATCCTTTGAAGAACTAGTCAACAGATTTATGTCACAATTTTCCTTCAATATTCAACATGAAGTGACCATAAAAGATCTGTACAACATGAAACAAAAGAAGGGTGAGACATTCCTATCATTTCTATAACATTGGCAAAATTTGTTCGCTAGATATCCTCGATCTATACCTGGAGAGGAAAAGATGGAATTATTTATTGACAACTTAACTAATGACATGAGTTATAGACTGGAACTACAATGTCCCCTGACATTTGAAAAAGCAATTGAGAATGGGCTTAAAATCAAAGAAGCCTTGGTTAAAATAGGAGTGATTAAACATTACAATGATACATTAAACAATACAAATTCCTCAAATCACTATGGCAATAATGATAAACCCAAATTTTGGTAGAAAAATAGAAATATTGGAAACAATGATGCTACAACTGACACACAAAATATGAAACCAATATTCAATTTGATGACAATGATTGTAAAGATGAATCAAAATGATAATCAAAACAACAATCATGGTACCACTCAAAACAACAACCCAAACAATGGAGAATCTAGACCACCATCATATCAAAGACAATCCAATCGATGGAGATTTACACCATTGGGACAAACATTAGAATCAGCAATGAGAGAGCTTATTACAAATAGACTTATTACCCTACCAGAAGCAAGAAATTGGGAGCCGAAAGTGAAACCATCTTGGTGGAATGATGCTGACTATTGCAACTTTCATAAAAATAAAGGACATAAAACAAATGACTTTATGCAATTAAAACATCTGATACAAGACTTGATTGATAACAAGAAGGTGTTTGTTGAAGGACATCAAACAAACAATGATCACAGTGCATTTACAAATCCTTTACCCAACTATGAAAAGGGAGAATCTTCTTCAAACAGTAAAGGAAAAAGTATAAACTATATTTATGACAACATCATTCATTGCATTTCTAAGGTTGAGAAAAATAATGTCATTGAAAATCAAACAGATAACATTAGCATCAATGACATCATATCCCTAAACGTGATCCCAAACATAAATACATCTGACAACCAAATAAATTTCATAAAAATTAGGGAAACACAAGACTATCAATCGGTCAATGTAACGAAAAGGGGGAAATCCAAAGTGATACTAAAAGGAGTTTCATCTAAAACAACTACTCCCCCTTCAAATCAATACAACATAGTGGATCAACTACAGAAGATACCAGCACAGATATCCATATTGGAACTTCTTAAAATTTCACCATCACATAAGGAGGTTTTGGAATAGGCTCTAGTAGCCACTACGGTACCCAATAATTTGGATGTCTATCAATTTCAAGCTATGGTGGGACATCTAACAACACCTCATTGTTTGTCATTCTCTGAACAAGATGATGTTTCCATAAATCATCCACACAATGTGGCCCTTCATATAGAAGTTTTAATCCATAAACACCGTGTCAAATGTGTCTTAATAGATGGTGGAGCTGGATTAAATATTTGTACTTTAAAACTAATTTGTGCACTAGGTTATTTTGACAACGCCATTGATGCCAGAAGAAAGATCATGATAAAATCATATGATGAAGAAGAAAGGTCTTCCAAGGGGTTGATTGTGTTACCAATTCAAGTGGGACCAATTGTCAACATAGTTTTCCAAGTGTTAGAGAAAGAGCTAACATATAACATAATCTTGGGATGTCCATGGATTCACGAAATGCAAGCAATACCCTCAACTTATCATCAATGTTTAAAGTTTCCTGTTAATGGACAAGAAGTTACTATTTCAGCTGATTACAACAATCCCCAATATTGTAACATGCTTAAAACAGCACAAGACACTTTTGTGCCCCATAATAGGGAAGCAAGTACATCAAGTTCATCCAACAATGAAAAAAAATCAAACATTGTATCCAAGTGGGTTGAGAAAAAGGACCAGTCAAAGGATATAGGTATTGTTGACATCAATCCATCAAATAACGAAGGTCAAATGAATTCACTATCTCAGAATTCAAAGAAAATGTCCATGTAACAGAAAAGGGAATGGGAGAATATTTCATTAGGCAATCTTTGGATCTTACACAGTTATTATCATCTCCAAAATCATATGGACAACCATCAACAATAACCCGACAATCATCACAACCTACCATAGTTCTAGATGAAAGGTTTGTAAAAGTAGGTACTCTAGAAGATGAATCAGAAGACAAGGCCATTCTCAATTGGCTCTACAAAGACAAAGAAGCATCAACATCAACAAATATCGGCATAAAGATAGACCAATATGGAAGGGAAAATCCATATTAGAGAAAATGGGCTATGAAGGACAGGGACCTATTGGAAAAAGAAAAGATGGCATTATAGAACACATTCAACCTCTCACACTTCAGCCTAAAGACAAAATAGGATTAGGCTATATAGGGGAATCAAAAGAAGAAGCAAGTCAAAAAGTGGTAGAAAGGATTCTTCAAATGAGGGATGGTTCTGAAATAGATTCCAATGAGCATGAATGGGATAATTTATCTGCAACATCATACACTGACATAAAAATTGATGTTATAAAATAGTATGCACCCACATGCGAGGAGGACACAGTTTAAGAACTAGACCACTTGTATTGAGATCAACAAAGATCAATGACTCAAGTGAGGATGAACATGCATCGAGTGAAATAGACAACTTAGAGGAGATTAATATCATAGACCTTGACCTCACCACTATCAACTTTGACAACATGGCTATTGGAACCCTCACTGCCATCGATCTTACCCAACCTGATGACTTTTTACCCTTAATGCATCTTGAACTTATCGACTGGGAATCAACTGAACCTATTAATATACCAGTTTTTACGAATGATGGTTGCATTGTAAATTTTCTTTGTAGTGACACACCTGACATAAGTTCTATCCATAAAGGTCATAATGACACTTCATATCAGGAGGGTGTCAAATCTTCCAGTTGCAAAATTGAAAACATGAATAATGGATCTAATGGTGAAAACATTCAATGGCAACATTAGATCTTGAAAAATTAAAAAATAAAGAACACATCTGACAGTGAAAACCTCTCTAAGGCAATGAAATATGGGAGATTTGACACCCTTCCGGAGCATTATCATGAAAGATCATTAGTGCTGGTGGAACCTACATAGTCAATCAATATTGGCATAGCAAAAAAGACAAAAATGCTACATCTAGCAGCATGAATGATAGAATAGGAAAATCCAAAATTCGTCAAGTTCTTTGAAGAGCGACATATCAACTTTGCTTGGTCTTACTCTGATATGCTAGGGCTAGATCTAGATCTTCTAATACATCATCTATCTTTACCATCCAAAATCAAACTAGTCAAACAAAAACTTAGGAAAATGCATCCCCACATTGCAATGATGGTAAAAGATGAGCTGAAAAAGTTGTTGGATGCAGGGTTCATCAGATCCATCGATTATGCTGAGTGGATTTCAAATATTGTACCTATATCTAAACCAGATAACAATACCAAAATATGCACAAATTTTAGAGATCTAAATAAGGCATGTCCAAAGGATGATTTTCCTTTACCAAGCATTGACATTATTGTAGATTTAACAAAGGGACATGCCCTATTGTCATTAATGGATGGATTCTCAGGTTACAACCAAATCAAGATAGAACCTGAAGATCAAGAAAGGACAACATTCACTTGTCCTTGGGGTACATTATGTTGGAATGTCATGCCCTTTGGGTTGAAAAATGCAGGTGCAACATATCAGTGGGCAATGACCACTATTTTCCATGACATGATGCATACTTTTATGGAAGATTATGTGGATGACATATTAGCAAATTCGTACACCAAAGAAGGACATTTGGAGATCCTCGACAAAATCTTTACTAGACTGGAGAATTTCAATGTCAAATTGAACCCTAAGAAATGTGTGTTTGGTGTTACATAAGCAAAGCTCCTTGGATACATAGTTTCAGAAAAAGGTATTGAAGTGGACCAAGCTAAGGTCAAAGCAATAATGGAGATGTCACCGCCAAAGAATATCAGTCAACTACAGTCTCTATAAGGCAAGCTACAATCAATCAGGATATTTATCTCCCAATTAGTAAACAAAAATCATCCATTCAATCAACTGCTACATAAGAATGTCTCTTTCAAGTGGGATCAAGGATGTGAAACAAATTTTAACCAAATAAAGCAATATTTGATGTTGCCTCCTATACTCATGCCACCTACAGAAGAGAGACCATTGTTACTATACATTGCAACAAAAAATATTTCTTTAGGAGCTCTATTAGCAGAAGAAGATTTTGAGGGAAAGGAACAAGCTATTTACTATATCAGTAGGACTCTGAACGGTTATGAAATAAATTACACTTTCATAGAGAAAGCTTGTTTGGTAGTGGTCTTTGCAACCCAGTAGTCACAACATTACATTTGACCCATACAGTCAGAGTCATAGCAAAGATTGATCCGTTAAAATATCTACTTAGCAAAGTGGCTCTAACAGGGAGACTAGCAAAGTGGGTCATGATCTTAAGTGAATTTGACATCTAGTATATAGACCGAAGAGCCATCAAGGGGCAGGTGATAGCTGTTCAATTAGCTAAATCTCCATTACCAAATAATCATCCAATGAGCATTGAATTTCCTGATGTAGACATTTTGACTATTATCACACAACAATGGAAGCTTTATTTTGATGGATCATTTACACAATGGGGATCAGGAGTGGGAATTATGTTTGTTACACCACAAGGATATACCATCCCAAAGTCATATAGACTCATGTTTCCATGCACAAATAATGTAGTAGAATATGAGGCATTAATCCTTGGCATAAAAGTGGAAATTGACTGGAAAATCACACAGCTACAAGTATATGGAGATTCATAATTAGTTATTTATCAAGTAAATGATGAATATCAAACAAAAGATGAAAAATTGATGCCATATAAGAACATGGTTGATGATCTCAAAAATGACTTTGTAGATATTAAGTTTGAACAGATTCTAAGGACAGAAAACAAAGTTGTTGATGCTATGGTGACAATTGCTTCTCTATTGCAGATTCTAGAAAGACGAGGTCATTATGAGTTTATGGTAGAAAAAGTGTCTAATCCTACCTATGAAAATTCTGAATCACAAACCATATGCCAAATAGTCAACATTAAAACATCACTCTATGGAGAGATCTATGCTTACCTCAAGGATGATATCCTTCCTCCTGATCTTTCTAGAAACCAGAAATGTAACTTCATCCGCCAATCCGCACGACATACATTGATTGCTGACATACTTTACCATTGAGGTTTAGATGGTACTCTTCTTCGGTGTCTAGAACATAATGAATCTAAAATAGTCTTACGTGAGGTTCATGAAGGTATTTGTAGAACTCATTCAAGTGGACTAACCCTAGCAAAGAAACTCCTCTATTTGGGGTATTATTGGTCAAATATGGAGGAGTCTTATCAATTTGTTAAGAAGTGTGAGAAATGCTAGATCCATGGTAACTTAATCCATGTTCCAGCACAAGAAATGCAACCATTTACATCAACATGGCCATTTTTCAGTGGGGACTGGACCTGGTAGGAAAGATAAATATGTCTTCATCCAATGGACAAAAATTCATAATCATAGCAAAGAAATACTTTACAAAGTGGATAGAAGCGGTTCCTTTAACAACAATCATTGGAAAATAGATCTCATCTTTCATACTGAACTACCTCATCTGTAGATATGGAATTCCTCAGTCCATTGTCACAGACAATGTTAGAACTTTTAAGAACCAGGATGTCTAGGAATTACGTGAAAGATTTCATATCCAACATTGTTTGTCAACACCATACTATCCTCAAGGAAATGGCCAAGCAAAGGCCTCATACAAAACAATTCTAAAAATTCTAAAGAAAATGGTTAACAATGTTGGATGTGATTGGCATGTTCAATTAAATCTTGCTCTTTGGGCATATAGAACCAGCATCAGAACACCTACAGGAGCTACACCATATGCCTTGGTATATGGATCAGAGGCCATCCTGCCTATTGAGGTAGAAAAATGATCACTCTGTGTCTCACTAAAGGGTATAATTGTAGATGAGGATTATAGAGTCTCTAGACTACAAGAACTGAAATTGTTGGATGAATGTCGTCAACAAGTTGTAAGCCATTTGAAAGCATACCAATAGAGGATGTCTAGGAACTACAATCATAGAGTAAAACCTAGAATCTTTTAGGTTGGTGACTTGGCCCTAAAGGAAAACCCTAGAAATCAATAAGACAAAGAAAATAAAGGGAAGTTTGAAGCTAACTGGCTAGGTCTCTTTGTCATCATATCAATTTATGGATCTGGAGCCTATCAACTATCTACACCTAAAGGGGATTTGTTTGATGAACCTATCAACAATATCCATCTCAGAAAGTTCTACACCTGAATCGCCTAGTGCATGAGTCAAGTTTTGAAAATGGTTACCTTGATGAAAACCTAGCAAACAGGCATCTTGGTGATAGAAGAATACAAAAAAAATACAAAAAATACAAAACAAAACAAAAAAATACAAAAAAATAAAAAAATTGAAAAAATGCAATAAAACCATGTAGTGAAAACTTGGAAACAGGTGCTACTTGTGATTTTAAAGACAAATTTTCAATGTATTAGACACATGTCATGGTCATTACTTCCACCATCATTTTACATCCATTATCATATCATTGCGAATGGTCATGTCCCACCCTAGCTTGGGGGAAAAATCCTAACCTCATTGGGGGCAATAAATCTCAAGCTTAACTAAATAGACGTACAATAGGAAGACAAATGCAACAAAAAAAATGATCGAAACACAACCCAACATGAAACATCAATCACCATCAGAAACACATTGGACATCCATATCACAATAGAAAATCCAAAGAAAATTCAAAAACAAAGTTTGTGTCAGTCGAACTATGTGGTCTCTATGTGTATAACGTAGGCAAGGCTAATCTTTGATCAGCCCTCAAGGCCCCTAGGATAGGTCTTTAGGTTAGGTTTTTGGTCAAAATCTCAAAAATACAAAAACATCATAAAATCAAAATGGATGATCTAATCTAAATAATGGTTGAAATACTTTAAGCAAAGGTTAGATATGTTGTACTTTGATCTTTGTTATCATTTCTTTGGAACAATTCGATGATGCATTGAACTAGAGAAGCTAGGAAGGAGAATGGTATTTTTCCTTTGTCTATTGTCTATGAATTAATCATAATTACTGTGTGAATTGTCGCGGGAAGTGCTCTACAAAGTATCATGGATGACATTCCAATTCACATAGGAAAGTGACTGATTCTTGTTTGTTTACGCAAGAAATGCTCAGGTCATCTCGGTTTAATTATACCTAGATGCTTGTGTTCACTTGCAATATCAAAAATCATGAAAGTAGTACTCAGGTCATCATGGTCTAAATTATGCCATCGATGCTTGTACTCACTTTCAACATTTTTAAAGCTCTATGATGATACAAAGCACAATAAAATTACTGTTAAGATGCCAATGTTTGCATATAGATTTGCATGGTAAAAATAGATTGCATTCATAATAGTTTTACATCTAAAGAATATTTGTTACATAGAAGTGTAACCAATTCCAGAAAAAGGATATATTTTTCCCATAATGGATTGAGTATACTTGACATTAACAAAAACATCATAATTATCATATAGTTGCATCATCATTTTCATTGCATACATATAGAAAGAATTTTTTTTATCATTTCATCATTCATACATTTAAATAAAATAATTTGTATTGATCATATCATATTTTTCATATCACACATCATAAAATTACATAAGAAATTCTCAAAAATAAATCTCTATAGTTACATTTCATTCATCCATTAATCACAACAACAAAATACTTTACAAAGTATTTGGCGTGCCTGGGAGACTGTCAAACCCTGGCTCCAGTGGGTTGGCTCTGGTTTTCATGATAGGCTTTCACTTCACCAACAAAACATTTGGTGGTCACCTCTTTTTCCCTGTAATGATCAACCTTTGGCTATAGTGCCTTGGCTTAAAGCTCTCAGATTTCACAAGAAGGGTATCCAGACCCTCCAACAGTTTTTTCATAGACCCACCATGTGTATTATGCAATGGGATGAGTTTTGTTCCCTATATAGGCTTCAAAACTAGGACCGTGTTACCTTTGATGGTCTGGTGAGTGCTATTCTTTTCCAAGGCTTGCTTGTGGGTTCTCGACTTGTCCACTTGGGGGTACATGACCCTTGGTGCCCTTTATGTGGGTAGGCTAAGACTTTTAAGCATCTCTTCTAGTTTTTTCCCAGAGCTCAGTAGTTTTGGACTTGGATTCATGACTTCTTTCGGCCATTTAGGTGAAGTTGTTCTCTTGGCATATGAATTTGCTAGGGCATTCACCCAGAATCCCGACTAAGTATACCCAACTTTGGCACACTTTCAGGGTGGAAATCCTTTTTAATATCTAGAAAGATAGGAATGCCTGCATATTTTCTCATTCTCAATTGGATTGTTATATTTCTTTCTATACAAAAGCTATAATTTGTTCTAATGTGTTATTACAGATTCAAGTGAAAGCCAATAAAGTGGCTTTGGAAGTTGCTCACCTGCAAGTGCTCCTGGACCATTGGGGAAATTCCCCCTACACTGTTGCTTGGGTTCCCATCTCATCCTCTTCTTTCTGCAGCCAGTCACCCTCTCGGGGCCGGCAGCGAATTGGTTCTACGCGTCCCCGCTCTCAGCCTCCTCTCTGGCAGGAGTCTCGTCCTCCTCGATAGGCTCGTTTTCCTCCGTCGCAGGCTAGCCAGGGGTGGCCCTCTAGCAGTGTGTTGGGGAGTAGTGGTGGTGGCTCTGGGTGGCCCTCTGAAGATGCTCGTGCTTCTAGCTTTGGCTGGCCAGACCTAGGTAAAGGTTTCTTGCGGCTAGCTCTTACAATCTCCCCTCGTCGTGAGGAAGTTAATAAAGAAAAAGATAAAGATGATAATGATGGTTGGGGTTCTCCTCTTGACGTCACTCCCGACCCCGTTGATGTATGGGGGAAGAAGGATGATAGAGACCCTTCTGGCTCTGTTGGCATTGCTCTGGCCACCTGATGGCCTTTTTCTTGTTTTTTTTGTTTAAAATTTGATGTATTTTTTCTAGGTGTGGCCCATATGACTCCAGGGATGTACCTTTTTACCACCCACTTTTTTTGTGAATATGTACTTTTTTATTATTAATTAGTATAGATAGCTTCCTATTCATCAAAAAATACCATTATATTCATCATTTTTCATTCACTTATTACATCATATATTTGCATTTATCACAAGAATAAAAGTGCACATATACCATTTACATCGCACATCATATATCATTTAAAACATCATATCCATAAATCATTACATATAGGAACATTATCAATATAATTTAAAATTACACATCATCATACATCCATTTTTATCCATATAAATAACTTCTTACATCATGCATCATCCATACATACATCATACATCCATACATCATCATTATGCACATCATAAATCATAGCATATCATCATGATTAGAAAATTGCATCCATAACATCATAATATACGGATCATCACATGACATATAGAACATAGGAAATAAATGCATCCATCATAGAATCATATAGAACACATAATCGATCGATAAAATTTGCTGCATATCATATAGACCTCATAATCATAATGTCAAGTATACAATGATGTCTCAAATGAAAAGAGATATATCATCAAAAAATGGTTGTAATCGGAGTATACATCACATCTCAAAATACAACAGAAGGTACAATCATGAAACTATGTGCTGCTAGCTCCAGACGGTGTAGGCATCTCAGGACCAGTCCCTCCACCACCAAATGTACCAAGATCTCTCGGGTCTCTCAGGAGAGGTTGTGTCACACCTCTACTCACAGTCCTTGAATGGGACCTACCAAATTGGGACTGTGCATAGCTCACTATCTACTCTGACAGAACGGTATCATAGAATTTACCTTTGTAGTAGTCTACCTCCCGACCAACATGGACAACCTATTGCATATAATCTGCTATAGTGGTACCATCTTCCAATCTTTGCAATCTCTTAGCTACAACCTAAGCCCCCTATGTGATAAATCTAGCAGCATCCCTCTCAACTTTCAATGATGTAATCTGAGCCTGAGCCCCCTTTGCAATCTATCTAGCAGCATCCCTCTCGGCTGTCAATGCTATAATCTATGGCTGAGCCACAATCCAACTAAGCCTATACTTGTGCTAGAGCCTATGCGTGAGCCTGAGCCTGTGCCTACATCTGTGTCTATGTCTATGTCAATAAACCCTGGGCCTGAGTAAGCTGACCCTGTAAAGTCTATACCTATACCTGTAGACTCGCTATCTGGGTCTATTGTTGTTGTACACACTGCTCTGAAGGGGCTACCACTATTTTCCTCTTACAAGGCATCATATACTCCTCTAAAGTTGGATCTGACCACTTGCAACCGATCCGCCTGATCCATCTCAACCACTATCATACCCCTCCTCCTCACCACTATTCTCATCACTGCTACCCTCCTCATCCCCACTTCCCTGCTCATCACCACTGCTCTTGACCTCCTCCACCACCACCTCCTCCTCACCAATCTCCTCTCTCCTCCATTAGTGACGATATACAATACCAAACCCCTCCTCAGAAGGTAATGGTGTTGGCTCATCGGGAATGGTAATACGTGGAAATGGATGTAGCACCAAATACTCGGCATAATCGGCTGTAACTAGTGGCTCAACAATATCCAGAAAAATATCCCAAACAAGAGGTTGTAGAGCCTAGAACTCCTGCACAACAACATCATATGATAGCCCGTGCCCCTAATTTGTAGAATCTAATGATCGACGAGCATAATGGGGAACACCTTGGGGAATGCCCTGAACAATACCATACTAATGGAGCACTCATCTAAGCAGAAATATCTCCAAAATCCAACAAGTCTAACCAATCAAAATAAATGACTGGTAGAAAAATGACAACTAAACATCATCATCGTCCCAATGCTCTCAATCTAAATATGGATGCCATGTCACAGTCTCCATATCATCCAATACTCTGTGCCAATGATCCAACTTACCTATTCTAGGCTAAGTAAGTCTACCTGCGTATATATGAACATAAGGCCACCTGGCAGGTCGCTGCCTCACCATCACTGGACGCATGACAACAATATGCTCCCATGCCCACACCTATAGTAGAGTAACTTCAGTTGATAAACTATGACCTCTAGTGTAAACAGTTGAATGCAAGTCATGATACAGATAGGCAAGCATACACATGCCCCAAGCATATCTCATCCCATGTACAATCATGCTCTCCAGCACATAGCCCCAACCAATAGAAAATCTCTTTGACCTGCGATCAGGACAAAGGAACCCTCCAATAAAGCCAGCAAGAACTGTTGGAAAAGTGGCATAAGCATCCACCATCTCACACCATGGAATCCAATATCCAGCAATCCTATCATCCTTAAATACTCGATGGAGAGCCTCGTTCTCACCCTGCTGTGATGAATCATAAACGATGATATCACCAACAATAAGTATCCGCATAATCCACCAAACATCCTCAGGGGTGACTATCATCTTGCTAGTAGGTAGGTGGAAAGTATTATGCTCACTATGCCACCTCTTTGCTAGGGCTATCAAGGGACCTCGATTAATCCTAATCTGGGGCATATCTAATAAGGATGATAATCCACAACATGTAATAACTCCTTTCTTAGGTTGTGCTAGTTGTGGTATCAAATCAAAAGTTTGAGGAAACCGCTCTCTAATCTAGAGGTTCATCAAATCCTCCTATCATCATGAAATATTCAAAGTCAGTACTTTTTGTCAAATCAACATCAATTATCCTATCAAATCTAATCATCTCTTGGTGAGACTTTTGATCAAATCTCATGAGAAAACATAATCGAACCTCACCTATCATGAGGTAAATCATCAAACATCATTGAACCTCGCCTATCATGAGGTCAATACATCAAATCAACCTCGCCTATCATGAGGTTCATCAATCAAACTATAATTATTCCTCACCTATCATGAGGATAATTCTCATCAATCAAACATCATACCTCGCCTATCATGAGGTTGAACATAATCTACTTGATCAAGATCATCAATCATATCAAACCAATAGCTGACATGATCAAAATTGACAAAATCAAGGACAAATTTGACAAACTACATCAATCTAACTTGGATGCACTAAAACAGTGTTTCTATAAGCCATAATATCAGAAGCACCATTAAAATACTTAAAAGCGCTAAAACAGGCGCTCAAAGCACTAAATCATCAAAATCACTATTTTAGGAGGAAAATGTGCTAAATCAAGTGCTCAAAGTGCCATTTCAGTGAATGCGCTATTTCAAGAGGTGAAGCACTAATCTACGGGGAAAATGTGCTAAAATAGAGAGTGAAAGTGCTAAAATTCCTATCCTAGGCGCTAAAACGTTGAAAGCGCTAAATAAATCTACTTAAGTGCTACAAAATTCAACGTAAGTGCTAAAACAGAGGTTATAAGTGCTACATCAGCCTTCACAAGCACTAAAAGAAATGCAAAATTTAAAAACTGAATAAATCACAAAAAATGAAAATGCATGAATAACGAGGAGGTTAATGGGTATGTATTGGAGGTCCATAGGTGGTCAGGCGGTTGTGTCATCACATGCGCTCGAACCGGTGAGTGTGGTAAGGGATTGGAATTTTGCTTAATTTTCTCTCTCTCACAAATTTTTCAAAACTCAATTGCACAAATGAGTTTTAAAATCACCCTTTTGACCTTTTATTAGGTTATTTAAGATGGGATTTTTGTGGGATTAATTAATTTTTTCAAGGGAGTTAATTCAAATTCATCATAGGGGAAATTTCTACATTCTTTATTAGGAGATAAATTATTTCAACATTGAATCTTCATTGAATCATCATAAAATCATTGAAATATCATAAAAATTTGAAAAATCTGAAAAATTCAAAAAAAAAAAAAAATTCATCAATTTATCTCTCGAGGGGGCATATATTCATCATCACATGAAAATCAACATCTGGAGCATACTAAAAAAATTCGTCGATACTGGCAACAACAAAAAAAAATTCTTTGAAGCAATGCATAAACACATCACTTAAAAGAGGGGAAAAATGTATACACCTAAAAATGGTCTGGATAATCTAATTAATTAAATACGACTTATTTGATTAATTAACCTTAAATTCATCTACTATTAAATAAATATAAATATTTATTTATAGTTCATTTTTCTAATTCTTCAATTTTAATTAAATAAACAACTTCAATAGTTTGTGTTATTTAATCATCTAATCATGTTTCTTCTTAATTAAATAAACAAGTTTAAATACTTTGTTGTTTAATTATCATATCTCTTCTATATTTATTTAATAAACAAATTCTATAGTTTGTTTTATTAAATTAATTATTCTCTTTTGCTAATTTGAATAAATCAAAATATTCAAATAAAGGTAATTTCCTCTATTCACTCACCAATAAAATTAGATATTTTATATCTAATTAATTCAACTGGCATTCGGGGTTGGGGCCCTAGCTCGGTTGGCTAAATATTTCCTATTGCAGGAGGTTGGTCATGAGGTCTAGTCTCCCCCACCCCCATGGTACTGGAGGGCATGTCGTGCCAGTGCCACCAGTCACATTAAATATTTTACTAGGTGCACTGTAGTTTATAGGGGGTCGTGCTACCCGATTCCTGCAATCTAAAAAAGAATTCAACTGGAATTCATGGGAAAGCTATGGAGACAAATTGGAGACCAATTGGAAATAAAAATTCTTCATCTCCTTCCTCTAATTCTTCCTATCATCTGGTCTGATGTTTTCATGGGGAAAAACCATTCCCATGATCAGCTCAAGGTTATTCATCTCTCATCATTCAATCTTCCAGATTAAATCCAGGCCTTTGTTGTGCTACCCATCACAAATTTTTTTCCGTGAATCGATAAATACAACCTTCTTCTACAGGAAATGGATCTGAATCCCAACTTTGTGCAATCTTACTCTGCAGAAATAGCAATCAAGCATTCAAGCATCTTAGCAATAGCAATATCATTTAACAATAGCAATCATAGTATAGAATCAATATCATAGCTGCATCATAGATCACTGTAGCTTCTTTTATCATATTTCATGTTAGCATAGATTACAGTAGCTTCATCATATCATTTAGATATCATCATATAGAATTATATTATTGCATTTAGCAACATCTCATTCTCTAGATTGGCATTTTAATAGTCACAATGCTTACCAAATCTGATAGCCCCGTGACTTAATAAATCTTTAGAGATAGAGAACAATATGATGCTTTTAGTAGATTTGTACTTTTAAATTAGTTTAATTTTTTTAAAATATTTGATATAATGTCTTATTAAGAAGTGTTTTTCATTACTTATTCCACACTTCCAAACATATTCCTCAAATTTTGACTCAAATGGTTGGAGGGCACATTCCGACATATGCATCACATATTCACACCCATCAACATATACCTAATCAAAACTTTCAATACCAACAACATGCAAATGAAAACACATCGTACATCTTGCAACAACACATCCCACAACAAAACGCCAACATCTCTTCACAACAAATGGGGACCCATTATATACCTATCACTCCCATGTGTGATGCATTGAATAATCCTATAATTGATGCCTTGAAAACTCATGTGGCTCACTTAAAAAACACCATAGAAAACATGCAAACGTCCGACAAGAAGTTTCACATGTCATATGACCTATTCTTATATCCTTTTGACACAAATCTATACATGCCACCATTCCCTCCTAGATATGTGGCACCAAACTTTACCAAATATAAGGGAAATATGAATCTTATTGAACATGTTCAAGAATTCATGACCAATTGTATGGAAATTTCTTATGAACACACTTACTTGATGAGACTCTTCTCTAAGAGTCTTACAAGACCTACACTTGAATGGTTCACTTTGAAAGGGATAAAAACATGGGATGAACTTAAAGACAAATTTATGAAAAATTATGTGTATAATATTGACATGGATACCTCCATCACTAGCTTATGCACTCTTACACAAGAAGATGCTAGTGAAACTTTTATCCCATTCTTCAAAAGATGGAGAATTCTAGCAAGTCATTGCCACATTGACATACCTGAGAAAGAAAAGGTCGACATGTTTGTTCAAACACTCCTAGGCCCATTGAAATATGGATTGCAAGTTCATTACTGCACAACCTTCACAAACTTAGTCGAAAAGGGTGTCCAGGTGGATAAGGATCTCATTGCTAAAGGAGAATTAAAATATGGTCCTAAAAACACAAACGCAAACTCATCAACAGACAAAAATAAGTATTGGGTAAAAAATAAACATGTTACCAATGATGTCATTGTTGATGCCAAGGCTATAAACACGATGGATCATGTACTTACTCTTAAAGGAGCTCATCCAAAAAACAAACCAACAACAATACTGACACCCCCTGCCAATGTCATTCCAAGTAACCAAAACGGTCAAAACAGTCAAATTCAAGGACAACCCTGCCAGACAAGACAATTTCTGAAAAGATGAACATACATCACTTTGGGAGAACCAATTGAGGATGTCCTTAAGAAGCTCCTTCAAAATGGTCTCATCACACTTGAGGACCATAAGCCATATGACCTAGGACAGTTTAAACCATCATGGTGGGATGACAATGCTTTCTGTGATTACCACTAGGCTAAAGGGCATAAGACATCCTCTTGTCAACAACTAAGAAAAATTGTATAAGACCTCATTGAAAATCGCACAATTGAATTGGGTGGGTCACAATTTGCATCAAATGCAGACCATACTATTCACAAAAACCCACTGCAAGGCCATGGTTCTAATAAAGCCTCCACATCAGGTTCTAAGACTAATAATAATCAAGCCAATTACGCTTGTGTTGCATTTGATTATTCAGGAGGAACCATCATTAATAACATCTGAACTGATGATGAATATGCCAATACCATCACTATCAAAAGAGAACCTGAATGCAATACCACTACTCAAAGCGCAAAAATCACCATAGCTGGTCCACCTCCTCAGCAACCAAAACTTACAATACCCATTTCATCCACAAAATAACCACAATCAAGTCCATCTACAAAGTAGTCCCAACCTAAGAGTCAATTTAACCTTATTGATCAACTAGGAAATACCCCTACGCAAATATCCATACTCAAGCTACTTCACATTTCTCCTGCACATAAGGCTATACTTGACAAAACCTTGCAAGAGTCCTCTATACCCCAAGACATTGATGTCAACTAGTTTAAGGCCATGGTGGGTTATCTCACTACACCCCATCATGTAACATTTTTAGACCAAGATTATTCATCACCAAAGTCCAACCATAATGACAAATTACACATAGAAGTTTTCATCCATAAGCATAAGGTCAGACAAGTTTGAGTAGATGGAGGAGTAGGACTGAATATATGCTCCTTAAAATTAGTTAAGGCTCTAGGCTTTTTTGATGCTTGCATAGACGCAACAAAGAGCATAGTCATAAAGGTGTATGATGATGAAGAATGTTCATCTCGAGGTGTTATCACTCTTCCCATCAGAGTTGGATTGGTCATTGTGGACACAACTTACCAAGTCCTAGATCTTGAATTACCCTATAACATCTTGCTTGGCCGACCTTGGATTCATGCCCTAAAATTTGTTCCATCCACCTTCCACCAATGCCTAAAGTTTCCCTTTGACGACACAGAAATCACCATATATGGAGACCCCAATCCTTTTCAGTATTGTACCAACCTAAGGGATATTTCCAAACATCAAGTGCCCATCAATCGAGAAGCTCCAAGTTCCTCTTCTTCCAAATTCATTGACATGTCCACACTCACATCATCATCCATATCCACTTCTTCCACATCTTCTACCATGCCATCATCTTCCTCGCTTCCTAAGGTTGAGTCCAATGTCAAGATCCAGGACCTAGGCTGTGGAGAATTCAAACTAAATACGACATATTGGATCACAACAATACCCAAGTCTCCTAAGGTCTATGGTCGGTCATGTTTCAGAATGGAACCTAAAGAAATTTTTAAGGTTCCGCCAAAAAAAAATTCATAAAATGGGGAGACATGAACAACGAAGAAATTGCTGACATAGCAGGATGGCTTTATAAAGAAATGGAAGACTTACCCCCATTACTAGTTAAGATATATGGAAAAGGATATGACATGCTAAAGGAAAAAGGCTATGATGGAACTAGTGGCCTGGCAGAAATAAAACTGGATGAAGAGAAGCTATAGCACCTTCCAAATGACCAAAGCATCTTGGGTTAGGGTATGGTCTACTCGAAAATGATGATCAATTTACCAATGGACTTTTGAGTGAGAGCATGAATGCTTCGGAAAGTGTTGAGACAATTGAGGAATCCCTTACCGAAACCAACTCCCATGAATGGGAATTTGTCTCCCAATGATCCCTAAGTGACGGTTGCCTTGATGAATTGTTTCTTTAACCTAGAGAACTTACTACTAAACAAATATTTTGGCAAACATTTAAAATTTATCCGGCCTCTAATAATGACAATCCTAAGATCCCAAAGAAACAAGAAAATTGGGATAGGCTCTTTTGCCCAAGGAACAATGACAAACCTTAATCGTCTTCTGATCCTATTCTAGTCATACACCCAACCTATCTACCCAACCATCTGAACTTAATGACCATCATTTGGATTCATCTGAGTGTCACATGACACTACCGACCATAATGATAGTCCTTTTGTACCTTATTTTGATAAGGAGTATGAATCAAGTGAAGCTGAATATTGGATAGAATCCGATTGGGAATTGGATGATGACAACTACATTTTCAATGTCTCTAAATTTGTCTACCTAATTTCCACATCTTCCCCACAATTCACCAATATAGATGATGGTATTTCCTTAGTCTACCCACAACTAATCGATTGGGACCAACAAGGCCCGCTAGTCATGGACATATTTCAAAATGATGAGGCCATTGCATAATTTATCAGACTACGTGAGGGAATACCTAGTGGTGATCACAAGGTTGGATTTACAATTGACTTAGATTGTGCAGCTTACTTCGGGGAGACTACTCCATCCTCTAGTCACAAAATGAAAAATAAAAAATGAAACATCTTTAGGTGAAAACCGAAAGGCACCTTCTCATGATGAAAAAGTAAAAATAAAGGACATATCTATAGGTGACAACCTCTCCAAGGTGCCCAAAGATGGAGGACTAGAATTTCTTCCCGTGACTCAAAAAAAATCAGCAATGCTCATAGAGGACACCATGGAAGCCAACATATGTATGGTAGAAGATCCTAAAATGGTCCTCTTTGCAGCATCCTGGATGGAAGAAGAGAAACCTGAATTTCACAAATTCTTTGCAGAGAAAAGAATTAATTTTGCATGGTCATATGTCAATATGCCTGTGTTGGATCTAGAATTGGTCTTACACCATTTTCCACTACTTCCAGATGCCAAACCAGTAAAACAAAAGCTGTGTAAAATGCATCCTCAGATCGCTCTGTTAGTCAAAGTTGAACTCAAGTAACTACTAGATGCAGGATTCATACGATCTATCAACTATGCTAATGGATATCCAATCTTGTACCAGTCAAAAAACCAAATGGTCAGATACATGTCTGCACAAATTTTAGAGACTTGAACAAAGCATGTCCAAAGGATGACTTTCTATTTCTAAATATAGATATCATAGTTGACCTCATGGTAGGATAAGAGATGTCCCTCATAGATGGTTTCTCAGGTTATAATTAGATTCATATTTCCCCTGAAGATCAGCATAAAATAGCATTCACATGTCCTTGGGGTACATACTATTGGAATTTCATTCCTTTTGGTCTTAAGAATGCAAGTTCCATGTATTAGAGAGCTATGACAACAATATTCCACGACATGATGCACAAGATAATGGAAGATAATGTAGATGAACTTTTGGAAAAATATTTGACATGAAAAGACCATTTGAATGTGTTAAAAAAATCTTCAAGAGACTGGAAGAATATAAGGTTCGCTTGAATCCAAATAAATGTCTTTGGTGTGACATCAGGAAAATTTTTGGGGTGCATTGTCTCTCACAGAGGCATTGAAGTAGATCTTGCCAAAGTGAAAGAAATATTAGACATGCCTCCTCCAAAAGGGATAAGTGAATTTAGGACATTACACGGCAGGTTACAATCCATCCGACACTTCATAGCACAATTGGCAGACAAGTGTCATCCATTTCAGTATCTTCAGCGGAAGGATATTCCCTTTCTATGGACTGATAAATGTCAAGAGGCCTTTCAACAAATAAAAGATTATCTCTTGTCACCACCTATTTTAATGCCACCATTTGAAGGGAAACCTTCGATTCTATATATTTCTGCAACAACTTCAACACTAGGGGCATTACTAGCACAGAATGACCATGATGAGAAAGAGAGAGCAATATACTACATCAGTCAGACACTAGTCCGATATGAGATAAACTATACATCCATTGAACATGCTTGTCTTGCAGTTGTCTTTGCTGCTTAGAAATTAAGACATTACATGTTGAATCACTAGACACACCTAGTAGCAAAGATTGATCCTCTGAAATATCTCTTGAGTCGCGCAGCATTGACAGGTCGTCTGGAAAAATGGGTCATGATCTTGAGCGAGTATGACATCCAATATGTAGAAGGAAAGGCTATTAAGGAACAAGTGATAGCAAACCAATTGGCAGATGCATTTGTACAAAGTGATCATCCATTAATGGTAGACTTTCCGGATGAGCCCATATTTCATACAAAACCTAAGTCACCTTGGAGGCTATACTTTGATGGGTCTCATACTAGTCACGGCTCAAGGGAAGGAATATTGTTTATCACTCCACAAGGAAACTCCATTCCTAAGTCATTTTGCATAGCTTTCCCATGTATACAAATAATGTGGCAAAATATGAGGCACTTGTGATAGGACTCAGAATGGCCATAAAATGCAAAATCAGGACACTTCATGTTTATGGAGATTCTCAATTGTTCATCAACCAAGTTAATGACGAATATGACTCCAAGGACGAGAAGTTAATGCCTTATAAACGAATGGTTGATATATTTCATACATATTTCCACATGGTGACTTTTGAGCAAGTTATGAGAGCACAAAACAAGGCAGCAGACACAATGGCTACAATTGGCTCTCTCCTAGACATCCCAAGCAATCTACCACAACTTGAGTTCCTAGTGGAGTAGCTTTTGGTCCCTGCATATGATATTCCTGAATCAGAGATAATCTACAAGCTTTTCGGTACTAATTCTCCATAGTATCAAGATATTTATGACTATCTCAAGTCCCAAACCCTTCCCCCCAACCTATCCAACAACCAATGAAATTTCTTTATCCAAAATGCCACCCGATACACCATCTTCAGTGACACCCTTTACCGTCATAGCTTTGACAACACCCTTCTTTGATGTCTTGACACTAACAAAGCACACACAACCTTACACAAAGTACATGAGGGTATATGTGGGTCTCATTCAAGTGGTCCTACTCTAGCTAAGAAGATAATGAGACTTCGGTATTATTAGCTAACCATTGAAAAAGATGCACTAGAGTTTGTCAGGACTTATTGCAAAAATCAGATACATAGTGATATGATTCATGCGTCAGCATTGGAAGTTCTTCAACTTATTACTTCTCCATGGCCCTTCACATAATGGGGACTCGACCTCATGGGAAAAATCCACCCTACCTCTTCCAATGGCCACAAATTCATTATCACGGCCACTAAGTACTTTACTAAGTGGATCGAAGCCATCCCCCTTACATACATAACCAGAAAATAAATTTCCAAATTCATTCTCAATTACATCATTTGTTGGTATGTTATTTCGTAGTCCATCATCACAGACAACAAACGTTTGTTCAAAAATCAAGACGTTCATGAGTTATGTGAGTGATTCCACATCCAATATCATTTCTCTATGTCATACTACCTGCAAGGAAACAGTCAAGCTGAGGCATCCAATAAGACAATACTCAAAATTCTTAAGAAGACAGTCAATGACATTGGTCATGAATGGTACATCCAACTTAACCTTGCCTTGCGGGCTTACTACACCAGCATCTGTACACCTATAGGAGCCACTCCATTCACCCTATTCTTTGGATCTGAAGCCATATTGCCCATCGAGGTTGAAATTCCATCCTTAAGAGTCTCCATGAAGGGTCTGATAGATGATGAAGAATACAGATAGTCATGACTACACAAGTTGGAGATGTTAGATGAAAGAAGACATAATTCCTTGAACCATATACAAGCATATTAGAACCTTCTCTATCGTAGTTACAACAAGAAAGTCATGGTCAGGAAGTTTGACATTGGTGATTTAGTCCTCATGCAAAATCTTAAAAATTAGGCTAATAGAGAAAAACCTGGCAAGTTTAGCCCAATTGGCTAGGTCCTTACCTCATCATATCCTCTTTTGGTTCTGGAGCTTATCAGCTAGCTACTCCAGATGGTGAACAACTAATAGAGCCTATCAACAGTCTACATCTTCGCAAGTTCTATGCATACCATCAGAAAATCTAGCCAAAAACCACAAAAATGCAAAAAAAATGAAAAACATAAAAAAAATCATCACCTTGGTGAAAACCTGGCAAACAGGCGTCTTGGTGACACCAAAAAAAATGAAAAAATGAAAAAAATAGTAAAGAGAAATAATTCATCCAAAAGTGAAAACCTGGTAAACAAGCGCTTTGGATAAGTACCATGGTGAAAACTTGGAAAATAGGCGCCATGCGTAGTTAGTCATTGCTCAGCCATCTACTATCATCTATCTACCTTGGTCCATAATAAACACTCACTTTTCTGACATCACCTTGCCACCCGTCACAAAACCTTGTCATGGCCAATAACGATTGACATCAAGTCCTGCATATCACCCATCTATCACCCCACACACATCCTTTTTGCATTCGTCTAGTTGGCTAGTCCTGGACTTGACTAGGGGAAAATCTTTATTACCTGATTGTAGTGGGTATCACACATGGTCCTGTCACTTGTAAAATTTCCTAAAGAAAGATCTAAAACTCATAAAAAGTCCTAAAAAAGACCTAAAAATCATAAAATGTACTAGAAAAAGACCTAAAAATTGAAAAAATTCCTAAAAAAAAGACCTAAAAATTTAAAATGTCTTGAAAAAGACCTAAAAATTGAAAAACGTCTTGAAGAAACCCAAAAAAAATAGAATATCTCAAAAACACAAAAACAGAGTTGTGTCTTGTCAAGTTCGTCATGTTAGTTAGTCTTAGTCATTTGTCTGAACTACGTTGTCTATACGCATTTGCTAAGTAGGCAAGGCTCGCGTTTGATCCCCTGAGACATTAGGTCAGTGCTTTTAGGTTTGTCAAAATAAAAATCATGACTCAACCTTTGGTCATCAAGACAAAGTCATTGGTCACGTAAAACTATGAGGTCTCTGAGTGTATGACGTAGGCAAGACCATCAATCGATGAGCCCTCGAGCCTACACTAGGTCAATCCATTAGGGTTCATGACACTACACTGGCACACACGTCAAAATGTCTTCAAGTCAAACAAGTCATCTCAAAACAAGCAAACTCCTACAAGCAACTCTAGCAATTATTTAATAAACACATTAAACACATCAACATGTATTCAACAACAGTCAAACTTTAGTCAGCTTCAGTCAAAACAAGTCAAATTGTCATAACCGGTGAAACTGTCAACTCTTGGTTATTCTTCAGATGAGTCCTTCTGAAGAACAACCTTTGTCATTTATACCTTAGGATGTGTCCTTCCTAGGTATTGTCACTATCATTTGGCATTTTGAGGGATCCTCTTGACATTTGAAGATCGATCCTCTTGACATCGACATTAGTCAATATGTGTCCTTCCATAATTTGGAAAACTTTGACACTCGACACTCAGACATCATCAAAATGACACCTTTGGCATCCGACATTGTCAAACCTGACATCTTTACATCAAAACACCTCGCATTTAGACACACTTGGAAAACACTTGACACTTGTCTTTGACTTTCTCATCATGTTACCAATTTCTCAACGATGTCTTGACAACAGGATTTAGAGAAGCAATGACCATGATGATTGTCTTGTATTTTATTTTTGGCAGTCATGTTGCTAGTTCCTTGAGGATGTCCTAACAACAGGATTTAGAGGAGCAACAACATTTCATGACTTGTCTTTTTTGTCTTTTTTTGCTTGTAGTTGGTTATGACAAAAAGACTGGGGAAATTGTGCTCTTTGTATGAGTCATGATAATCCTTGTCTGTGATTTCTTGTCTCATGTGATGATACGACCTTGCACACCTTGATCTATGTCATATAATGGTGTTTTTTGGCCATTACAATAATCTTCCCAATGATGATCAAGAGTAATAATTATTAAAGTCCTATGGTAATATGTTGAAGGATTTTGTTTATGTGCTAACATTCATCTCCTTTTGTCTTGTCATCCTATCTTGTCCATCTCACGATGATATCCTATGACATACAAAAACATAATTTCATACATAGTCATATAGGAATTGCATTAGGTCCATACATACATCATCTATATCATTAAACCATATACATTGCATCATATATTGCATTGTCCATATATAATCCTGCACCAACATACATAATCATAAACAGAGCATCCATTGCAATAAAAATATTATGCATATCATTATCATCCTCATGTAAACATCATCCATAGCATCATCAGGACACATAATTAGAAATAAAAATCACATCATCATGAAATCTTATCATAAATAACTATCATAAATACATACATGGCATTCCATTTACACGACATCATCATAGGAATCATAAATGCATAAATCACATCACATAGTCATCACATAACTACATCATCATAATCATCATCAGATAAGCATACATCATAAAACATAGTCAACACATAATGAATCATCACATAACATAAATCATATAGAACGCATCAAAAAATGCATTG
The DNA here is from genome assembly GCA_007258455.2 of Sequoia sempervirens. NCBI lineage: Eukaryota > Viridiplantae > Streptophyta > Pinopsida > Cupressales > Cupressaceae > Sequoia > Sequoia sempervirens. The sequence goes on along the minus strand of VDFB02047230.1, from coordinate 586,301,601 downwards.
CATATATAATCTCAAAAAGAATATAATGTCACAAGATAAAGTCATGAGATATCCCAAAAATGGAGCTCGCAGGCTCGATATTCCATATACAAAGTGTCATAACATAAATGTCTGAAACATGATGATAATAAAGTAAGCATGTCAAGTGCCCCTAGGATGTTCTCTCCTCATCCCCTCATGGAGAAGAGCGCAGTGACTGATGACCTGAACCTGGCAATGGCATAACATGTGTCTATGAGGCCAATAGTACTGACATTGATGGCATCATCTCAATGGTAACATGCATCTAGGATGACATTGTTGCCTGCTTCTAAGAAGCCAAAGGATCTATCACTAGAGGCTGGATATGAGCTGATATGTGCCCTAACCTAGATGACCTATGGCTATGACCTAACTTGTGACTAGAGGCATGCCTGTGAGAGTGGCTAGACCTATGACTTGATGAATATCTTGAGGAGGTACATCCCCCCACACTGCTCTGGCTCCTATTGTTGTTGCCACTCCTTGCCCTACTCCCATTGCATGTCCTCGTCTAGGATTGTGCCAAGTTAGGATCTCATCTCTCAAGTGGAATCGCCTACTCATATAATAACCTATAACATCCTATATGGGTGCTAACCCTGGCCAACTCTCTTGCTAAGTCTCTTGATGGTCCTAATCATAATTGTGTAAACTTTGTACACCATCGAGCTGACTCTTGTTGACGGATCACTGTCTGATCCCGCTCTACTCTGACCACCTCTAGTTCTTCTTGCAAGGCCCTCACCCATGTTGTGCTCTCATCCAACCTCCTCTACATGTTTTTCACTCGCTGATCTGCAGTCGCATCATGTGGTAGTGGTGGTCCTATGGGTGCATCATCCTCCCCCTCTACCATCTGCCACCTCAGCAGTCTATTTGTCTCATCTATGGCCTTGTCATCATCACCTATCTCCTCCTTATCCCCTGTGTCCTCCTCTCCCCCAACAACCCCCTCCTCTCTCAGCACCTCCACCTCCATCTCCCCTCCTGCCGAACCTCCATCTCTGGCAATCCCTCCTCCACTGCATGCTCCTCCTATCTCTCCTCCTCCTCCTGCCTCCCCTCCTCCTATCTCCCCTCCTCCTGCCTCAGCCCCTCATCTCTCTCCTCCTCCTCTGGCACCTCAAGGACGGAATCTAGTGTCGCTCTATCCACACGCTGCCTCACCCTCCTCCCCTATCTCCCACCACCGCCTCCTCGTCTTCATCTCCCACCATCTCCACCATCATCTCTGTCATCTCCATCTCTCCCTCCACCTTAGCCTCCATCTCTCCCTTGGCCTCTACCTCTATCCCTACCTCCCTCTTTGCCTCGCCTACCACCTCATCACATCCATGGTATCACAGACCTCCATCCATTGGTGTCAGTCCATTAGGATCTGTCAAGGGGAATGGTCTATGACTCTTCCACCATAGATCGAAATCCGCTGTAGTTCCTAGATCTGCAGGCCCCCCTATCCATCCCCACTACTAAGCCACTAAACTATCAATCTGCTACTCTACAAATGGCACTAAAATCATTGGACCCCATGAAGACTCTCAAGATGACCTAGAATTCTTGGTTGTACACATAGGAACACCCTACTGCTTGCCGAACTACCATAACACAATTTGAGGCAAGAACATCTCAATGATAAGCTGACTCTGAATAGTCTGGCCAACTAGGTACCTAAATTGTCTACAAAAACTAAGGTGATCCACCTCATCCTCCCACTGCCTACAGTTCCTATATGGCCTCTAGATAAAGGATACCATGGTGTAAATACAATGGCACCACCAGCCTGTCTCTCTAACCCTGGTCTGCTGAAGTGAGCTGGCATAATAATATACATAGGGCATGTCATCCGCTAGCTATGGTCTTTGGATCAATGGATGGAAGATGACGATGTGCTCCCATGCCCAAATAATAAGGAGCGTCGTCCCACAACCAATACTCTACGCTCTCCTGTAGGCAACCTCATGAAGCTGATGGTATAGCATCCCCAGTAGGCAAGGTCCCCTAGCATACATGGTCTTGTCTCATCTCATCCCCACTAATACATTTCCCTAACCAATAGAAAATCCGTGTCCTCGATAATCAGGAATATATACTCCTCTGATCAATGTCGCCAATAGGGCATCAAATAGAGAGTAGTGCTCCACCATGAACTCCTAGAAGATCTCGTACCCCTTAATCCCCAATCCTGCACCAGTCTTGTTATGATAGTATGTTGTAAATGTCTAATACCCATGGTGTGGATCGTACATGATCCACTCTCCTCAGATAAGCAAGCACAAGATCTAGTACACATCCTCAAGTGTGACTATAGCCTCCCCCGTCAGAAAATGGAAGTAGCATGTCTCGAAATGCCACCTCTTGCAAAGTGTAGTCAAAATTCCCCTATTTTCCTAGATAATGGGCATAGATGTAGCACAGTAGAGTCCCAGTCGCATCAGTCGCCATCGCTCCCTCTCCCGCAACTGGTCCCAGAATCTATAAGTGGATGGCTTTCTCTCTCGTGCATAAATCAATGCTAATTGTCTCTACACGTCAAAACATGCATCAGTACCTTGTTGAAAAGCATCATTACCATTTATCTAACTCAAAAGCATTTCAAAATCTGAACTTAAACAAAACCATCCTTGGTCCAAATCAAAGTCAAATGCATCATGTTGACTTCATTTGCATCACAATCAGGTGTTTTTGTCATTTTGTACTTCAATTGCATTGTAACTTGGCAATTGCATCATTCCAGACCGCGTTTTCATCTCAACATGCGTCACAATTCTATTCACATGTGTCACTCTATTGAAATGTGTCACTTGATTTCATGAATGCATCACAACCTTTCAAATGCAGCATTGCACCCCTTGTTTGCGGCGCGATTTGGAAAATGCATCTCAGTTTTTCACAAATGTGTCATGCTTCATTGACCTATCCTAAAGAACCCTTGCATTTGTGTCATGATGCATCAAATGCATCGAACGTGACTACGATTGTGGCTTATGTGTACGCATTTGCGTCACAGTGCATTTGTTCGTGGACCTAAAACCCTAAAAATGACACACAAAATGATGAAATGATAAAGTCAGATGTATGTACCACTGGCTCTGAGCCCTCTGGCCATCTGTAGGTCCAAACAATCTCCCTGTAGTGCTCAGTCACTGGAATCACCATCTTCACCATAGTCCTCCTTGCTTTGAGTTCTCAAATTTACTATAGTTAAAAGTGAAAATGAATTGAATTTTACCCCATTTTCAACCTATTTATAGCGTCAAAGTGAGATTTTGTCAAACCTTTTATTACTAGAGGCTCTTCTGACTGACTTTGACCAACTTTTTAGTTGCCTTAAACTCCTCAAAATCCAAAACCATTTGCGCCATTGTTTTTCTGGTCATCAAATTGACTTATTGGGACACTTTCCAAATTTTTCCATCGCCAGGCCAAAATTTGAAAAAAAATATGAGGGGGCATAGATAATCTGTACCTTCATTGGGGCATGTTTTTGACTAAATTTTCTTTGTCACAATGCGACAAACTGCATTATGACAAAGAGGAGGAAAATGCAAACACATTAAAAATGACCTAGGCCTGCAAGCTCTATTTTCACCCTTTCTTCCTAGCATAATTAAGACATTTTAATTATGTCCTTGGTCCACTTTCGACTATTAATTGAATAATTCATAATTTAATTAATTCATGTCCTTTATTCTTCATGATTATTAAATAAATAAATAAAATTATTGATTTATTTAATACGTTACTAATTGTCTAATGTCTTCCTATAATTAAATAAATTTCTTAATTTATTTAATTATCTTTGTCCATTATGTCTTCCTGATTATTAAATAAATATATCTTATTTATTTAATACATCACTAATTCTTTTAAGTCTTCTTATAATTAAATAAATTCTTTAATTTATTTAATTATTGCCACCTTGACATTTCCCTCATTTTAAATAAAATTATTTATTTAAAATAGTCCCACTTTCTAATTTCCCTCTATTTAGTAAATAATTCAAATTAATTATTTGTTGTCATGTGACCCTGGCTTTTGAATTAAAATTAATTTTTAATTCAAAATAGTCTTTTTCCTCCAAAAATCAAGTAATTTCTATTATTATTTGATTTTCTAGCCACCTCTTTTTTTGTGCCAATCTTACCTTTTTTCACATGCATTGTCAACGCTTGATTTGATTTTCTAAAAATCAATCATGTCCATTCATTTCAAATTTTCCATAATGTTTCCCTAACCCTAATTGTGGGTTGTCATATTGAATCTTTTCAATTGATTCTAGGGAACTTGTCAACTTTTAATCTTGGTCATTCCCTTAAAATTACATTTTCTATAAAATGACAATTTTGATCTCATTTTGTCACCTCATGCTCTTACAATCTTATGCAATCTTGTTGTAGGAAATCTCATACTCTTGCACTCTTGTCATTTTCTCATGGGAATATTTACATATCATTTGGAATAATTTAGACATAGTTTATATGCTTACTAGTTGCATAATACCATACTATTGCATGCAATCACTCAAATCATTCAACATTTGCTTAGGGCTTGTCATAGTCATTAGATTGCTCACATCAAATTTGAGGGCAACATCATATTTCCAGCAAGTTGAGAAGGTATAATGGAGGTCAGCCATGGAGAATGAAGACATTTGGTGAGATCTTTTCATGTATTTTCATGTTATTTCCTTTACACTTCATTATTGTTTTGGGTTTTTATGTTTTGTATTTGATCTGCTAACCCTAGGAAAATTTTCATGGTTACAGCATGCACAAGTAGATGGAAAATGGTTATAGTTCTAAACCACACAGATTTATCCTTATATTCAAAAAAATAAAGTTCAACGTAGTAGCATTCAAATTCAATCACATCATCATGGAAAAATAAGCAATTGAGGTGATTTGTTAAGCCCATGGTTGATCCATAAACACGTTTGTCTCCCCTTGTTCCCATAATAAAAATGATAAACACGACTGCAAGTATTCATACGAGAAAGGAAAGATAGAACCTGGATGTCGTCATGTATAGGTGGTAGTGTTTGACAGTCGAGAGAAAGAACTGCATCGTCGATCATTGCATCGACAGCCTCGGGTGGGCACAGTGGAGGGTGCAACATCTCTAATCTTGAGCTTGCATAGGGTTGGGAATATGGGGAAGAAAACACCTCTTCCAATCCCCTAGTGGGATTCGTAACCGCCATTGGCTACTCTTCAAGGAGGAATACCTCTTCTTGTTGATCTTCCACAATCTCAATGTCTACTTGATTATTGTCCTCAAAAGGCAGTACATCATCCAATCCCTAGGTGTTGACCTTAATTTTATGATGTCTAATGTTAGAAGATAATGACATGGACGAATCTATCCCAATACAACTTTCTAAACATGAAAGGGGATCAACAATGGTCAAGGTGGAAGGAACCCCCAGTTATATCTTGCAGTTGACCAAGCATATCATGTTTGTTGGTAGCTATCAAAACACCCCCACCTTTGTCTTCCTCCTTTTGTAGTTCATGTATCTCATCATGACTTCCACTCATTTCCTCTTGTTCACTATCATTGTAGATGGAGAAGGAGTTCCTCTCCCAATCTAGAAACTCTAATGCTTTGTTTTCTAGAGGTTCAGGTAGTAGGACTTCATCACCCCCATCTTCTGAGATGTATTCTTCTTCAGTGTTGGCATACCTCCGCAATACAGCTCCCAAAGGAAAGAAGTCATCAATGGATGGTACCTCATCAAGGGGGCCAAGATTTACTATGTGATTTCCCTCCAAGGACTCCCCATAAAGCCTATCATCCATGGTGTATAAATGCTCTTCAAGAGGGAAGGGTTCTTGATGTCCGATGGACAACACCCCTATGTGCTCTACTTCATTGTTCGGAAGCTCTTAATGTTGTCATTGTCCTTTTGTTGCTGCCCTGACATCCTCATGAGGGTTTCCTTCAACAGAATTATAACTTGGTCTTGACTCTTGATCCTCAAGTTCAATCCTTGAAGCAGCTACAGGAGGTGGTGTACTTGGCTTCCCCACTTTTTCTTTAACTTGTTTGATAACCTTCTGGCATAGATCACATGTGAACTCAGAGTGTGATGAATCATGGAGTTTGGAAAAATTTGGGAGCAACAACACCTCCATATCCACTTTATGTCTTAATTCAGACCAATCCCTTGCTAATCTTGAAACAAGCTGGTGGTATCTTTCCACTATTGGGTCCTCATCATCAATTGGGAAGGAAGTTGGAGAGTGGACGATCATGGCATATGATTGTTCCCACTCCTCCAGATCTTCATTTTCAGATGTTGGATCACTATCGTTCATGAAGGAAAGGTCTTCTAATTTGATTTCACTTATGCCTTCATCATCATTTTCTGATGCTCCAAAGCTACCAACCTCTTCCTCTTTCTAATTTTCAGCATCTTCATTGGCTGCCCCAACATACATTGTTGCAGACCTTTCTAATCCATTGTCGATAGTTAATGGCTCCTCTTCTATAGTGGAAGACTATTTTTTATTGATGGAGGGAAAGCCTTCTGAATTAGTTTTAATCAAATTTTCACCAAGGAACTTTGTTTTCCTAGTGAAATTAGCTTCTTCCTCTTGGTTCTCATCCTCTATGTCTGTCATCCCAACACTGTCTTGTGTCAAATTTCTTGGTTCATCTTCAAGGTGTTGTTCCCCAGATGTTGGCAGATCTCCTACCTCATGGGATGACTCCCCTTCATCAAGAGTTGGCTGCTCCAACTTGTGCAAACAACCCTTGGATTGAGTGATAATATTTGCACATGATGAACAAGTAACTTTCGAATGAGGTGCATTGTGAAATCTACACCAACTTGTCATCAGTACCTCCTCGAATCTTGGTCCATCTTCACTACCCAAACATTCTTGTATCAGCCCCTTGAATGCCTTCACTATAATGGTTGTCAATTTTTCCTCTGGATCTGCAAGGGCTAAAGGTTGATATATTTCCCAAAAGGGAATTTCTCCTTGCAAGACTCTTTCAATCCTATTCAAGAATGTCAAACATCCCAATTCATTATGCCTACATGTACCATGGATCCTACACTTGTATGCCAATGAAAACTATTGCAATGGTCTCTTCAGTCTTCTATTTAAATCTACATGTAGTTGAGTGATGTTGATTTGCACATGTTGCTCCATCTCAGCTCAACTTTGTTTTCCTTCAAAATTTCTTGATTTTTAAAATTTCCAGCATATAAAGAGATCTTCCTATCTTGGATTTCTTCTTGAAGGTTCTCTTTTCAATTTCCAACTTTCAGCTTTGTAGCCTCAACATGTCAGCCCTCCTTCTAGCGCCAATTATGTTGATGTGTTTTTTATGCACTTCTCAACATAGGTAATGCATGGGTGCATCACCTCTCTTGAAAGACAATCTTCCAAAATCAAATTACAGAACACTATTCCAAGGTCTCTAATGTCAGGTCTTGACAATGCTTGCATATCTTAGTTGTTTCATGTGATTTGTTGGTAATCACAACATGAACTTACAGATGAGTTACAAAGCATGGGAAGTTGGGTTTGCAAATGGAGTTTCAAGGTGTGGAATTACTGTAGGTTCAAAATAGCAGTCTAGAACACCTATTCCATCATTAGATTTGGCTTTACAATGTGCAATGAACCTTTCCTAAGGTCACTATTGAAAGAAAAGTCAAAAGAGTAGGGAGAAGAAGTTCTTAGAACTAAGCTATGAATGAACAGTGATCATGGAGGCTGCTACAGTAGAAAAACATCCTAAACTAGGTTTTGCTTGGCCAAGAGGAACTTATAGTTACACAAAACCAGTGCAATCTCCTAAGGTCTACTAATTCTCAAAGTGCACATGCACATCATGAACATGAAATTGAACAAGGTTGCAACAATTAAATAAAGAAGCTCAGGCTAACTTTGCAAAACAACTTGTCATCAACAAGTGCCAAAAGTATGAGCTGAAAGCTCATCAAATACCATAACAACAATGTCCATCATCATATCCATTCAAGAAACTAACATCTAAACTAATATGGAAGTAGAACCATGCATGCATAATTAACAAACTCAAGAGAAACACCCATAAATCATGCAATGTAGCTCTCTATTGCTGTAGAATGCCTTTACACCAGCTCTCCAACCATTTACAAATGAGGGGAAAGCCCCTATTTATAGTTTTCCAAAGCCCAAATGAATGGCTAGGATTAATTTGCATTATGTGGCTCAGATTTGTTTACATTAGGGTTTCACCTACCCCTCATTATCCAACAATATAAAATACAACTTTTATCTTTTCCCTATTTTGTCTTGTAGTGCCTAGGTGTTGTAGTAGTTCTATCCTCTAGCTGATTGCTCTTTTTACTATAGCAGAAACTGTCTGAAGGTTTCCCTCTTCCTGATGGATTTGCAACATTTCTCAACCAATCAAGTACACCTTTTTGTAGATTGGTGCTTACGGGAAGTAAATATGACGCTCCTAATCTGGATGGATAGTTCTTGAAAGATCATTATCATTTGCTAAAAAGTGGAACAACTTCTTCCTGATTTCTTCAAGGTTACCCCCCTTTGCAACCTTGTCATTGACTTCCTTGACATAGTCCCCCTTCCAATGCTAGCTTTGTTGATGGGTGCTATGGGGAAGAGGCGAGCATAAACTAAATGGTGAGAAGAGTTATGTGCTTTTCCTTTTTCAGCTTTCTCAATGGGTCTCCCTAACTGACCCACGGTAGGTTCCATGAATCCTACATGTAAAGGAGCAGTAAGCATATTCATGTACAAAAATGAGAAATGTTAGCAAAAAACTTGCAAAATCCATGTTAGATCAAGTAATTCATCATTTAAAGATCCTAACATATCTTTCAGATCAACATTAACCATTCATTTGGGGAGGTTATGGCCATGCAAGCCCAAGGGTGAAAACTTCCTTGGGCTGGCAGTCATTCTAAAGGTACTTATGGATAGACGACAGACAGGGCACAATGGCCCGGATGTTTCCACCTGCATCAGGATTTAGCGATGAAATGGGGTCCACCGAGAAGGTTAGACTATTTTGGCACATGGGTCCAATCCACTTTGAAGTTTTGGAAGCATTAAGATCATCATTTAGGTGTGTGGACCCAAGGCAAGTAGAAGCAGAAGGTGGTCTGGTCATTTAAGGCTCCATCGTTAGAAAGACGTTGGCAAATCGGTGCCCCGCAAGCTACATTTTGTTGTGTGGAACCCGCATCTTCAACAGACGGTGTTGTTTCGTTGCTGAAGTTCAAACTATTTGGATGGGTGCATGTCAGAAGACATGGGAAGGAACTAGGGGATGGTCGTTCAGAATGGCAGAGGTAGGAAGGAAGTCCACCGAAAGAAACCCGCACTGTCAGGTATGTCGATAGCCTAGGCATCATTCATTTGTTCACTGGTAGACTGTCAAAGGGAAATAGTAGGGTCTGGTCCCACGGAGCATGTCGATGGGAGCCCGCAGTCATTTAGAAAAACGATGATAGAGCAGTCGTTCACAGGGGGCTACCCACATGGGACATCCCAGAAAGTCCTTCTACTTGGGTATTTTCATTTCTTTGAACTTGGAAGGAGATTATAGGTGCGGGTTCCGTAGGGCGGAAACACGAATGTTCAAATCCATTTAGAATAGGAGAATGGCCACGATGGCTCGCAGAAAGAGGTCTGCGAGGAAAGGCCCTCATTGGATAAGTTTCATGGTTTTGAGCTTGGACGATGCACGTGATGGCGGGGTCCGTTGGGTGGAAAGACGGGTCAAGAAGGTCGTTTGGAACAGTGAAACTAGGGTGGAAATCTGCAGACGAAAGTTTGCAAGGAGAAGTCTGCCAGGAGCTAACACTTACATGTTTTGGCACAACTGAGTTTTATGGGCGATCACTAGGTCAGGACCTGCCTAATGGGAGGATGTGATCAAATATACATTTTGAATGGCAGGGTTCAAAGGGCACTCCGCAGGTGGAGGCCTATGCTAGCGGACCTGAGAGGGCTAAAGGGTCTCCGTTTTGGGGGGCACACGAATTTGGATAAGTTTAGGACAGACAATTAGGGAGGTATTTTTGTGAGGGTAGGCCTAATGAGGGTATTGAAAGATGTTAAAGATTAAACGGCTTAAGGGAAAGGCGAGGGTGGAGGGAAAAGCGAACTCCGCTAAATGGATGGTAGTCAAGGATTGGTCATTTAGCAGGCCAACAGTGAAAAGAGTGAACAAGGCTGTGGGTCCAGCGAGGCGAGAAGACGTCATGAGAAAACCATTTGAAATGGTGAAGATTCAAGGGAACCCCACATAGGGTGGCTTGCAAGGGTGGACTCTCATTTCACAGAGGATGTCAGTTTTAAAGTTCAAAGGAAAACTGTCAACAGAACCCCGCCAAGGCCAAAGACTTGGGAATTTGGGAAGTGGTGAAACTTAGTCAATTTAAGATGATTCTTCTAAGACTCCTTGACCACTTAGGACTCAAAAATAGGGGGCAGGAAAAAGGAGGTGGCAACAAAAGTGACCTGACGAAGCGAAAAAGAGGGGGTCCCTACCTAAGGTGGGCTTGTGTGCAAAACATGCACAACACATAGGAGGGTAAACTTTCAACTTGGTATAATGCAAGGAAAAAATAACATAGATTTTAGAATTGTAGAGTTCAATTAGATACCTTTCAAATTACTACAATATAATATTAATGTGATTGATTCTTCAAGATGACTCTCCACTATCATTAATCAAAAAGCTTCAAACTTACCATCAATCATTAATAGGCAATATTCTTTCAAAATATGTAATGTCTCATTTTCCTAGGAAGTTGATAGATGCAGTGGTTAGCCTATCACTTTGTCCCCGTAGGCTAACATGGTGTTTAGGGGGGCCTTTGAGGGTGATCTATGGCTTTTTAGTAGGCCTTTTGGTGCTTATTTAAGTACTCTTTAGCTCAATTTTCCAATTTATTTGTGGTGTTCCTTTTGGAGGCCATGTAAGACACTTTGACCCACATTTACTATTTTTAGTAAGTCACTTAGATGTGTTTCTCATACTTACTATTTATAGTAATTCATGGAATGTTCAACTACTATCATGCCTATATCTAGAAAATTTGATGGATTACTTGTTGGATGTTTTGGTTGTGTTGTTGATATGTGGTTGTCATTGATATCAACACTATTAGCATTGATGTATTGAAGGTTGTATATGTCGAGGATATTGAGAAAATTGTTAAAGAAAGAGTTGCAAGTTGATAATGGAATAGTGAAGTTCATGAAGGTGTCTTGCTCAGTACATTGATTATCAATCGTTGTGGACTAAAGGATTTAATGCTGAGTGTATATAGTTTATTCACCAAAAGTTTCAGAGGTCCGCATGAAGATTTAATTGTGTTATGAATAGTTGTGTTCTGACAATTTCTTTGTGGCTTTAGTTAGTATTCCTAATTGAAGTTGATGTAATTCTAATAATTTCAGTTGTTGTAGATGCTTCTCTGATGATTCTTGGTGCTAGTGGATTTTCTACATCATGCTCTATCTTTGTTGCACATCCACACTGATCGGTGTGCTCGTGGTCGGTGATTTTTCTCTTGTGTGTTCGGGGTTTTATGTTCTTGGCCGACATGGTGGTTGTAACGTGTTGTGGATCCTTGGAGATTAAAATTTGAATTTTTGGCACACTCGAGGATATTTTTTTAATTCTTCATTATATTGTGGCCGACGATGTTCAATTCACATTGAAAATTTATTTGTAGAATTGGCCCGACGTTGTGTATATGTTTTATATTTCATATTTTATTTTGGCCAACGAAGTTTTTGATGTAAATCCATGTTGTGGATATATACGAGTGTTTTTTTGTGCGAAGTTAAAGTGTGCATAGAAGGAAAGAAGTGCCAAAGAGAAAATGTGAAAATAGTGATCTAATCATTCGATTGCAGAGCAGAGTGTGAAGAAGTTTGAGCGAAGTGTGAAGGAGTGTTTTTGTGCTTAACCAAAACTATAATCAGGCTTTTGTAGAAGTTATTTTCTTAGTTCATACCCTGTGGATCTAATCTGAATTGTTGTAAGACAATGTGTCTTCTTTGGGCAGTGAGCCCTCTTGTATTTGAGTAGTGAGCTCTAGGTAGTGTGCCTAAATGCATGTGCATTCCCATTATTCTTCATTATACTTTTAACAGGGTATAATATTGTGGACTGACATCCACCATGGTTTTTCCACGTAAAAAAAATTGGTGTTCTCTATGTTTCTAATGTGTTGATTGTCTGTGGTTAATTGTTAATTCATCAGATATGAGATTAAGTAAAGTTAAGTTTGAAAAGTTTAAATATTCTATGAAAAATGATTCACCCCCCTCTCAGTTGTCTATCCTTGTTTTTCTAACAATTGGTATCAGAGTTGGTTCCTCTGAAGAAGTTTAAAAGCTTGAGGTGATCTGAGATGGAATCATACAAGAAGGACAGCCCTAGATTTGATGGAACAAACTACTCTCTGTGGAAAGCCAAAATGGAATGTCTTTTGAGGTGTATTGGTGAACCCTTCTCGAAGATTACAAAGAACAGATATGTTATTCCTCATAATGGTCCTTCCACTCCTTATGAGAGAGATTAAAGAGGTTGAGATTAACATCAGGGCTATTGAAGCTTTGTTGAGTGCTCTGATGGATTCAAAAATGACAAATGTGATGGATCTGAAGACAACTCATGAGATCTAGAAGAAGCTAGAGACTTTGTATGAAGGAGATGCACTTGTGAAGGTTGCTAAGCTACAGAGTTTGAAAGGAAAGTATGAAACTTTGAAGATGGGTGAAGATGAAAATATATCTTCTTTTATGCAAAGAGTAAATGAACTTGTGATGGGTATTAGATGTGTCAGTGGTACCTTGGATGAACAAGAAATTGTAGCTAAAGTGCTCAGATCATTTCCTCCCTCTTACAAATCAAAGGCTCATGCTATTGAAGAGCTCGGAACAGTAACAAATGTGACAAGAGATATGTTGATTGGTAAACTTGTTTCCTTTGAGTTGAGTGAATTTGGTGATTCTTCCCCCAAGACTGAATCTGCATTTAAGGCCTTTGTATCTAGAAGAAACAAACAAAGATATGATCCAGGAGAGAGTTCTAGAAAGACATTCAAGTATGAGGAAGAGATGAAACAACTTGAAGATGAAGAAAGAGAGGTAGAAGAGCTGGAAGTACTAATTGTAAAGAAAGAAGGTAGAGGACAAGGTAAGTATAAAGGAAAGTTGTCTATTAAATGTTTCTCCTACAATAAAATAGGTCATTTTTCATCAAGGTGTCCTAAAAGAGTTCCTAGGTCTAAGCCTAACAAACCCAGATTTCAAAAGAAATGATATTATGTTGAAGAAGGTGTGGCTGATGAAGAATATGATAAAGAAAATGGAAATGAAGATGAATGGGTGTTCATTGCTATCAAGGAAAATGGTCTGGTGGCTACTGAATCTGCTAAAGTTGAGAAAGCTCTTGCAGCCCGAATTGAAGAAAATGATGAGTGGGTTATTGAAAATGGATGCTCACATCATATGACTACTAACAAAAGAAAATTTGTAAGTCTAGAGAAATATGGCGGTGGAGTTGTAAGATTTGAAGATAACAATGTTGGTGTGATTCATGGTAGAGGATATATTTGTCTTGGTGGTAAAAAAAACATTGATGATGTCCTTTATGTAGAAGGCTTGAAGCACAATCTGTTGAGTGTTGGACAAATGGTGGACAGGGGTTATGATCTTCAGTTCAAAGATGGAAGATGCAGGATACTTGGAAGCTTTGGAAACATGATTACTTCAGGTACAAAGACAAAAGGTAATATTTTTCACCTAAGTGCTACTAATGTAAGTTGTTTAATTTCTCAAGTAGATGAAAGTTGGTTATGGCATAGGAGGTTGTGTTATGTGAATTTTGATAACATTATCAAGGTAATCTCCACTCAAGCAGTAAGATATCTCCCTAAGCTAGTGAAGCCTACTAACACAATATGCAAGGAATTTCAGATGGGAAAGCAGACTAGAGTTTCTTTTTAGAGAAAAGAACATCATTCTAATGGAATACATGAGCTGGTGCATACTGATCTATGCAGTCCCTCCAGAATCAGAATTCTACAAGGAGAAAGGTACTTTATGTTGCTTATTGATGATTACTCTAGGATGATATGGGTTGCTTTCTTAAGAGAAAAATGTGAAGAATTAGAGAAGCTCAAAAGTTTCAAAGCTATGGTAGGGAATGAGACATGTCTGAAAATAAAATTCCTAAGGTCAAACAGAGGTGGTGAGTTCACTTCCCGGGAGTTCAATTCTTTCTCTAAAGAGCATGGAATTAGAAGACAGTTATCTACTCCCCAAACCCCTCAACAGAATGGAGTTGTAGAGAGAAATAAAAAAACAAATATGGATGCTACTAGAACAATGATGATATAAGGAAATGTGCCTCACATCTATTGGAGAGAAGTTGTAAACATTGTTGTGTACACTCTAAACCGGGTAAATTTCAATGGTATTTCCAATAAGACTCCTTTTGAACTATGGTTTAGTTATAAGCCTACTGTTAAATATTTCAAGATATTTGGAAGAAAGTGTTATATTAAGAGAGATGAGGACATAGATAAGTTTGATGCAAGGAGCGATGAAGGAATATTTCTAGGTTACTCTACTAAAAGAAAGGCTTACCGATGCTATAATAGAAGATTGAGAAAAATAGTTGAAAGTGTAAATGTTAGAGTTGATGAGGACTTTGCTAGATCATCCAGATATTGTGGATATGATTCAGATGACCAGTAAGATAGTATAGCCGACAGTAAGAATTCTCAAACACATAATCAAGTTCATATTGTTCCAGTAAATCAAGAAAGTTAGGAAGGAGAGACAAGTGAAAGTGCAGAAGAAAGAACAGAAGAACCAGAAGTGCAAGAGAATCCTAAGATTCTGAGGTATGTAAAGCTAAATCATTCCGAAAATAAAATTATACAAGATAAGAATAAAGGTGTGCAAACTAGAAGAAGGATTGAAGAATAATATTGTCTGATTTCCAAGACTGAACCTAACAATGTCAATGAAGCTTGTAATGATGAACACTGGATGGAAGTTATGAAGGAAGAACTAATGCAGATTGAAAAGAATGATACATGGATTCTTGTTCCTAGACCTAAAGATAAGAATGTGATTGGTACTAAATGGGTCTTTCGAAATAAGTTGAATGAACAAGGTGAAGTGGTTTGGAATAAAGCAAGACTAGTATGTAAAGGGTATTCACAAATGGAAGGTATTGATTTTGAAGAAACCTTTGCCCTTGTTGCCAGAATTGAAGCTGTAAGATTATTTCTTACTTATGTTGCATATAAGAACTACAAAGTTTATTAAATGGATGTGAAGTCAACCTTTCTAAATGGTGAGTTAGAAGAAGAGGTATATGTTGAACAGCCAGATGGATTTCAACTGAATGATAAGACATGGTTTTCCAATTGAAGAAAGCTTTGTATGGACTCAAGCAAGCCTCCAAAGCCTGGTATGCTAGATTGGATAAATACTTACTAAAGCTTGGATTCAATAAAGGTACTGTTGATAGCAACTTGTATTTTAAGTTGGATCATGATAAAGAGTTGATTATTGAAGTCTTTGTTGATGACATTATTTTTGGAGGAGATGATGATCTATGTATGAAGTTTGCTGATGAAATGAAAAGTGAATTTGAAATGAGTATGATTGGAGAGTTGAATTTTTTTCTGGAATTGCAAGTCACTCAGTTAGACAATGGTATTTTGATATCTCAGTCCAAATATGTGAGAGAGTTGTTGAAGAAGTTTGGCATGGAAGACTCAAAGCCTGTTGGTACACCCATGGTAACTGGATGCAAGTTAACACAGAATGATGATTCCCCTAAGGAAAATCAAACAAGATACAGGTCAATGATTGGTATATTTCTCTACTTAACTCAGACCAAACAAGACATCATGAATGTTGTGTGTATGGTTGCTAGATATCAAGCTGATCCAAAAGAATCTCATGTGACTATTGTAAAGAGAATTTTTAGATACCTGAAAGGAATGGTTGATTTTGGTCTTTGGTATCCTAAAGATGATGATCTTACCTTGAGTGCCTATATTGATGTAGATTGGGTAGGAGATGTAGATGACAGGAAAAGCACAAGTGGTGGTTCCTTCTTCCTAGGGAAGAAGTTGGTGTTGTGGTTGAGTAAAAAGAAGAATTACATATCCCTATCTATTGTTGATGTAGAGTATATTGTTGTTGCAAATAATTGTACTCAAGTGTTGTGGATGAAACGTATGTTGAAAGATATCAAGGTAGTATATGATGAGCCTATTTCCATATACTGTGACAACTCAAGTATAATAAACATATCAAAGAATCTGGTGCTACACTCTAAGACCAAGCATATATCAATCAAGTTTCACTTCCTGAGGGAGAAAGTGAGTGAGAAAGAAGTTAGACTCGAGTATGTGCCCAACAGAGAACAGATTGCAGGAATTTTCACCAAGCCATTTCCAAAGGATACTTTTGAGTATCTTAGAGGGATTCTAGGGGTGATTACCCCTCCTAATATGAACTAAAGATGCATTTACTTGCATCAATCCATGTGATTCATAGCTATATTTTGATCTGGATTGATGTTTCAGTGGCTGCTACTCAGGGGGAGTAGTTAAATGTTCATATATGTGGTTCAGAGCTTGTATGTGGAAATATGATGCTTATCTTTGCCATTCATTTCAAAGGGGGAGAAGAGTAATGTGAAAAACTGGTGATTATCTAGCGAGAAGAGCCTTGTGGGGAGAATTTCATGTAGAAGGAGTTGAGGAAAAGAGTCAGAATCTAAGGGGGAGTAAGTGTTGATTCAGAGTTGTGTTAATGGTGTTTTTCACATCATGTGTTGCCATCAATGCCAAAGGCAGATATTGTTGGATTTTATGGTTTTGTTTCTGATATGTGGTTGTCATTGATGTCAACACTATTAGCATTGATGTATTGAACGTTGTATATGTCGAGGATATTGAGAAAATTGTTAAAGAAGGAGTTGTAGGTTGATAGTGGAACAGTGAAGGTCATGAAGGTTTCTTGCTCAGTACATTGATGATCAATCATTGTGGACTAAAGGGTTTATTGTTGAGTGTATCTAGTTTATCCACTGAAAGTTTCAGAGGTTTGCGTGAAGATTTAATTGTGTTATGAATAGTTGTGTTATAACAATTTTTAGTGGCTTCATTTAGTGTTCCTGATTGAAGTTGATGTGATTCTAGTAACTTCAGTTGTTTTGCATGCTTCTCTAATGATTCTTGGTGCTAGTGGATGTTTCTAGATCATGCTCTATCTTTTTTGCACGTCTGCATTGATTGGTGTGCTCGTGGTCGGTGATTTTTCTCTTGTTTGTTTGGGTTTTTTATGTTCTTGGCCGACATGGTGGTTGTAACGTGTTGTAGATCCTTGGAGATTAAAATTTGAAAGTTTGGTGCGCTCAAGGATATTGTTTTAAGTCTTCATTGTATTGTGGCCAACAATGTTCGATTCGCATTGAAATTTTATTTGTAAATTTGGGCCGACATTGTGTATATGTTTTATATTTCATATTTTATTTTGCCCAACAAAGTTGTTGATGTAAATCCATGCATGTTGCAGATATATAAGAGCAATTTTTTTTGTGAAGTTAAAGTGTGCATAGAAGGAAAGAAGTGCTAGAGGAAGAGAAAATGTGTGAATAGTGATCTAATCATTTGATTGCAGAGCAGAGTGTGAAGACGTTTGAGAAAAGTGTGAAGGAGTGTTTTTGTGCTTAACTGGAACTATAATCAGGCTTTTGTAGAAGATATTTTCTTAGTTCATACCCTACGGATCTAATCCGAACTGCTACAAGACAATGTGTCTTGTTTGGGAAGTGAGCCCTCTTGTATTTGAGCAATGAGCTCTAGGCAGTGTGCCTGAATGCATGTGCATTCCCATTATTCTTCATTATACTTTTAACATGGTATAATATTGTGGACTGACATCCATCGTGGTTTTTCCCCTAATAGAGTTTCCACATAAAAAATCTTGGTGTTCTCTATGTTTCTAATGTGATGATTATCTGTGTTTAATTGTTAATTCATCAAATCTGAGATTAAGTAAAGTTAAGTTTGAAAAGTTTAAATATTCTATGACAACTGATTCACCCCCCCTCTTAGTTGTCTGTCCTTGTTTTTCCAACATTACTCCCATGAGTTGATATTGGTATTTATCGGGGAGTTAGTGATTTAATTTATATTATTAAATTTAATCCAATTTAACTTTAATAATATTAATTATTATGGATGAATTTATTAAATGGTGTTATAAGGGGTTAAAAGGTGTTATGTGACATTTGCATAAAGTATTATTATTTTAATGTTTTTACCTCTCAACTTTATCATGAAATATTTAAATGAGCATCAAAATAAAATGAAATGAAATGAAATTTAAATGCAAATTGGGTGTGGAAATATAAAAGGGCATTGAGAGCTCATTTTGCACATTCATGTTGAAGAGGAATATTTTGTTAAGGGTTTTTCACGAAGATTAGAGAGTTTGGAAATGTTCAGCTTCATTGAGGATGAAAACCCTTGTGAGGAAACAACTCGATGTAGGAGTGAAAGATCTCCCAAGCCAGCTTGTAGACAATTCCACTTCAGGGGTTGCTCTTGTGCTCCAAATGATTGCAGGAGAGATTAAATATTTAGGGTTTGAAAGAGTTAAAGAAGAATTTGCACACATTAGTTATTGTTTGCCATAAGTTGCATATTTAGGCTTGGCAACTGGCATTAAGGTTATATTACTAATCTTGATCGTGGTGCCTAGATTGGATAAGGACTTTGATATTGGTCATGGGGTTTAAAATGATTATTCTACATCCTTATTGCTACTCAACTGGTGTGAGGGATTCATTTTTTTTATTGGTAGTAACTGGCTTAGGTGTGAGAATCAAGGAGAGCTATCACTAATAGTTGCATACTAGCATGGGAACCTAAAACACATTCATTTCTAAGTGTATCACTTGATACAAAGATGACGTGAGGGTTTACTTTGTTAATGTTGCATATATTTCTCATGGCATGGTATGAAGATGATTTATGAAGGTGTGTGAGGCTTGTATCCTAAGCCGTGGGATCATACTTATCATGCCCAAAATTTTACACCAAAAATATATTTAAGGACAAGCCACAAATTTCAAATTTTGACTACCAACTCTTGCATGACTCACTAAAGCTTACTTCCTAACCTCGTACTTCATGAAAATGTAACAAAATTTGATCAATACAATTATAAGAACTTAGTCAAGTAAAAATTTGTTGTGACAATCATGGTTGAGTTCAAATGGTGACATGGAATCATCATCATTGAAATATAATTAATTAGTTCAGATAACTCCATAATAATCACAAACATAATTCTAGTCACAATTTAAGAAAATAAAATATATCAAAATAATTTTCAAGTAATGATGAGAGAACAAAACCTAGGGGCTAGACCTAATTCCTCAAGGGATCATATCTAATGGCCTTGCCCATGTACTATGCAGAGGCTTCATATTTCAAAAACTTTATTTCACTCCAACTCATATTCGATTGACCAACAATCACACATTTCACCAAGGTTTAAATCACAACTCACAATGGTATAGTAAATACATAAAATGATCAACAATGGTTAATCTATAAGTGCTTCTCTTTT
Organism: Sequoia sempervirens; assembly: GCA_007258455.2. Lineage (NCBI taxonomy): Eukaryota > Viridiplantae > Streptophyta > Pinopsida > Cupressales > Cupressaceae > Sequoia > Sequoia sempervirens. Next base: position 586,281,916 of record VDFB02047230.1, on the reverse strand, counting down.
TACTACAAAGAATAATGGTTAAAAATTCCAATTGTAATGCTACTCAAGGGCCACTTGACCAAATAGATAACCAAGTATGATCTAGGATGAAGGTGACCATATCATATCTTAAACAGATGATTATAATTGTAGTTGAGGTTTACATATTGAATATTTCTAGACAATTCAACCATCATACACTTGGTTGACTAACACAAGGGGTATAACCCTTATGTTCAAACATGAATCTACCTCAGTCACACTCACAATCTATTAACACTGACATACACTAAACTCATTTCTCTACTCCAATTCATCCTATGCCTCGATTCTTTTATTTATAAACTATATGAGTGGGTATGCAACCCTTTCTAGGGTCCTTTTTCCCCAGATAATTTCACAGTCGGTTGCCACCCACTCAGGTGAAGTTGAGGATTAGAAAACTCGTTAAGTTTATCTTAAGAAATAAAAAAATAAAAAAATATTGCACGCACGCTCTGAATTTTGAATTTTTGCTCCTTTGTTGCTCGATGAATCTGCCTAGAGGGGGCCCCATGGAGGCTCCCCACCAAAGAAACCTATTGTTTCCTATAATAACATTGCCTCTCCATGTGGGAGAACCAAAATATCCCCATTCACTACACATATTCCATCATCTAGGGGTTTGAACAACCCTATTTTTTCTCCTGAAGGAAAGACTTGTTTAGGCCCAAATGCCCAAACAGCCTCCTATGTGGAAAAGTTTGTTGGAAGTCAAACTTCGACAAGGACACCTCAGAAGTCTATTTCAACATTATGGTGGGGGACCAAGTGGACGTCCCAGATGCAACCTTGAATGACACCTTGGAGGGTTTGAAGTTTTCCTTGGTGGGAAATTCTTTGCTGGATGACCCAATATAGACCAAGTATGAAAATGGACCTCTAACACTTGGAAACTCAAAGGAAGCATTTCTATAAGTGTTATGCCCAAGGGTCTCTTTCTATTTACGTTTGTTATCCCTGAGGATATGTTAAAGGTCATCACAGATGGACTGTGGGATTTTGATAGTGGCTTTAAAAATATTTTTTCTTTATGCAAGTGGAAACTAGGGTTTGAAGCCTCCGCTAATTTGGGGAAAGTTTCTCCAACCTGGGTTAGGCTCGCTAGGTTGCCACTTGAGTTTTGGATCAGAATTTTTTTAAAGGAATAGCTGACTCCTTTGGTTCTTTGGTCACCATTGACAAAGTTACCCTTCTTAAAGCAAGATTAGTCTATGCAATAATTTTTGTTAACGTAGAGGTTAATACAATCCCACCCACTTTTGTTACCTTAAAATCCAAGTTTGGAAAATGGGTTCAGCCTTTAGAATATGAGAGGGTTATGGTATTCTGTCAAGGATGCAATAAATTTGGGAACTTACAGGATGCTTGTAAAATAGCTCCTCGTAAGCCTAAGATTACCCAAATTGAGACACAAATGAATGCTCCTTTGAAGAACGACTTTGCTAGATAGTACAAAGGTACCTGAAAACTCAACACCCAATAATAAACTATTACTCACAAAAAAATCCTTTAACCCAGATCGGAAAAATTAGTTGAATGATACTTCTCCAATAAAGGATGTTCCAAAAGATAATCTAGATAGGCTAATTTCAGAGGCTTCTAACGAACCATCCACCCCGCCATCTTTGGAGAAACTAATAGATTTAGATAAAGAAAAGGAAAATAAGGGATTAACTTCACCTCCAACACCTTAGGAAGAACAACAAAATGAAGTCCAAGAGGAAAGGGAATTTATAAGCCAAAAGGAACATCTTTTGAATTTGAGGACCACCATGAACCAATCTTGGGGGAGGAGCGAACACCACAAAGAAAAGATGAGAAAGGATGGATAAACACCAAATCACAAAAAAAGAAAAAACCAGAGGTGGGAGGAAATAGCAAAGTAGGAAGACCCCAAGCAAAAGAAACAAGAATCAAAGAAATAACAAAAGATGTGGCAACAAGGAAACAAAAGACCCTTGATTCACTAGCAGGGAACAAACCGAAAAGGAAGTAAGGGAGGTTGACCTCCCACATGGGATAGTATCAGCCTGATACGACTCCTCGACTATTTGAAATTATGAAAATTATATCTTGGAATGTAAGGGGTCTTAATGGCCCATATAAACAACATGTGCTAAAGGCGTGCTTAACTAGGGTGAAACCTGATATCCTCTTGATCCACGAAACTAAAATGAAAAAGGAAAGTTTTGAGAAAACCCTGAAGTGGCTTTGGCCTAGTGCTAGTTATGAAGCCAGTGATGTGGAGGGGGGATCTAGGGGGGTTCATACCTACTAGAATTCTTCCTGATTTGGTAGAAAATTGAAATTTAAGAATAAGAACAGTCTCTTAATTTGTATGGAGGATGGTGATACCTCCATTAAATGGAATATGGGTAATATTTATGTCCCTAATTCAAGGTTGGATGGGCTGTATTTATGAAATTTTTTGGATGGAGTTATGACAAGTTCAACAAAGATGAACTATGGATGCTTTGAGGTGATTTTAATTCCCCATTGTACCCATCTGAGAAGAAAGGAGGTCTAATTGACTACTCTGAGAGTATGATGGATCTTTCAAGCTTTCTTCATTCGCTGGGTCTAATGGATGTCCCTCTTACTAGTTCCCAATTTACTTGGACTAATAGAAGCCAAGGCAATCAACTCATCCAATTTAAGCTAGATATATTTATGATCTCCTCTAATTGGAACGTTATGCAAAATATCTCTCTTACTACCTTTCCTAGAACAGGTTATGACCATAATGCTCTTCTTCTGGAATGGGATGATAGGGTGATTAAAAAACCTTACCCCTTTAGATATGAAATTATGTGTTCCCTTCACCCGGACTTTAAATCTCTAATTGAGGAATGTTGGAACCTACCTTGTGTTGGCACCCCAATGTTTAGGCTAACATAGAAATTAAAAATAATTAAGGAAAAGGTTAAAGGATGGAACAAATACACTTTTGGGAACATCTTTACTAGTAAGAGGGACCTAAATTTGAAAATTAAGAAATTCCAAGATCAAATGGAGGTAGGAAATTGTAATGATGATATTTACATCAAAGAAAGGGAGCTCAAAGCCCAATGACACAAAATAAGTAAGAAGGAAATTTTGTGGAAATATAAATCAAGGATTCACTAGCTTAAGGAAGGAGATATGAACACTATTTTTTTTCACCAATCTACTATGAAGCATAGAGGAAGAAACGGGATCGGATCTCTTACCACCTCTAATGGAATCAAACTTGAAGGGGAAGAAGAAATAGAAAATGAGGTTTTTTCCTTCTTTTCAAATTATCTGGACCTTTGAAGGGTCGATAATTTGGAATTGGGGGAATTCCCGCAGGTTATACCTAATGTTATCACCGAGGAAGACTTGAAAGAATTAACTAAGACTATCACTATGAAAGAAGTGAAGGAGGTTGTTTTCTCTTTCGAAGCTTTCAAAGCTCCTGGACCTGATGGATTCCCTCCCGGCTTCTTCCAAGTCTACTAGGAGACTGTGTCTACAGACCTCTATAATGTTGTTAAAGAATTTTTTAGATCAGGAAGACTCTTGAATCAAATGAATACCACTTTTTTGGCCCTTGTTCCTAAGACCAATGAAGTTGCTTCATTGAATGATTATAGAACAATAAGTCTATGCAACACAACTTATAATATTTACTCCAAAATAATCGGTAACAGGTTGAAATTGGTCTTAGGAAAACTAATTGCTATTAATCAAAAGGGTTTTGTTCAGGGTAGACAAATATTGGATGTAGCAATCTACAGTCATGAAATCCTACACTCTATGGATTACAGCAAAAATCCAAGTATGGTATTGAAATTAGACATCTCCAAAGCCTATGATAGGGTTTACTGGAATTTTTTATTTGTTGTTTTGGAAAAAAATGGCTTCACTGGTAAATTCCTCAATTTGATAAAAGCTTGTGTCACTACCTCAAAGTACTCGGTCTTGATTAATGGTATTTCCCAAGTTTTTTCTCACATGGTAGGGGGCTGAGATAGGGAGACCCCTTATCTCCCTATCTTTTTGTTATCGTGGCAGAGGCCCTTGGCCGCAACATACAGAAACAACTTAATAATAAGTCTTGGAAAGGTTTTTGTGTTGATTCTTCTTTAACCCTAGCCTCACATCAACAATTTATTGATGATACCATTTTTATGGGGGAGGCTTCGGTGGTTGAAGCTAAACAGTGGAAAACTATTCTGGATAAATATGTTGAAATGTCAAGATAGTGTATAAATTACCAAAAAAGAAAAATAAATAAATTTAATACTAGCCTGCTCATGAAAAATAAAGTGATAAGGATTTTGGGGTGTTAGGAAGTAGAGTTACCTGCTACTTATGTGGGCCTACCTCTTTTCTCTCGAAAGTCGAACAACAACTATTGGAACTATATAGCGGAGAAATTCTAGAAAAAATTGGTTGGTTGGAAAGGAAAATTGTTGAGGTTGGTAGGAAAAATTCAGCTTTTAAAGGCTTCTCTATAGAATACTCCAGTCTATTATCTTTCAATGTTTAATAAATCGGCATATATTGCTGAGAGAATTGAAACAATTCAAAGAAGATTCTTATGGTCAGGAGTGGAGGAAAGGAAAAGAATGGAACTCATCAAATGGGATAGGGTGTGTGCCTCAAAGAAAGAAGGATGGCTGGGAATCAGAAGACTAAAATTGTTCAACAAGGCTCTAGTGGCAAAAATGCCCTGGTTTCTCCTAGAAAATGAAAAATATTGAGCTACAATCCTAAGGGAAGAGTATCTTAAAAATAAGGATGCTAGCTATTTTTTAAGGAAGGAGCTTACACATGGGTCTATGTTTTGGAATAATCTTCTTAAAACTAGAGGAGTTTTTACTAGAGGTGTAAACATAAGGATTGGTAATGGGATAAATACTAATTTTTGGGAAGACCCCTAGTCCACACTAACCCCACTGTCAACCTTTGGAGATCTCCAACAAATCAAAATGAGACTAAAAAGAGACATTGGAAAAAAAGTCTCTAAGTATCTGTGTGGGAAGGATTGCGACCCAGGTGAAAAAGCTTAAAAGACTACCTAAATAATGTTCTTCTCAGGGGAAACAAACAATAGAATTGGGATGCTGCTATTGACCTAATTATGAAACAAATAGGAAATCCTGACCTCTTCTCAAGAAATGGAAAGGATGAATGGATCTGGACAAAAAATGCTACTGGTAATTGTTACTCATTTTTCACTTATAGCTCAAATTAGCCTGAGCTTGTTGATTTTTTAAACTAAAAAGATGAGGTATTCATTTTATTAATTTTCCTTCATTACATTCAGATGTATAAATAAAAAATCCAGAAAAGATTACAATTACAGATCATTGCATTCATACACATGCATGTAACAGAGTAAAGATTCTGATCTTTCAAAACAAAGTAATCTTTATTAAATGTATGTGTATATTGTCTCATACAAGCCATGAGACTAACCTTTTCTTATTCAATAAAAATTATAAACAATATATACATGAATAAGTAAAGAGAGAAAAAATGAATGTGCATAGAAGGAAAGTAACCAACCATTTCCTGTGAATGACTGGTCTTGACTGGTGTCAGTTTGTTCTGCTACTATCTTGAGCTTCATCTATCTCTTCTAGCTCCATTCCTCTCCTAGTCCTATATATGAAATTAACAATGGTGTTAGAGCATGCTCTAAGCAATGAATGATTACAAACATTTCATACACATTCACCCTATCCATGTATGTATTGATCATAATCTGCATTGAGTAAACTAAGTGTACATTTTAGGTGTTCCAGAAAACCACTAGAGTCATCAAACACACCTAAAATATACATGTTTTTCTAACTTGTTTGCTTCATGTGTAGCTACAGGTATAATCATGTCTTTATTTTATTTATGTTAATTCAACATGTAGGTTAAAACAAGGCTCCCACAAGGGTTGATCTCGGCAGGCTGAGTTATCAGATAATGAGCTCATTCAAGCATATTTAAGCGGGAAATGCATTAATGAAGGACATCATATCAACATGGTTATGCAATGGTAACATAAAATTCATCATTTACATCATGATTCACATTATTTTGAATCATTAAGTGTGAATCATAAAATCTAAACTCATCAACAGGGCATGACAGTAGCAAAAAGAATCACCCAACTGAATTTGGATAAAGATTACTGTTAATAGATGCATATCTTTGAGATAGTCAAGATGCCCTTGTCATTATGTAATCTAGAAGGATACATTGAAGAAAATCTTAAAATTATAAAGAGCATAAAAGGGTACAATCTTAAAGAGACAGTCATAAAATTTCCCTTTCAGAGCATTACCAAGGGTAATGAAGACAACTAAAGCATTTAATACAGTAAACAGGATTGAACCTCCTTCACAACACTATTATAGTGTAAATGGGTGAGAATTCAGTCATAATAATAATATTTTTTCTATCACTAAATAGATAAGTGACAATGTCTTCCATTTCACAAACAATGACAAACAAACATATAAAATATTCAGCAAAGGAAGTAAAATGACTACATGGTTTAAAGTTATCTTGTTAAGATTTTATCTTTGAGAGTGATCATTAGGTTTATGAATTTAAGAATACAAGAGGTCATTCAAAATTGCTTCAACAATGTGGATTACTACTATTTCTCCAAGAAAAATCTCTATGGTCACATCATGAAATTTTGGCCTATAAGGAGCTAAAATCCTCGACTCAGAATGAGTATTGCAAAAGGATAAATTTATATGTTTATGAAGAAGTCATGGCCAAAGAAATGAACCTTAAGCTTTTGGATGAAATCAGATTAACTATGAAGGGCCCTCAATGTGCCGAAACAAGAAAGAGGGTTTTTTTTTTTTCTAGACATGTAAAGAATCAAATATAGAAGCATGGAGATACATAGGAAATCTTTATTTTTCCTATATTACAATATTTAAACCCCAAAATATCTTATGAAAATCATGCCATGAAAGTACAAGTTTTGTCCAGATGGTATCAAGTTTTTGCATTGTGAGAAATAAACAAGTTTAATGAAAGACTCAGGATGCCTGTGATTCTTGCAATACAGATACAAAATATCAAAGAAACATCAGAAATGAGAAGATAAAAATACCATGGCCGTGACCTACGGATAAATCAAAGGCCATTTACACATGAAAAGTCTTCCATGGAAAAGTATTTGTATTATGTGTTACAGAAACTACATGAGAATACCAAATGAGGCGCAACCGAGCACAGTAAAGGAGACCAAGCACAGAATAAAGACAGAGAACCTTCAATTTAAGGAGGAAAACTCAAAGTTGCGGCCATGAAGGCCTTCTCATCAAAAAAGGATGAGTCAAATGGAGGTTTTTCTTATTAAAAAATTACTTACCAGAGTTTGTGAGTGAAGGAAATCGAAAGCAAACAACAAAGAGATTCCTCTAAAACTTCGATTTCATCATGGTATGCACACAGGAGCTCTAATAACAGAAACCCTTGGTGGCCACATAGCTTCCTTGAGAAGCTTCATGAAAATGAAATGAATTTTCACATCTTTTTCTTTTTTTTTAGGGTTTCTAACCCTATTCCAAGGCCAATGGTAGTTTATGACTTTTTCTCCTTTTTTTTTTTTAAAAATCCATTGCAAACTAATACCTCATGCCTTTGTTTGTTTTAACTTAGGCTTTCAAGTATAATGTTGACTGAATGAACCCCTTTTTCTATCATGGCCGATGCCTAGGGTGGAGTCTTATATTTTTGCATTTGAATATATTGTAAAATGATTTAATATTAAATGGCATTTTATAAACCATTTGATTTAAATAATTATTTCTTACAAATGCAAAATAGGAGCATGTGTATGTGTATGACTAAGTCTTAGGAGGAGAAATGGAAATATATGCTTTGAGTTATGTGTTTTGAGAGAATCTTGGAGAGTTGGAGTTTGTTTACCCAACATTTGGAGCAAATATAGGCATGATATTTCAGTTTTGAAACACAAGGAAGGTATCTAGGCATTATTTTATTGTGCCTTTACATTTGACTTGGTCAAACAAGACCTTTTCATGCATATTGATGCCTTTTGAAATGGATATCGATGCTATATTTTTGGATTTTAAGAGGCATCCGAGTTCATGAAGCTTCTAGAGCCCCTTTTGGTGGAGATACTTGGAAATGATGATATATTCTCATTTGTAACTCATTATTGAGTAGTTTTGATTATGCAAATTAGAGACACGGTGACTTTCACAGTCCTTTGGCACATATTTTGCATCTTTTTTAACTCTTGGAGGTATTGAATACAATTTACTTTACTCATTTATGGAATTAATTATTCACCATCTTGTTCGTACAGTTTAGTGTATGCTCTATGATTGATCAAACTATCGTGTAAACATACTTATTTTCATTACAGCTGTGTCTCATGTCTTGTACCTTTTCTGTAATTAGCATGCTCATTCAGGTTATTGATTGTGTCAGTTAATTACAACCATTTGCTTATTGTGAGGTTTTTCCTCCTATTGCAAGTCAAAGTATTTGATCTTTCAATAAAACAATTATGCAGTGACATTGATGTAACAAGTTGTGTAAACTAAATTTCAATCAAATTGGAACTAAGTGTAGAATTCTGAGTCTCATTATCTCCCTTTAAGTTTGGTGTATCACTTTATTTTATGATTTTTAGTATTAGTCATTTTCAGCAATCCTTCTCCCTTTTCCTTACAAGAAATTATTAGATTAAGTGATACATACCAAAGGAAGCTGACTTTCTCTAGAGGTTGACCTCTACCTACTATAACCCACAACTTCAAAGGTCTTCCCATGTTACACTAGAATGTTGAATTTTGTATTCAACAAGGGTGCAATTTCAGTAGATAACAAATTGGCACGCCTGGTGGGACACGTCCCTCAATTCCTTTCACTATTTTGATGTGCAACTAGTGATTTTCATACCTTTTTAGAGGTTACTTCAACATATCTGGCGACTTCGTGAGGTGATAGAGCAATAAAATCAGTTTTGTTGCAACACATTTGAAGAATACAAACAAGGAGTTCTAAACATTTTGAGTATCTATAGTTTTCACCACCCAGAAGATAAGGTAGGACAGCAAAGATAACTCCTCCATCAAAAAGATTTCAATTAGCAGCACCTGGTGTTAGGAAAGAGTTCTTCTCACCACCAAAGAGAAGAGGTAGACCATCAAAATGAGATATTGATACTCGTTCTACTTCTCCAAGTTTCAAAACAACAAGGTTATCTTCAAGTAGCCCAAAGCATATTTCATTTGTTGCTTCTTTAGGTGTTGTACCTATCTTTTCAAGTTTTACTACTTTATTTTTTGCTATTCATACTCAAATAACTCCATGTCAGCCACCTCTAATGGTTGCTAGAAACCAACCTTTTGTGCCATTTGACTGGCACATCATAATGATATCCCAGTTGCAACTTTGAAGAGCTTTCCAATTTTTACTGGGGAGGATCAGATAACTCCCATTGAGCACATAAGAGATGTTGCTTCACTGTGTGGTGTTCACCACATAACTCAAGAGGATGTAGTTGTAAGGCTACTTGTTGCATCATTCAAAGGAAGGGCTTTGCAATGGTTTAGAAGTCTAGGAGTTGGAACCATTGCAACTTGGGATGAGTTAGGAGATAAATTGCACACAGTTTCAAGATAGATCAAACAATTTGTCCTTGTTAGAACAACTGACTACCATAAAGAGAGCTCCTCAGGAGCAAATGATGGACTTCAATTTTTGGTTCTAGAAGACTTGGGAATGAATCCCTGCAACAGTGAGGCCTCCTCCAGAATATGCATTCTTATATTATTTAAAATCTCTCAACAATGATATAGTTGTCATGACATAGTCAATGGGAGGAGTATCTTTACCAGATGCATATGAGACAACAATTAGAGCAGAAAACTATCTAATTCAAGTAGGTAAAATTGCTCCTAGGCCACCAATGCCTATTTTTCTAGATATTTAGCCAAATATGCCATTACAGATACAACCTTTTGCACCTTTTCTTGATGTTCTAGCATTACCAGTTACTGGTAAACAAGAAGTTGCAGTCCTAGTACAATCTCAGGAGTTACAGGAAATTAAAGAGAGTCGGCAAAAGATTGAGAATATTTTACAGACTTTTGGGAACAAGTTGGTGAATTTAGAGAAGCAATAGTCATATAACAGAGCTGCAAATTATTCTTTTCAAGGTCAACAACAGCAGTACCAAGGAAATAGGAAACAATATCAAGGTAACTATCAAGGTCCAAGATAGAATGTGAATCCAACGCCTTTTCAGGCATATAATCCAGTACCTATTAGTGCAGCTAGGGACCTTGTCCCTATTAAAAATAATCTTGCTGCTGATTATGAGTGGTGCTATCCATGCAACCAACCACATAGTCAGGCCACATGCTCTAATGGAGTTATAAATCAGGCATTAATGGTGCAAAATGCTTCAAATTCACAACAAAAAGTACCTAATGATGGAGCTCCACAACACCAGGAACAACTTACAAATGATGCTACTTTGCTTAACTGGTAGGGAGAATAATTCAATTGCAGCAAATACAAGAGCAAAGAAAATATCCTTTGAACTTGAGCAAGTAGCTGATAAAGGAAAAGCAACAGCTATAGGACCATCTACATCACAAGTACCTCACATTTTTTAGAGGAATCAATAAGTTGTTGCCAAGGAGCAACCACACCTGCAAGTTGATCATGTTGGTATGAAGATCCAACAAAAGGTAAATCTAGTTGTGCCTTATAATATTATTGATAATATGAAAAATATTAATGTAACGATGTCTATGTGGGACTCTTTAGCTATCCTAGGTCAAAAAGGCATGTTATAGTAAGCTTTATCAAATCTGAAAGTTTCTAATGAGCCACCAGTTGGTCAAGTTAGAGTTTTCTTCACAAATGATCCTCAAGCTAATAAACATCCCAGTAAAGAAACAGGTAAGGATATCAAACCACCTCCATTTTATGTTTCTATGATAATAGGTGATAAGTTAGTCCATAACTGTATGGTAGATAGTGGAGCTAGTAGCTCTATAATTCCAAAATAGATTGTTGAAAAATTAGGAATAAAAGTATCAACCTTTAGAAAAGGGAGTTATTCAATTGGATGGAACATTAGTTAATACCTGAGGTGTCATTAAAGGTTTGAGCCTTACACTTCATGCTTGTCTGAATTTTTCAGTTCCACAAGATATATGTGTTATAGATCTACCACCTTTCTTTTCCTTGTGTCTTTCAAGAGACTTTACAGCCAAGATAAGAGGTTATGTTTCTACAGATTGATCACATATGTTGTTTAGAACAAGATATGGAACTAAGGTTACCATCAAGTCGGATAAATTGGCCAAGGATCATATAGATCCTTACAATCCAAGTGTTATTAATGTTGTTCAAACTACTACAAACACAAATTGTGTTGTTTTTAGTGACAGTGAGCTTGATGCTACTCAAGAGTTTCAAGTAAACAGTGTTCCTGATTTGTTGTTACATGAATGGGCAGTAGAAAATGTAATGGATAGTCCTGATGACCATATTCAAGATGTTGGTATGAGTAATTATGTGCTTCATGACCCTGATGTAGAGATTCCAAACCTTGAAAATAGTACAGATCAATTGCTATAATAGCAAAATGAACTTTGGGAAATGTATTTTGATGGTTCCAGAAGTAAAAATGGAGTTGGTGGAAGTGCAATGCTTGTTTCTCCACAAGGTGATAAGTATTTTTCAGCCTTCTATTTTGCTTTTGCATGCTCTAATAACACTATTGAGTATGAGGGTCTTATTCAAGGTCTTGAATGGGAAAGGAAAAGAGGAATAAATTGTTTGTAGGTTTATGGAGATAGTGAACTAATCGTTAATCAAGTGAGAGGCTTAAGTGTTGCTAAGAATGATGCACTGAAGTCCTATAGAAACAAAGTGTGGAATATAATAGATGAATTTGATGCCTTCAACTTAGTTTCTATTCCAAGAAGCCAGAACAAACATGCTGATAGACTTGTAGCAATTGGAGCACGGTTTGATATCCCAAATGATATCAAAAAAGAGAAAATATAGCAGTATGTAAAATTTGTAGCCAAGCCATCAATTCCTGATAACAACATCAACTAGCAAGTAGTTGACAATGACGAGCAGATTTTAGCTTTTATGCTCGAAGACGATCAGTTTTCTGAAGCAAATCAAGAGAAGCTTAAACAACAGTACGAAGATCAAATCATACAGTTAAAGACAAACAAACTACCCAAGGTTTTAGTTACCTTGGAGTCTATTTTCAACACCGATGATCATCTTAAGAAGAGTAAAGTCAGCATTCAAGTGAAAGAAGACCATTATGAAGAAATTGAGATCTTTAAAGGTTAACTCCTTAAGTTAGGAAAAATTTACATTGCTTAAGATAGAAAGGCTTTTATTGCTTTATGCCAAGAGTTTCATGATGTTTTGCTTGAAAATATTTTGATTTAAAGGGTTTTGACCCTCATATTGCTCAACATGCAATTGAGTTAGAACCTGATGCTAAGCCTGTTAGGAAAAAGCAGAGACCTTTGAACCCCAAGCTTGAGCCTTTAATGATTAAAGAGTTGACCAAGTTAGTTGAGGGGGGTATTGTATTTCCAATTAAACACACATCCTAGGTTTCTAACCTTGTTCCAGCTAGAAAGAAAAATGGGGAGATAAGATTATGTGTAGATTTTAGAGATCTTAACAAAGTAACTTTAAAAGATCATTACCCATTACCCTCCATGGAACAAATTCTTCAAGTTGTTGCTGGTTCAAAGAGATTTTCTCTTCTGGATGGTTATTCTGGCTATAACCAGATTTTAGTCAAGGAAGAGGATCAATATAAAACAATGTTTACAAAAAAGTGGGGCACTATGGCCTACAAGAGAATTCCTTTTGGCTTATCTAACATTGGTGCCACTTTTCAGAGGGCCATGGATATGGCATTTTAGAATCTAATTCAGAAATTTCTACTTGTCTATCTAGATGACATAATAGTATATTCCAAAAATGCAAATGAACACTTGTCACAACTCAAGCAAGTTTTTGAAAAATGCAGAGAATATGGTATTTCTCTCAATCCAAAAAAGAGTATCTTTGTAGTTCATGAAGGTAAACTATTAGGACACATAGTGTCAAAGGAAGGAATTACTATTGACCCTAAGAGAGTCATGCCATACTTGGACTGCCACTACCCAATCACAAGAAACATTACAGAGCTTTTTAGGTAGAATCAACTTTTGAGAAGGTTTATACCTAATGTTGCAAATCTATTATATCCTTTGACTGCCATGCTTAATAAAAATGCAGTTTTTCAGTTGGACTAGAGAAGCCAAAAATAGTTTTAAAGCAATCAAAGAAGCTTTAGCATCAACCCCAATACTAGTAAATCTAGATTTCAAAGAAGACTTCATTCTCTATGCTTTTGGTAGCATTAATTCAATTTCTTCCATGCTGGTTTAGAAAAATAATGATGATTTAGAGCAGCCAATAGCCTTTTTCAGTCAAGGTCTAGCTGATTATGAGCAGAAATATACATTTGTTGAGAAACATGTTCTTGTTGTGATTAGGAGTCTAAAGAAATTTAAGCCTCTAATCTCTAACAATAAGATACATGTTATGGTTGCACACCCTAGTGTGAAATAATTTTTGTTAAGTAAAAACTTGCGTGAGAAAAGAGCAAGGTGGATCACAAAAGTTATGGAATTTGATGTTGACACTAAAATCACAAAGCTTGTTAGGGGTAGAGGATTGTGTGTACAGTTAGCCTCAACTCCCAATGAGGAACAAAAATCAAAATCAGAAATTGTGATTAGAATGTATTGATTGATAATATTCTTTTCAGGAAAGACCTGAATGGTGTTTTATTAAGGTGTATTGATATGGATCAAATAGAAAAAGTGCTTCATGAATTTCATGATGGAATTTTAGGAGGTCACTTTGCTCCAAGAACATCAACTTGGAAAATTATGAGAGTCGGTTATTACTGGCCAAGCTTATTCAAAGATTCTCATGCTTGGGCAAAGAAATGTGTAAAATGTGCTCTTTTTATAGGAAAATATAGGCTGCCAGCTATGCCTTTGCAGCCAATTTAGGTAGAACAACCCTTCATGAGATGGGGCATTGACTTTACTAGACCAATAAATCCACCCTCCAGTGCTGGTCACAAGTGGGTGCTCACAACCACTGACTATTTTACACGTTGGACAAAAGGAGTAGCTTTGAAAGAAGCTAATGACTTCAGTTTTAAGCTTCTATGAAGACATAGTAACTAGGTTTGGAGTTCCTGACTCCATCATTTCAGATAATTCTCTTGCATTTGTGGGATTAAGGGTTACAGATTGGGCTGTAAAACATGGAATTCATTTAAATACCTCTTCAAATTATTACCCACAAGGTAATGGTTTGGCTGAAAGTACAAATAAAAATTTGATCAGGATTATTAAAAGAACCATGGAGGAGAATCAGAGAGTTTGGCACTCCAAATTGAAATCTGCACTTTGGGAAGATATAATAACCCCTAAGAGATCAATTGGAAATTCTCCATATGTACTAGTTTATGGAAAGAGGAAAGACTACCTCTATTTGTAGAGCTGCCAACTCTTGACATTGCACATTAGTTGGAGATGTTTCAAGAACAATACCCAATGTCTGTTAGATATGTTGAGCTCATGGAGCTTGAAGAGATAAGAGATAAGGAAATGAATACTTTGGAGTATCATCACTGAATGCAAGGAGCATAATGCATTCTAGCTATCAAACATGGATGGAGATTTAAATGGGAGATAATGAGACTCACATTTCTACACTTAGTTTCAATATGACTGAAATTTAGTTTACACTTGTTACATCAATTTCCATGCATAATTGTTTTACTGAAAGATCAAATACTTTGACTTGCAACAGGAGGAAAAACCTCACAATAAGAAAATGGTTGTACTTAACTGACACAGTCAATAACCTAAATGAGAATGCTAATTACAAAAAAGGTACAAGGCATGAGACAAAACTATAATTAAACTAAATACGTTTACAAGATAGTTTGATCAATCACAGAGCATACACTAAACTGTAAGAACAAGATGGTGAAGAATTAGTTCCAGAAATGAGTAAGGTAAATTTTATTTAATACCTCCAAGAGTTACAAAAGATGCAAAATCTATGCCAAAGGACTGTGAAAGTCACTGTGCCTCTAATCTACACAATCAGAACTACTCACTAATGAGTTACAAATGAGAATATATCATCATGTCCAAGTAGCTCCACCAAAAGGGGCTCTAGAAGCTTCATGAACTCAGATGCCTCTTAAAAGACAAAAATATAGCATCCATATCCATTTCAAAAGGCATCAATATGCATGAAAAGGTCTTGTTTGACCAAGTCAAACATAAAGGCACAAGAAAATAATGCCTAGATACCCTCCTTGTTTTTCAAAACTAAAATATCATGCCTATATTTGCTCCAAATGTTGGGTAAACAAACTCCAACTCTCCAAGATTCTCTCAAAAGAGATAACTCAAAGCATATCTCTCCATTTCTCCTCCTAAGACTTAGTCATACACATACACATGCTCCTATTTTGCATTTGTAAGAAATAATTATTTAAATCAAAAGGTTTATAAAACACCATTTAATATTAAATCATTTTACAATATATTCAAATGAAAAAATATAAGACTCCATCCTAGGCATCGGCCATGATAGAAAAAGGGGTTCATTCAGTCAACATTATACTTGAAAGCCTAAGTTAAAACAAACAAATGCATGAGGTATTAGTTTGCAATGGATTTAAAAAAAAAAAAAAGGAGAAAAAGTCATAAACTACCATCGGCCTTGGAATAGGGTTAGAAACCCTAAAACAAAAGAAAAAGATGTGAAAATTCATTTCATTTTCACAAAGCTTCTCAAGGAAGCTATGTGGCCACCAAGGGTTTCTGTTATTGGAGCTCCTGTGTGCATACCATGATGAAATCAAAGTTTTAGAGGCATCTCTTTGTTGTTTACTGTCGATTTCCTTCACTCACAAACTCTGGTAAGTAATTTTTTAATAAGAAAAACCTCCATTTGACTCGTCCTTTTTTGATGAGAAGGCCTTCATGGCCACAGCTCTGAGTTTTCCTCCTTAAACTAAAGGTTCTTTGTCTTTATTTTGTGCTTGGTCTCCCTTATTGTGCTCAGCCACACCTCATTTGGTATTCTCCTGTAGTTTTTGTAACACAAAATACAAATAATTTTCCATGGAAGACTTTTCATGTGTAAATGGCCTTTGATTTATCTACAGGTTGCAGCCATGGTATTTTTATCTTCTCATTTATGATGTTTCTTTGATATTTTTCATCTGTATTGCAAGAATCACAGGCGTCTTAAGTCTTTCATTAAACTTTTTTATTTCTCACAATGCAAAAACTTGATACCATCTGGAGAAAACTTGTACTTTCATTGCATGATTTTCACAAAATATTCTGGGTCTGAAATATTGTAATATAGAAACCCTTCTATTATGCGAAAATAAATATTTCCTATGTATCTCCATGCTTCTATATTTGATTCTTTACAAGTCTAAAAAAAACTAAAAACCCTCTTTCTTGTTTTTGCACATTGAGGGCTTCATAGTTAATCTGATTTCATGCAAACACTTAAGGTTCATTTCTTTGGCCGTGACTTCTTCATAAACATAGAAATTTATCCTTTTGCAATAATCATTCTGAGTCAAGGATTTTAGCTCCTTACAGGCTGAAATTTCATGATGTGACCATAGATATTTTTATTGGAGAAATAGTAGTAATCCACACTATTGAAGCAATTTTGAATGACCTCTTGTATTCTTAAATTCATAAACCTGATGATCACTCTCAAAGATAGAATCTTAACAAGATAACTTTAAACCATGCAGCCATTTTACTTCCTTTGTTGAATATTTTATATATTTGTTCATCATTGTTTGTGAAATGGAAGACATTGTCACTTATCTGTTTATTGACAGAAAAAATATCATTATTATGATTGAATTCTCACCCATTTACACTATAATAGTGTTGTGAAGGAGGTTCAATCCTATTTATTGTATTAAATGCTTTAGTAGTCTTCATTACCCTTGGTAATGCTATAAAAGGGAAATTTTATGACTGTCTCTTGAAGATTGTACCCTTTTGTGCTCTTTATGATTTTAAGATTATCTTCAATGCATCCTTCTAGATTACATAATGACATGAGCAACTTGACTATCTCAAAGATATGCATCTGTTAATAGTAATCTTTATCCAATTTTAGTTGGGTGCTTCTTTTTGCTACTGTCATGCCCTATTGATGATTTTAGATTTTATGATTCACACTTAATGATTCAAAATAATGTGAATCATGATGTAAATGATGAATTTTATGTTACCATTGCATAACCATGTTGATATGTTTTCCTTCTTTAATGCATTTCCCTCTTAAATATGCTTGAATGAACTCATTATCTAATAACTCAGCATGTCGAGCTCAACCCTTGTGGGAGCCTCATTTTAACCCACATGTTGAATTAAGATAAATAATAAATAATATAAACACATGATTACACTTGTAGTTGCACAGGAAGCAAACAAGTTAGAAAAACATGTATATTTTAGGTGTGTTTGATGACTCTAGTGGTTTTTTGGAGCACCTAAAATGTACACTTAGTTTACTTAATGTAGATTATGATCAGTACATACATGGATAGGGTGAATTTGTATGCAATGTTTGTAATCATTCATTGCTTAGAGCATGATCTAACACCATTGTTAATTTCATATGTAGGACTAGGAGCGGAATGGAGCTAGAAGAGACAAATGAAGCTAAGGACAACAGCAGAACAAACTGACACCAGTCAAGACCAGTCATTCACAGGCAATGGAAAGTTACTTTCCTTCTATGCACATTCATTTTTTATCTCTTTACTTATTCATGTCTATATTGTTTATAATTTTTATTGAATAAGCAAAGGTTAGTCTCATGACTTGTATGAGACAGTATACACTTATGGGTATGTGCAGGATCATCATGGAAAAAACAAGCCCTTAAGTGGCAAAAAATTTAGAAAAATCAAAGTTAGGCAACTTGACGTAAAAAAATTGAATAAGTTATCTATATTATTTCAAAAATATGTAAGAATAACTTTTGTAGCAAATTGAATGTAGTTTCTAAACTACTAGGTTTATTTTTGAAAAATAAAATCTATTTGGTGAAAATTTGAAATTTCAATGTAGTAGTACTTAAATTTCAGGGAAAAAATAAGAAGTAGGTGTCTGTCTGATCACCCTAACCACAATAAAATGATAATATTTTTTTATAAGATTTTAGATATAAGTAGAGGACTCATGTCTCGATGTGATGCATATTTTTTGTAATTTTTTTCCAAGTAAGTAATTAATTATGATTTTTTTATTACAACTTTTTAAAAATATAAAAACTCATATGTCTAACCACCTTAACTTGGTCAAAACTTCATGAAATTTTTTTTTTTTTTTAATCCTATAGTATATGAAGCATAGAATGTGATGCATGTTTTGGATTCAAAAAATGCGATACAATATGAAAGCTATAGATGTTTTTCAACCAGTTTATCAATCTGGACTTTAGTCATAATTCAAATAGAAAATGAATAATAATTATTTATTAAATTCAAAGTAAAGCATAATTTATATTGGTGGAAAGCTGAGAATCTCCTTTAAAAACCCTTTTCATGTCATCAATTTTGGGTTAAAAAAAGTCGTCAGCCACATACCCTACAAATACCCATCATATCGCCACTTTTTGGCCCATCATGATCCTACACATACCCTTATACATTTAATAAAGATTACTTTATTCTGAAAGATCAGAATCTTTACTCTATTGCATGCATGTGTATGAATGCAATGATCTGTAATTGTAATCTTTTCTGGATTTTTTTTATACATCTGAATGTAATGAAGGAAAGTTAATAAAATGAATACCTAATTTTCTCAGTTTAAAAAATCAACAAGCTCATGCTGATTTGAGCTATAAGTGAAAAATGAGTAACATTTCTGACATCTGTTGTATGTTTTCCTACTAAACACTTTGACTAGTTGCCTAGACCTATTCTTGGGCATAGAGTCACTCAGAAACTAGGCTCGTGACTTAAGAACACAATTTCAAAACTTCTGAAATTCAGACTTGATAGTATGAATGACACCTTGGCATTATTCAAAACAAAATAGCAGGAATGAAACTACCTAGTTGTGTTGAAAATCACTTAGGGAATGAAACTTGCAATTAAACTATAGTGCAGTAGCACTTTATTGAAAGCATAAAACCTAACCTAATATTCACAAAGGTAAGTCTTACCTCAAAATAGTGTTTGAGGTGAATCCCATTTATTGGGATTGAAAAAATTTCACCATCCATGTTTGATAGCTAGAAAGCATTATGCTCCTTGCATTTAGTGATGATAAATGGACATGTCTAGAAGTTGTCAAATTTTGAATGCTTACCTGGCCTACTCTTCAGTACATCCCATTTAAGAACATCACCCTCTCTAAAAATTTTGGGTGCATTTTTCTTATCAAACGTTCTCTTTGTTTGGAGTTGATGATACTCCAAAGTCTTCATTTCCTTATCTCTTGTCTCTTCAAGCTCCATGAGCTCAGCATATCTAATAAACATTGGGTCCTATTCTTGAAACATCTCCAACTGATGTGCAATGTCAAGAGCTAGCAGCTCTACAGATAGAGGCAGTCTTGCCTCTTTTCCATAAACTAGTACATATGGAGAATTTTCAATTGATCTCTTAAGGGTTATTCTATCTGCCCAAAGTACAGATTTCAATTTGGAGTGCCAAACTCTCTGATTCTCCTCCATGGTTCTTTTAGTAATCCTGATCAGATTTTTATTTGTACTTTCAGCCAAACCATTACCTTGTGGGTAATAATTTGAAGAGACATTTAAATGAATTTCATGTTTTACATCCCAATCTGTAACTCTTAATCCCACAAATGCAAGAGCATTATCTGAAATGATGGAGTCAAGAACTCCAAACCTGGTTTCTATGTCTTCATAGAAGCTTAAAACTAAAGATTCATTAGCTTCTTTCAAAGCTATTGGTTATGTCCAACGTGTAAAATAGTTAGTGGCTATGAGAAACCACTTGTGACCAGCAATGGAGGGTGGATTTATTGGTCCAATAAAGTCAATGCCCCATCTCATGAAGGGTTTTTCTACCTGAATTAGTTGCAGAGTCATAGCTGGAAGCCTCTCTTTTCTTGTAAACAAAGCACATTTTACACATTTCTTTTCCCAAGCATGGGAATCTTTGAATAAGTTTGGCCAGTAATAACTGACTCTCATAATTTTCCAAGTTGTTGTTCTTGGAGAAAAGTGACCTCCTGAAATTCCATCATGAAATTCATGAAGCAATTTTTCTATTTGATCTGTATCAATACACCTTAATAAAAGACCATTTAGGTCTTTCCTGAAAAGAATACTATCAATCAATACATATGGAATTGATTGCAATCTGAAGTATCTTCTTTTAGCTCTATCTAGACCTGGTGGACATTCACCAGTCTATAGAAAATGGGTCATGTCTTCAACCCAACTTGTCGCTAATGTAGGTGCAACATTCTGAGGCTCATTATCATTGACTAAAACAATTTCTGGTTTTGATTTTTGTTCGTCATCAGGAGTTGAGGCTAACTGTTCACACAATCCTCTACCCCTGACAAGCTTTGTGATTTTAATGTCAATATCAAATTCCATAACTTTTGTGATCCACCCTACTCTTTTCTCACTCAAGTCTTTACTTAACAAAAATTATTTCACACTAGGGTGTGCAACCATAACATGTATCTTATTGTTGGAGATTAGAGGCTTAAATTTATTTAGACTCCTAATCATAGCAAGAACATGTTTCTCAAAAAATGTATATTTATGCTCATAATAAGCTAAACCTTGACTGAAAAAGGCTATTGGTTTCTCTAAATCATCATTATTTTTCTGAACCAGCATTGCAAGAATTGAATTAATGCTACCAAAAGCATAGAGAATGAAGTCTTTTGTGAAATATGGATTTACCAGTGTTGGGGCTGATGCTAAAGCTTCTTTGATTGCTTCAAAAATATGTTTGGCTTCTCTAGTCCAGCTGAAAACTGCATTTTTCTTAAGCATGGCAGTCAAAGGCTGTAACTTATTTGCAACATCAGGTATAAACCTTCTCAAAATTTTGATTCTGCCTAAAAATCTTTGCAATATTTCTTGTGATTGGGTAATGGCAGTTCAAGTATGGCTTTGACTCTCTCAGGGTCAACATTAATTCCTTCCTTTGACACTATGTGTCCTACCAGTTTACCTTTGTGAACTGCAAAGATACTCTTTTTTGGATTGAGAGAAATACCATATTCTCTACATTTTTCAAAAACTTGCTTGAGATGTGACAAGTGTTCATCTGCATTTTTGGAATATACTATTATGTCATCTAGATAGACAAGAAAAAATTTCTGAATTAGATTTTAAAACACCATATCCATGGCCCTCTGAAAAGTGGCACCAGCATTAGATAAGCCAAAAGGCATTCTCTTGTAGGCCATAGTGCCCCACTTTGTTGTAAACACTATTTTATATTGATCCTCTTCCTTGACTAAAATCTAGTTATAGCCAGAATAACCATCTAGAAGAGAAAATATCTCTGAACCAACAACACCTTGAAGAATTTGTTTCATGGAGGGTAATGGGTAATGATCTTTAAATATTCTTTGTTAAGATCTCTAAAATCTACACATAATCTTATCTCCCCATTTTTCTTTCTAACTGGAACAAGGTTAGAAACCCAGGATGTGTGTTTAATTGGAAATACAATACCCCCCTCAACTAACTTGGTTAGCTCTTTGATCATTAAAGTCTCAAGCTTGGGGTTCAAAGGTCTTTTATTTTTCCTAATAGGATTAGCATTAGGTTCTAACTCAATTGTATGTTGAGCAATATAAGGATCAAAACCCTTCAAATCAGAATATTGCCAAGCAAAAACATCATGAAACTCTTGGAATAAAGCAATAAAACTCTTTCTATCTTAAGTTGAGCAATTTTTTCCTAACTTAAGGAGTTTACCTTTAAAGATCTCAATTTCTTCATAATGGTCTTCTTTCACTTGAATGTTGACTTTACTCTTCTTAAGTTGATCATCGGTGTTGAAAATAGACTCCAAGGTAACTAAACCCTTGGGTAGTTTTTTTGTATTTAACTGTATGATCTAATTTTTGTACTGTTGTTTAAGCTTCTCTTGATTTGCTACAGAAAATTATCCTCTTCAAGAAGAAAAGCCAAAATTTCCTTGTCACTATCAAATACTTTCCAGTTGATGTTGTTATCAAGAATTGATGGCCTGACTACAACTTTTACATACTGCTATATTTTCTCTTTTTGTATATAATTTGGGATATCAAACTGTGCTCCAATTGCTGCAAGTCTATCAACATGTTTGTTTTGACTTCTTGGAATAGAAACCAAGTTGAAGGAATCAAATTCCTCTATCATATTCCACACTTTATTTCTGTAGGACTTCAGTGCATCATTCTTAGCAACACTCAAGCCTCTCACTTGATTAACGATTAGTTCACTATCTCCATAAACCTTCAAATAGTTTATTCCTCTTTTCCTTGCCCATTCAAGACCTTGAATAAGACCCTCATACTCAACAGTGGTATTAGAGCATCCAAAAGAAAAATGGAAGGCTAAAAAACACTTATCACCTTGTGGAGAAACAAGCATTGCACCTCCACCAACTCCATTTTTACTTCTGGAACCATCAAAATACATTTCCCAAGGTTCATTTTGTTGTTCTAGCAACTTATTTGTACTCTTTTCAAGGTTTGGAACCTCTGCATCAGGTTCATTAAGCACATAATTACCCATACCAACATCTTGAATATGGTCATCAGGACTATCCATTACATTTCCTTCTGCCCATTCATGTAACATCACATCAGGAACACTCTCTACTTGCAACTCTTGAGCAGTAGGAAGCTCACTGTCACTAAAAACAACATAATTTGTGTTTGCAGTAGTTGGAACAACATTAATAACACTTGGATTGTAAGGCTCTATATGATCCTTGGCCAATTTCTCAAACTTGATGGTAACCTTAGTTCCATAGCTCATTCTAAACAGCATATGTGACCAATCTACAAAAACATAACCTCCTATCTTGGCTACAAAGTCTCTTGAAAGACACAAGGCAAAGAAAGGTGGTAGACCTATAACACATATATCTTGTGGAACTGAAAAATTCAGACAAGCATGAACTGTAAGGCTCAAACCTTTGATGACACCTAAGGTATTAACTAATGTTCCATCCAATTGAATAACTCCCTTTTCTAAAGTTTGATACTTTAGTCCTAATTTGTCAGCAATCTGCTTTGGCATTTCAAAGCTACTAACTCCACTATCTACCATACAGTTATGGACTAACTTATCACCTATGATCACAGACACATAAAATAGAGGTGGTTTGATATCCTTACCCATTTCTTTACTGGTTTGTTTGTTATCTTGAGGATCATTTGTGAAGACAACTCTAACTTGACCAACTGGTGGCTCATCAGACACTTTCAGATTTGATAAAGTTGACTGTAACATGTCTTTTTGACCTGGGATAGCTAAAGAGTCCCACATAGACATCGTTACATTCATCTTTTTCATATTATCAATAATATTATAAGGCACAACTGGATTTACCTTTTGTTGGATCTTCATACCAGCATGATCAACATGCAAATGTGGTTGTTCCTTGGCAGCAACTTGTTGATTCCTCTGCAAAATATGAGATACCTGTGATGTAGATGGTCCTACAGCAGTTGCTTTTCCTTTATCAGTTTCTTGCTCAAGTTCAAAGGCTCTTTTCTTTTCTCTTGTATTTGCTACAACTGAAGAATCATCTACATTAACTCCACAAAATTCTTCTCCCTGCCAGTTAAGCAGAGTAGCATCATTTGTAAGTTGTTCCTATTATTGTGGAGCTCCATCACTAGGTACATTTTTCTACAAATTTGAAGCATTCTGCACCATTAATGCTTGATTTATAACTCCATTAGAGAATGTGGTATGATTATGTGGCTAGTTGCATGGATAGCACCACTCATAATCAGTAGCAAGATTATTTTGAACAAGGACAAGGTCCCTAGCTGCACTAATAGGTACTGGATTATATGCTTGAAAAGGCCTTGGATTCACACTTTGTCTTAGACCTTGATAGTTACCTTGATATTATTTCCTATTTCCTTGGTACTGCTATTGTTGACCTTGAAAAGGCTGATTTGTAGGTCTGTTATATGACTGTTGCTTCTCTAAATTCACCAACTTGTTCCCAAAAGTCTGTAAAATATTCTCAATCTTTTGTTGAATCTCTTTAATTTCCTGCAACTCCTGAGATTGTACTGAGATTGCAACTTCTTGTTTACCAACAGTTGGTAATGTTGGAATAGCAAGCAAAGGTACAAAAGGTGGTATCTGTAATGGCATATTTGGCTGAATATCTAGAGATCTCCAATAAATCAGAATGAGACTGAAAAGAGACATTGGAAAAAAAGTTTCTAATTATCTAGTGTGGGAAGGATTGTGACCCAGGTGGAAAAGCTTCAAAGACTACCTAAATAATGTTGTTCTTAGGGGAAGCAAACAACAGAATTGGGATGTTTCTATTGACCTACTTATGAAACAAATAGGAAATCCTGACCTCTTCACAAGAAATAGAAAGGATGAATGGATCTGGACAAAAAATGCTACTGGTAAGTTCTCGGTTAAATCAACCTATGGCTCCATGATGCAACAAACTGAGGTCTTAGGATCTTTTGACTGGCTTAAGGTTTGGAAGAAGAATCTAATCCCAAAAATTAACTGCTTCTAGTGGATGGTTATACATGGTAAGATCCTAACAGTAGGCAACCTAAAGAAAAGAGGTTGGTACCTTGTCAATAGATGCAGTCTTTGTAATGAAGAAGAGGAAACTATCATGCATCTGTTTTTTCAATGTTCTTATGCCCAAGAAGTCTAGGTTTTTTTCTCAATATTCTGAAGGTGGATTGGGTTTTTCCAGCTAATGTCCAAATGTTTGTGGAAGGATGGAGCTTTTTCCCTTATTCCCACAATATAATTAGTGATATGTGGAGACAAATTCCCCCATTTTTGGCTTGGGGCTTGTGGAAAGAGAGAAATAATAGGGTGTTTAGGGATACTGAAAGGACTAGTAAGGAGCTATGTTTAATTGTTAAAAGACAAATTCAGGAAAATGTGGAAAGTTTCACGTGCAATTAGGCTAAGAAAAATCCAACACGGCAAGAACTAAGCATAAAACAACAATGGGAGCTCTCCTGTGACTTAAATAATGTAAACTGGCCAAAAAAACTTATTAGAAGGAGTATTGTCTAGATCCCCCTAGATCCAGGATGGGTGAAATGCAACTTTGATGGTTTCTCAAAGGGGAATCCTAGACGGGCTATTGTTGGTGGAGTAATAATGGATGATAAGGGTGCCTATCTAACTAGATACAACAAAGGCTTAGGAACTGTAATGAACAACTTCGCTAAGGTGTTTGTTGTTTGGACAAGAGTTAGACTTCTCAAAGAGGAGGGGTACAACAAGGTAATTATAGGAGACTCAAAGTTGATAATAGATTATCTCAACAACATGGCGCATATTCCTTGGGAAATCAGAGATATGTTGGAAGATTGCAAAAGGATTTTGCAAGAGATTCAATGTGTTAAAATTTTACACTCCTTGAGGGAAGGTAATAAGGTGGCGGATGTGATGGCCAACCTTGGAGTAAATCAAGAAATTTTAATAAATTGGGACTTCTCTAATCTACTTAATCAAATTAAAGAAGTCTTAGTGGCAGATAGACATAGAGAAAAATACTCAAGCAAGGGATTATGAGGATGGAAATTTTAATTATTAATAAGAGTGTTAGGGTGAGAAGGCTTATGAGAATGTGGACCCCATATATGCAAGCTGGCAAGCTGATTGGATGTCAACAAAGGCACGTTGTAAAAGGATTTCTAAGTCCCAATAAAAGGAAAATCCAAAGATGGAAAGGACGACCGAACGAAAAAAATTTGTACCTTGACATGAAAGATTTAATTAGGGAAATAAATCACATGAGGAAAAATCTTAAGTCTAATATTCGATGTGATAGATGGACTTGTGTTTGTAACAATAATAAAAGAAGGAATAAAATAAGTGTTATCATTGCAAGAAAGGGGGGTGGAGTTGTCGCTAGCAACAATGATGATAGGAAAAAAGGTGATAATCAAGGAGTGAGCTCTTCTATGCATCATAGAAAAAACCCTAAGTCGACTGCATTTCAAATGAACAGTCATAGAATCACCATTAGAATTGAGAGTGTGGAATTACCTGTTGCTAGTGTTGAGGACGTTGAGGGTAATAGAAGTGATTTCCTTCTCGTTCCTAAAAAATTTCATAGCATAGATAACACAATGGGAGGCCCAAGGAAGCATACCAAACCTCACAAATATGATTCTCTCTACAATAATGAGGAGCTCTAGGGTCTATTTGAGCAGGCGGGTTTCACTCTGTATTTCACTACAATGGAGGGATACAATGAAAAACTTAGCTACAAGTTTATTAACGCATGGAGAGATGGTGAAGTTAATCTGGGCGAGTTCCAGATTAAGGTGGATGTGAATTTGATTGCACAAGTGACAGGTGTGGCTTATGAAGGAATGAATGTTGCTAAGGTTAGCAACGGTAAGTATCAAAACTATTTTGAGAAGTTTTTTGAAGGAAAAGAAAATACTGAAAGATTTTAGAATGGTTACTCTAGGGTTAAACTGTTGCCTCCATATCATAATGTATGTTTTATTGTTATGAAATATTTTACCCTCGAATGGTGCTACCATTCCATCCATGGATACCACTTTCCCATCCTCAACCACATAAGACATTAGGAAAAAATCAATCTACCTTTCTTTTTATTTTCTTCCCTAAGCCAGAGTCTTACACATGAGGCCAATCCACCGTTACACTAGGGCCTCATAAGAGCCATATGCAAATTTGTGCTATCTAAGACCCCACAGAAAATCCCTACTCTCAATTTGATTGAAGACCCAAAACCCCAAAGCTTGGTGAAAATTGAGCTTCTTGAAGACCTTCCCCACCCCACGCCTAAAAAATCCAATAAGAAATCCCAAAGCCCTGTTACTACTATGTGGAAGGACTTGCTTATGATTACTCATGAGAAAAGAAAGGACATTTCGATGGAGATGGGGACTAAAAAGAGGAGGAAATTGATTCTACGTGAACTTGGGGAAGAGGTGGACACAATTACCATACCTGATGATAATGAGATGGAAGGCTCTAACCTTGGTGGAAGGAGGTCAAAGAGACTAGCTCTGGCGGAATTGAAGGGATGGGAAAGTAACAAAAATTCATAGAGCCCTGAGGAGAAAAGTACCTATAGTCCACAAGATAGTGTGGAAAAGAAAGAAGAAGAAGATAATGACACCTCAACTAAAGAGATTCTTGATAGTTTTGGTGGTGACTAGGTTGAGGAGGAAGACTTAGAAGTGGATAGTGAGGATGGTAATGGCGATGAATAAAAGGTGGAGGAGTCGTAGCATGAGATGGCTCGGGAGGAGGAGGAAGGAAATGTTATGGAAAATAAAGAGAAGGAGGAAAAAATAGGAAAAGAGGAAGACAAGGTTGAGGATGATAGGAATGAGAGGATTAAAAGACTAGAGGAGAGGATGCAAGTCCTGGAAAAAAGGATACATGAGAAGGTAGAAGACAACAAACTTCAAGCCCTCAAAAATGTGAAGACTAAAGGTTCTAGAGAAAGGTATGCAAGAACAAGAAAATGACAATAGAATTAAAACCTTGGAATAAGTAGTAAAGAGTGTGTGCTTGGTGGTCGATACTATCATGAAGAAGGCTATTATGGCTACTGTTTCTGGCATGGGAAAAATCAAAAAGCAGCAAAAGAAAAAAGCAGCGGGTGATGGCACAGATTTGATAGGAAAGATGGAGCTGAACGAAATAGTGAATGGCACTATTGAAGACCTGATGAATGCATGGAGGATGATCGAGGAAGCATAACATGGTTGCTTCGTTGTGCTATTTTTTTCTTTTTGTTCTAATGGTTATTTCTATTGTGTTATCTAGGATTGTTATTACTGGTAATGGCCACTAGTGTCGGAACTTAAATAGTTGTAATGTTGTTTATATTTTAAGTAGGGACTCTATGATAGATGTTAATAAGTATTTTAGATGGATAGAGAAGGATGCTACTGATGTTAAGTTAAGGTATTTTGATTCCTATGATAGAACTGCTATGTTTAATCGTATGGGAATTGGTTAAGCATTTTTTTTGTGGGAGGGGGGAAGTTTAGTGGGCTTCCTATTTTTGTTGTTTCTTACCACCTGATGTTCTTATCATGTTGTACTATTTTTTTTGGGTTAGGGCTCTTTCCCTACTTAACCAATCAAAAACATAGGGGGTATAGAATTGATCCTAGATAATTTGACAAAACTCAGTCATGTATATTACAATTTGAATAAGTAAAACTTAATACTCAATATAATGAAAATGGAACATTTAATGAGGATTGTATCATATAAGTTATTTTGGTGCTTTTTAAAGTATCATGCAATAAAGTTATTTTGCACATAGATTACTCAGCCATAGAACAATAGGTGTCAAGTTTTGTATTCTCATAATGCATTGTTTCTTTATAGGTATAACTTTAAGCAAGTTCACATATATAATATAAAATGTGTATATATATATGCTTTCTACTTCTTTATTCTTTCAACATCAATAATTACAAAACTGAAATCCTTGATCTCATAACATATAATACATGCTACATGTACGTATCTTATACCCATAAATAAATTTGGGTTTCCTTACTAACATGAAAATAAAGATGGACAATGTGGTTTTGATGGAGAATCATTTTCAAAAAATAACATCATTGTTATATTGATAAGTAATAATTTTCAAGCCTAATGGACCCAGTTTATTTCAACATTGCATAATGAAATAGAATAAAACTAGTAGTTTATAATCTTCAATAGGTCAAACTATAGATTGAAATAACTTGCACATCATATACAATGTTATATGCACATATTATGATATCATTTACTATCTTCCATTTAGATAAAATAAGATGATATTTCAATACAAAAAATTATCTAAATAACTATCAAACGGTACTATATGTGTGATACTCAAATTATACTAAACAAAGCATTCCAACACCCATTATTCTTACCAATTCTTATGTATCAAAAACATATAAATATAACTAATTTTTACTAGCACTTGATGACCAAAAAGGATGTAGAAGACCAAGCTCTGTTTATTTATGGATAACATTAAAATTTCCATACAATGGCCTATGTACAAGGGTTTAGCTGGAGACCAATGGAATGGTCGATGGAAGGAAAAAATTTAAACACAATCCCAAAAAACTCATAGATATGATCTGGGTATAAATAGAACTCTCATATATTAACCCCACTACAAACAATACTTGAAAATCATATCCAATGCCCCCAATAAACATGATATGGTCCAACATGCAAGTGCATCTACCTGTATTGAAATACCAGGTGGGTATGCTTAAAATCTGCTAAAGGCCTGTACAAGTATTCTCCAAGGGCCTGAGATGGGGTCTTGAGTCCTTTCTTCTTCTCCAAAACTCCTTTTTCCTCCATGAAAACCCCAAATGAATTTCTTCAGTCATACCCTAAATCTAAAATGGCAGTATGATTTTGTGCCTTCCCACCTCCACCACTTGGAAATGGTCCCATGCCTAGCCATTGCTTTCTCTATTTCCTTTCACTTTCTCCCCCCTTCTCCCCCCAAAAATCATGTCATCCTTCCTCCCTAGCAAAAAAGAACTTCACTCTTGTTTTCTTCATCAACAAGCTACCTCTCCTCGAGCTCAACACCACTATCCTCATTTATTGCCATGGCTATCTTCTGGCATTTTCTAACTAGGGTTTGTATTGCATTTAATCCAATATCTATTTGCTTTATCTCTCCTAGCTTTCATAGCCAAACTTTGTATTAATTGTGGCATCCATTTTCTCCATTCCTTTACAAGAATATAGTTGGAGCTGACATATCATTTTTCACACCATAATTCAATTTTCCTAGTCTCTGATATTTAAATACAAGCCATCGATCTTGAAATTTGATATTTAAATACAATCCATCGATCTTGAAATTTGTGCCATGATCTAGTGTATCTCATTTACCCACCTTGATTTAAATGGAAACCGTTTGATTTGGCTTGCTTTAAATGTGGCTATAGATTTTAAGTGATTCACAACAACGATGTGAATTAATTGAAACAATCAATTTCCGCCACATGTCTTATTCCAAAAAATTGCAGTAGTCAATTTTGGTCAATGTAAGCATCCTATGAAATTACTCATTCATTTTCGGTGATCTTATTTGTTCTTTCCACCTAGGGGGTGTCGAGATTCGCTAATCTCCCTTACCTCATACTTGAGGTGCATAAAAAATCTTAACAAGCAAGTCCAAAGACATATGTCTGAAGCTCTTTTACACCTATCAAGGTTCATCCATCAGCCTTACCCTTTTCCTTCTACCTCATGATTGACATGCTTTGAAGGACTCAAGAAACAAGACTGAACCATGATGTTTGATCCTCTTTATGCCAGTCAGAGTTCGTCCATTGGCCTTACCCTTAACCATTTTCCTTCATTTACACCATTCCAAGTCAACACACAAACCTTCGAACCACCGAAGTTGGATGTCGGGGTTCACTAATCACCTTACCATTTACATGTATTTGTGTTAAGGTGTAAGCCAACCTACTCAACCAAGATGCCCAAAATGAACCTTTGCAAGCTTTTCCAACTTAACCCTTTCGGGTTTCAGCCTTTGGGAATTCTTCTTACCGCATACTTAACAAAATGCTAAGGCATAAGCCTTAAAGCTGACCTATGAACATCGAAAACATTTCAAGTGTCAGATTTTGGGGTTTCATCTTATCCCTTCCTTGCTTCATGTTAAGGCATGAGCCTTAACACCAACCCACAAACACTGAAACTATTTCGGGTTTCGGGGCTCGGGTTTTCATTATACCCCTTGTTAACATTCCTGGTAAGGCTTAAACCTTAACACCGACTCATGAACTCTGACACCATTTCCAGTGTCAAGGTTCAGGTTTCCCTCTTCCTTCATACTTAACATTTTTTTACGACCCTTATGGTTGATCTTCGATCCTCAAAACCTTTTCAGGTATTGACATTCAGACTTTCTACTTTCCACATCTTTGTCTTTATGGTAAACCTTAATGTCGAAGCCCAATGTCCTCAACACCCTTTCCTACTTTACTCCAACTTACTTCATAATTATCATTATGTTAAGGAATAAGCCTTATGGCTGATCTCTAACACCCGACAGGTAAGACTTAAGCCTTAATGTCTATGCCTCACGCCATCTCAGACTTAACTCGTTCCTTCTTCATTTCTTTGAGGTATTTGGTATAAGGTATGACCAAAGCCTAAATTCTAAAACCTTTTTAACTTAACTTAGACTTCCTTTATTTCTTTAAGGCATTTGGTATAAGGTATGACCGAATCCCAAAGTTCAATCTCTTGCAGCAAAGAGTAAGCCTCAAGCCCAAAGTCTAAAGCCTGATCGGACTTAGCTGAAAATGACTAACTCTTTTCTCTTTAGCAAGTGATACAAGGTAAGCTTGAGGCCCAATGCCTAAAATTTTGATATTCTTCAAGGCTTGTTGTAATGACACCCTAAGGCCAATGAATCCTTCTCCCTAACATCCTTATTAAGCCCTTTTGATTGCAAACAACAAGATCACTCAGATCTCCTTCTAACCTTAATGAGGTTCCCCTTTTGACCTCAATGACAATCAAATTTCTAACATGCTATTGATCTAATTAAAGCTAGGTTCAATCCTCCTTATCAAATTCATTCCTTATTAACATCTCCCCACTATAGGTAAAGAGATGATGTTCTAATTTAGGTGTAAATCATAATTCAATGATATGTTGCAACCTAAATAGCAGTAAAGACTCTAAGACTCTTCATCCTTCCTTATTTACTTGCTATGAGGAACCTCAAGTAAATACTATAGGAGACATTCAGAATTAGCATGGTTCAAATGATTAGAAGGAAATGTTACTACAAGTGGACCTTAGCAACAAAATATAGCATGACAAATTATATTAGCAATCAATTCATGTTTAGTCTTATATCTTAATAGAAGTATTCACATAAGAACTTAACTAATCTACTCTTAGATTCAAATGACTAAAATTACAGTGGCACTCAAACAAAATTGGATCTTGTATCATCTAAATGATGCACTCTTAGTCTACACAATAGAGTAGCATAAGTTTAGAATAAAAGGGGTTGTGACTATGATATAAAGAGAGGGGCCTTACAATATTTTACCTGTCGTGTAAGTCTGAGTTGCATGTGAGCCCTTATCAGGGGGGTCATGGGGCTACTTGCAAACAAGATATCCATTTATGAGCATTATAAACAAGTCTAATCTATCATTGAGGACCTTGTTGGGAAATAGGAACTTTGTTGGGCATGAATACAAGATGAGCAATTAGAAAATTAATAATCCAAGAACTTATTGTCATGGGCTACCTAGCTGAGCAAAGTGGTATTTATAACATAGCTTCAGTTTTAAGTTTATATATATATATATAGATATATATATATGTATGTATGTATATATGTATTTTCTATTGTATTTCAGAATTGTATTGTTGAGGGTTTGGTGTTATGTGCTACCTATGTACAAGTGGGAAATATTCAATGTAACTTTGCATGAAACTATTGGAATATTTAAAGCATTTATGAGTCTATAATATGAAATATAATATAAAACCATAGTAGTTCATTTTTGTCTTGCATGAGTTTATGTAATGAAGTTATGCAATGTTCATAGATGTCTATCATTTGAATTTTGAAAGTAATTTGTTCAGTTCACTTGCACATAAGTTTGATAAAATGTTCCATCTATCAAACTAGAAATTAATCAAGCAAAAAGTCACAAGTTAAAACTCAGATTGGGGGTGGGACACTACAGTGGTATTAGAGCTAGTTTTCCCACTAGCCTAAGGGGTTATCAAAAAGGGAATTTTAAGATTGCTTGTTGAGGTCAAACACTCATTAATCATTTAGTTATTAGAAGCAAGAGTAAAAGATGACTACAAATAAATATATGTTTGAGATGATGTAGGAAATGTACATGCTAATGAATGTCCCTAACATGAAAAAATCATATTTATGGTTGCAAAACCTAAAAATTTGGATAATGAAGATGAATTCATTCAAGGTAAGTTGCAGCTTATAGGTGTTTTCGAGGAGCTTGATCAACAATATTGCATTGTTCAAGGGGCAGTAACAGGTATTGAGGAAAGTAAATATGAAATCCAAACATCTATTGCAACCACACCTAAACAACAATCTTCACTTATAAGGGTAATTCTTAGTCATGGGAAAGATGTTGCAGCAAGCAACGAGATTAATTTTCATTATGATACACCCCATGGTTCAGTTCCTATTGATGGGCACAGTGTGATAAAGTATGATGGAACCTTCAAACTAAATGATGGTTCTGATTCTACATTTAATCTCAGTGATGAGGTTATAGGTGGTGTTTGGTTTGAACTTCAAACCAAGTCTATGTAGAGGGGTGACAATTTAGATGCCCTAACTTGGGAGTTGGAGAATGACTTGTTCACAAAGGGTGCCATTCATAAAGAAAATAGTGGTCACATCTTCCCAAGACAAAGCGAACAACATTTTAGCACACGAGATTTAGGTGTGATGGGCACTACATATGACGTGGATCCTATTTGGAATGGATCTGTTGTTGACTATACTACTGAGCTAACCTCATCTCTAGGGTTAGGCATGAAGGATAACAATTTTGATGTTCATGGAGTTGATATCAACCTTGGAAACAAATATGATTTTATGTTGCATGATGTTATTTGCAAATCAAAAATATTATATGAAGTTGATCAAACTAAGGGGTCTAATTAGTTGGTAGGACAATTGAAGGTGAGTGAATACCCTTAAGATGATGGCCAAATGTTTTTAGAGGTCTTCGAGAGTACCTATGGAACCAGATGGAGAAATTTTCCTTTCCAATTCATAGGCATTCAAAGGAGTGTTAGTGGTAATGAATACCAATTACATTCAACTCCTCTTAGATAGAGACCACCTACTCATGCTCAGTGGATCTACTATGATGCACTTAAGGGGAAAGAAAGGGAAGTCATGGATAAGGTTACTAGTGAGCTTATTTTCATTGAGGATTCCTTGAAGAGCACTCAAAAGGACCTTCAATAATTAGAGTTTTAGATTGATGAGCTCTACGAGGAGTCAAGATTGGTTCAATCTTCTTCATCCACAACATATATCTAGTCTTCTATGGCTGTCATGACACCTACAGATGGTAGTCATACTCATGGTTTGAGGGGAAGCCCCCTAATGGTTGTCGAGCATGAGGAGGTTTTAGGGTTGTATGGGCTTGAGTGCAAGAATGATTCTAAAAATTTTTGGTTTTCACACAACTTGCACCATTGGGATCATGAGTCACATTTGGGGGAGAGCCAATCGATGGATCATGATATAGATATGATAGAGGTAGAAATGCATACACCACCCAGACTAGCCAACCGTGAGGTGCATGTATCCACCTATGACAAGAGCACCACTCTCTACATTGGTGAGGTAGAGATTTTTATCAGTGATTTTAGTGTTGATGAGGAAGAATCTCATGTGGCTAGCATGTTGGATTATCACATTATTTTATTTTATTCACTTGAGGATTGTAGGGAATCTACTAGTGGGGGTATGACTCCTACGTTTGTTAGCAACTTAAGTAATGCATTGATCGAGGATGATGGTAAGCATGAGACTAGTGAGTCACAAGGAATCAAGGGATAACTGAAGGTTATCGAGGATAAGGTTTTCCAAACCTTAACCCATTTTGGTCCTAGTAGACACAAGTTTATGGAGTAGGTCTCCTATGGTTAACACAATTAGAGGAAAGGAAGATAGGGGTAATAGTGGGTACTTCTATATCTAGGTTGTGAACTATCAAGAATGCCCTAGAGTGGATTAAATCAAAATACCTCCAGTTTCTTTTAGATAGGGACTATGTTATTAGGTTCATAGAGAGGAATTACAAAGCAACTACCCAATCTTCCTTTTAGGATCAGAGATGTGAGTGACCTCCTAATTTAGGTGATGAGAGTGACAAGGCATGGATTCCCAATGATTATGCAGGTCTACCATTGGCGCAAGCATGTGCATTCCACCTTGAATGCATAGTAAAGAGTTCTCATCACTTCTCTTTTAGTCCACACAAATGATTTGATGATGCATAAGTGTGAGTTGTCTTGAGATTCATATCATTCATTTTGGGATGGAGTGCTTCCATCTTCGAAAGATGGAACTAGGAACTATGAGACTTCAACTCTGTTACTTTTAGATGGCTATTTATAGGGATAGGGATTAGAGTTACATCATGCAGATGTCTCCATAGCAGAGAGTCTAACTTCCTTGCTTTAGGGATTTCAGTTTCCAAAGGCACCTACCTATGTGTGGCATACACTTGGGAAGTCAAGGATATAAGGGAGTTGTGTTTTTAGTGTGCATGATAGCATCACTAGACCAACCCGCTCTGATGGAGTTTGACTTTGGATACTTTGGTAGGGGACAACTGTCCTACTTCTTAGGAAAATGATTTATTTCATAATCCTTGGAGGACAACAATTGTTTAGGAGTTTGGAGGAGAGTTGCATTATCTCCTTAGCACGAGAGAGTTGCATAGGGATTATACTCTATCACCCTATGGTTTTTGTGCAATCCTTTGGATCCCCATAGGTCGATCTTATAGTCTTGAGGGTGTTGATTTGTCCCATATCAATAACCTAAGAGGAGGGGTTACACATGTTCTGACACCTATGAGGGATATCCATCACATCCATAGGAGGTTTGCAGATGTTGGAGAGAGGTGTTGTGATGCTAACACTATGATATACCTCCATCTTATCATGTTTGATGGATGTGAGACTTTGGTGTGTTGGGATCTAGGTGGTGACAGGATTGGCATGTCATTTTGATTGGATTCTAATGAATTGCTTCACCACTCTCAACATGGTGAATATTATATCAGAGTAGTGGAGTCGAAGTCAATGAGGGCTGATCCCACAATACTGGTTTACAATTTTTGGCCAAATTGGACACTGAACTAATTTTTTCTAACTAAATCTTCACTTTTGGGAACCTATAGCAGCTAAATCATGAGGAATTTGAAGATGATACAAACTAGTGATTTGCGACATTTTGTTTGTAGATTCTAAATATATTTTTTTCAAAAAATTTGAAATCATATTACACTTCTTTTTCCATCTCCTTCGAAAACTAGTTTTTTCAATAAACACCATTTTTAAGGAGTGAAGCTCGTCCATATAACACATAATTTTTTTTCTGTGAAGGATAAAATTCTATTTTTTTCAAATTTAGATTTGTAACTATGATATCTAGTGCTTCCAATTGGTTTCATAGTGTTTTATTGAATATTTTTTCCTTAATCAAGTTTCAAAGTCAAACCAATTACAATTCGACATAGGTGGACTGTATAACACAACTTTTTTTGTATGTATCAAAATTCAATTTTTTTTGTTGGATCAAGGACTTCAATATCTAGTGCACTCATATTTTTCAAATTTTCTTTTTGATAATCTTCTATTTTTCCACATGTGCGGAATAGAGAACTTGATTTTGGGTGAAAAACCTACATTCACAAGAAATAAAAAATAAATATAATAATTAAATTAAATTTATTTAAAATTATACTTTTTGGGAAGCTTATAATAAGGACTACATACTTACAAAAAATAAATTTTAAATGAATTCATTTTATCCCCCAAAAGGTAAATCAAAAGTTGTTTATCAGCATTTTGATAGGTGTAAAGGAAACTCTGTTATAGGTATGGTTTAAAACTAGCGGGGTTCTATCCAAGGGGGTTTGATCTAAGGTAGTTTGATTAAACCCTCTTCAATTGGAATGCTTTAAATGGAAATTTTCATGGATTAAATCATTATATTTTCTAAAAATATGTGATTTCAACAAAAATCAAAGTCTCCCAGAAATTTTAAACTAGCTTTGTGGGATCACCCAAGTGTTGAGTATAGCAAACTTCCAAATTGGCTATGGGATCCAGGGATTCCTATGTTTGATAGATTGATTTGCATTGGGATAGTTATTTATAGTGTTGTTAAGATTGTATCTATCTCTATCCCATCAATGTCAAGGATATGTCGTTGGGAAAATTTTCTACAAGCTTATTTGGGATCCTGGTATTTAGGTGACCAACAAGGTGTTCAGGTGAGGATTTCTTGGGGACAAGCAATCTTGGGGAGGGGAAGCTATAATTTCCCCTTTGCCCATGTAGTTGATAGATGTAGTGGTTATTCTATCACTTGGTCCCTATAGGCTAACATGGTTTTTAGGGAGCCCTTTGAGGGTGATCTATGACTCTTCAATAGGCTTTTGACCAACACTTACTATTTTTAGTAAGTCACTTGGATGTGTTGCTCATACTTACTATTTATAATAATTCATGGAATGGTCAACTGCTATCATGCCTATATCTAGAAAACTTGATGGATTTCTCCCATGAGTTGATATTGGTATTTATCGAGTTAATGATTTAATTTATATTATTAAAGTTAATCCATTTTACTTTAATAACGTTATTTATTGTGGATGACTTTATTAAATGGTGTTATAAGGGGTTAAAAGGTGTTATGTGACGTTTGCATAAAGTATTATTATTTTAATGTTTTGACCCCTCAACTTTATGATGCAATATTTAAATGACCATCAAAAGAAAATTAAATGAAATGAAACTCAAATGCAAATTGGGCATGAAAATATAAAAGGGCATTGAGAGCTCATTTTGCATATTCATGTTGAAGAGGAATATTTTTTGAGGGTTTTACAGGAGGACTAGAGAGTCTAGAAATACTTAGCTTCACTAAGGAAAAAACCCTCATGAGGAAAAAACTTGATGCAAGAGTGAAATATCTCCCAAGCTAGCTTGCAAACAATTCCATTTCAGGGGTTGTGCTTGTGCTCCAAATGATTGCATGAGGGATTGAATATTCAAGGTTTGAAAGAGTTAAAGAAGAATTTGTAGACATTGGTTATTTTATACCTTAAGTCAAATATTTAGGTTTGGCGAATGACATTAAGGTTATATTACTAGTCTTAACTGTGGTGCCTAGATTGGACAAGTACTTTGTTGTTGGTTGTGGGGTTTAAAAAGGAATATTCTCCATCCTTATTGTTGGTCAACTGGTGTGAGGGATTCATTGTTGCTTATTGGTAGTAATTGGATCAGGTGTGAGAATCAAGGAGAGCTATCATTGATAGTTGCATACCAGCATGGGAACCCGCAACACATTCATTTATGAGTGTATCACTAATACAAAGTGGATGTGAGGGTTTAGTTTAGTACTGTTGCATATATTTCTCATGGTGTGGTATGAATATGGTTGTTGAAGGTGTGTGAGGCTTGTATCCTGAGCCATGGGATCATATTTTACCTATTATGTAAGTATGAGTTGCATGTGAGCCCTTCTCAATGGGGTCATGAGGTTGTTTGTAGACCTTCTATCCATTTTTGATAATTGTAACAAGTTTGAGCCATCATTGAGGACCTTGTTGGGTGATAGGGACTATGCTAGGTGTGAATACAAGAGAAGGAGCAATGAGCAAATCAACAATCCAAGCACTTATTCTGTCGTGGGCTACCTAGCTGAGCAAAGTGGTATTTATAACATAGCTTTAGTTCTGAGTTTATATATATACTTTTTCTATTGTATTCCAAAACTATATTGTTGAGGGTTTGGTGTTATGTGCTACCTATGTACAAGTGGGAAATATTCAATGTAACTTTGCATGAAACTATTGCAACATTGAAAGAATTTTAGAGTATGCAATCTAAAATATAATATCAAACTATAGAAATTCATATTTATCTTGCATGATTTTATGTAATGAGGTTATGCAATGTTTATAGATGGCTATCATTTGAATTTTGAAAGCAATTAGTTCAATTCACCTGCACATAAGTTTGACAAAATGCTCCATCTGTCAAACTAACAATTAATTGAGCAAAAAATTGTAAGTTAAAACTTAGATCAAGGGTGTGACACTACAAAATCCCACAATATAAGTGTGTTATTTTTACAATGGGGGTCCATTCTCATGCTACACCCATGATTATTGAAACTAAAATAGCAATGATTATTAAGTTTGCAGAAGGGTGGTACTTCATAGTCTTAATCAAAAAATTCCTCCAATGGTAAAACCACATTATCGAATTGATAAACTTAGCATCCACTTCCCAATATAACACTTCTTGACCATATAATAGGGATGCCTAATTTTTATTAATAATTAAAGGCTAGGTGAGATTATTGGGAAGATTATTGTTTTCATTAGATTAAGACTGGAAGGGATAGTACCCATTACAAAAAAAACCATCAAGGTAGAAGAGAGGTGGATCACAAAAAGTGGGACCACAAAAAGCAAGACTCACGAGAAGTGAAGTAGGAAAGGACCACTAACAACCCAAGATTTTGATTGGAGCAAGGAACTGGTTACAAACCAGTTGTAGAGAAAAGAAACTGAAACATCAAAGGACCATCCTAGAACACACTTGAGATGGAAAAAGAAAAAAACAATCCCATCAAGATGGTTTAAAACTAACTT
This sequence comes from Sequoia sempervirens, assembly GCA_007258455.2. Taxonomy (NCBI): domain Eukaryota; kingdom Viridiplantae; phylum Streptophyta; class Pinopsida; order Cupressales; family Cupressaceae; genus Sequoia; species Sequoia sempervirens. Next base: position 586,242,098 of record VDFB02047230.1, on the reverse strand, counting down.
CAACAAATCCTTCAAAGGAGAGGCAATGCAAAACCCACCATTGAAGGGAGTCTTATCCGAAGGGATACCAATCTCAGCATAAAGGTTGCTCTTAAAATCCAAAACACCTTCATTAGCAAAGGTACCATGCTTAGGATCCATCGATGTCTTCCCCTCAATAAAAGAGGAGCCTTCAAACAAGGCTTGCACATTGGAATGCATCTTATCATGAACAACCTAACATAGCAAGTAGAAGGATCCATCACTATGGAAGTGGTACTGCTGCGAAAAATTGTAATGCAAAGTATGATTCCAAACCCTAAGCTTGGAGCTTAGATTGACAACTTTGGGAAACTTCTTACCAATCTCAACACAAACCCTAAATATGGCATACAAAAACATGTTCTATTTCTTGTAGCATTATTAATGGTAATCAATTGACCAAAAGAATCAACAATACCCTAAAAAATATCTTCATCCCAAAATTCCAAAGGGAACTCAGGGAGACAAACCCAAATAGGGGGAAAAATTATCTTAAAAGAATTGAACCTAGCCACCCAACATTGAAGGAATTAAGGAAAGCCTTACCAAAAAACTAGGGGCCACCCAAAAAAACCCAGGAGCAATCTTCACTAGTATTGAAAGAGAACAGAAGGAAATTATTCAATAGAGCCTTCACACTTTGTAAACAAGAGTTAGACCAGTAATCAAAATCCTAGCTATGAATAATATCAATATTGGGTCTTCTCCCAATAAATCTACCAATAATAGCATGTTGCAAGTCAGCAATGGCTCGGTCCAAACACACATCAGAAACAAAAATGATAGGGGAAGAAACCACCAGCCCACAAGCAGGGTGTTCAAGATCAGAAGAAAGCTCATGTGTATAAGGAGCCACCCTCCTAGGAGGGGAAACCATGGGAGGAGACATGACAATAGAACAATTATCAACAACAAGGGAAGAAACCTTCGAAAGATGTAGAAGAAAACCCCTTTTCAAAGAGCTCCCAAAGTTGTTTTGCTGACTCACAATAGGTAAAGAAGGCTTAATGTCATGAACAACATGTTGAGCCTCTAACCACATGGCCAAGATCAAATCTTGAGCCACATCAGGTAGTAGAGAACCCTGCATAGGGGCATAGGTTTATGGTGGACCTCAAGAAGGATATCCAGGAGAGATTTGTCCTCCTCATCCTCAGAAACCCTAAGATCCTAGTCCTCAAAGCTATCATTGTAAGGAAAAGGAGCAAAGCTAGAATAGGGGAGAGACAAACTAGGAAAATCGCCTCCAAGCTCAATCGCCAGGTAAGGTCCCATGCCTCCATCATCATCGTCAGCAACCATAGTGACCATTCCATCGCCACAATCAGCCCCTGCAGAGTCGCCTTTATTTAGGGTTTGGGATGAGTTAGATGATGCCCTTGTCATCACCCTCATCATTGCTCTCATTCTTTGATATTTTGATATTGGGAAGATTATTGTTAAACCTAAAAGGTAGTGGGAATTTCATTTCTAAACAAATTTTGTATTAAAGTGAGCAACATCAAGATAAGGGTATAATTGAAGGAAATAAATTCTTGATTGAAAAAAAAGAGAAGGCTTTAATATTAATAAATATTAAATTAAAGAGGGGTGTGTGTAAATATTTTAAAGCCTTTTTCTTAATATAATATAGAATTGAAATTAATTTTTGATGGCTAACTATTTTTTGCAGATTTTTGGCAAAATGACAAATAGTTTATTGGGTGCTATCTCCATTAAGTAGAATGATGCTGATAGGAGAATGACAACATTAGATGAAATATTTTTATGTAGATAAAAATACTACTTCTAAAAAAAAAAATTATAGAAAAATAATAATCTTAAAATAAACTACTTCATATAGAAAATAACAAAAATAATTTGTTGGTATCTTAGCATTTATCAAACAATAAATAACATTTTTCTAGAATTTTGCAAAATACCCTTCTAATCCCTTCTCTATGCATGCTCCATATAGCTTTATTTTTACCTTATAAAAAAATCTACCTTCGAAGACACTAATAACACTTTTAAAAATCAAACAACACAACCAATAAAGGCTATTACCAAAACTACCTTGAATAGGACTAAAAATGGTAGAGAAAAAAATTGAAACCCCATCTGTTATGAGGCATCTATTATATTATCTTCACCATATTTGAAAGATTATGAAACTCCTAGTTTAGAAGAATCTAATTTGGAATTTTTTAAGGGATTTACTTCAGTGACCCAACTATTATTCAAATGAGGAAAATCAACCCATTTTACCAAATATATCTTATAATCATGGGATCTTGTCAAATTTAGTGTCCACTATCTTCTCAATCTATACCCTCTTTTCATGGTAAATGAATAGTCAAAATCTCTCAACATATTTTTCTTCACAAACTTGATCACTATCAAAATGATAAGAATAAAGGTGCATCACATTGAATACAAGATTGATATCAAAATTCAAAAAAATCTAGCAAATAGGCATTATCATTGAGTTTCTTAAGTATTTTGCAAGGCCCCACTTTGTTGAGTTTTATTTTTTTGTAAATGCCTTGGGGAAATCTTTCTTTACATAAATATACCATTACTTCATCATCTTTAGTGTTGATTTTATATTGTTCTTTGGTTATTTGTAGTTGGTGCCTCACTTGTTGGCTATGGATGGTTTAGTGTTAATTGGTGATTTTCTTGTGAATGATGAAGTGTGTCTCGATTCATAAGTAAACATTGGATAATCAAAACATTTTCTTAGATATGAGGAGTTTGGGTTGATGGTGATGCAGAGTTGGATAATCAAGGCATTTGTCTAGATAGAGAAGTTTGGGTTGACTCTGATGTAGAGTTGGATAATCATCACATTTTCCTAGACAAAAAAGTTTACGTTGATGTTGATACATTATTCGTTTTTTTTTTCTTTTTTCATTATGTAAATTTTAAGGGGGAGGTTGTTAGGAAATTAAGATTTACATATAATAAATTAGTTATTAGGTTAATTAGTTGGGTGAGAAGTTATTTCTTTAAAAGGAGAATAATTATTTTATAAATTCAATGTATGGAATATAAGATGTCGACTGAGTAATCAAATTCTTCTTTTTGTTTGCAATGTAAATCCTTAATATTACTCTTCTGTTTTTGCTGCTCTACAATTTCCTGCATTTTAATCACAATAAAACTCCAGAAAACAAATGTTCCTGTATCGACACTTTTCTCTTAGATGTGGTTCAAAAATTTAAAAATTATATCTCTTAATTTGTGCACACCCCATCCATTGATTGTATGTTTCCAAATAAAGTGAAGCTCCATCCCATTTGCCGCCTCCTAACAACTCAAGTTTCAGTGAAAATTCTAGTTTATAGGAACAGCTTATCAACCACAATGTAACCGATTCATTCCTATGTTTGATTCAACAATCCCATTCGATTCACTATTGATTCTCTATGAACAAATAAATGCAGTTAATTAGTACCACCAAGGGATAATCCAATTTGATTCAAAATTAGCTAAAATTCAGAATGTCATTTACAGACAATCTTTCGAATTGTGCATAATTTATACCATGCCTCGTGTAAGCACAGCTTCATAATTGTCAGAGCAAATCTTTTCAATTGTGCGCAATTGATGCGATGCCTTGTGTCAGCAAATCATCATTGTTATTACAGCCACTAAAATAAAGTTTCATGGATAACAACAGGGATGGGAGCATCAGCATACCCAAAGAACATGTGGTAATCCAAGGCTGGGATTCAGACTGTTGACACAAATCTCTCCATCACATGCACTATCAGGATGAAATATTTTTGTAACAAAATGACCTGCAGTAAAAGCAATCTATCAAATAATTGAAAACATGAACACTCCCTCGCAAAAACTTACCCACTTAGTACATCCATGGACTAGAAGGTCATGGATATGAAACTAAGAAGAATTAACAAAAGAATGCCCACATCTAAGAAATTGAGTAATATTTCTTGAAGTATAGTGATTACCAAGTTATAGAACTAATATTTATAAGTAATGGAAATCAACAAGTTTTGTTAAGAGTTTGGAAATTCAACAGTTAAAGATCAAATATTATATTGAAAGCATCGTATTTATATGTTCATTTTGGTTGTTCTAGTACTGAGTGGGAAGATTACTCTGCCAAATGCAAAAACATCACTTTTGAGTGTCAAGCACCAGATATCCCATGGCCGCTGAGGATTTTAAGAGGTAATACACTGCCAAGATTCTGCGCAAGGCGTAATCCGAAAGATGAGATTTGTTCTCCTGATCCGACAGAATATTTGCGGCTAAAATATTTTGACGGACGATTGACGCCACAAGGGTTTCATACAGGCTTTCGATTCCTGCAAAATCCAAAAATAAGAAACAATTTAATTCCAAACACAATCTATAACCATAAATCTAACGGAGGAGAAAGCGGAAAAAGAAGAGAAATTTTGACTAGACCAATCCATATGATCATGATCAAAGCACTCACCTGTTAAACAAAGCGCCTGCTCTCAGATCTGTGTTCTTCTAAATCAGATAATAGCAAGCAGAGCATCAGAATTCCGAGGGACTCCAGCTTTTCAGCAGTGCCATCCACCTCCTTTCTGATAATAGCAAGAATTTGAATATCATTCTCTAAAGGAAGAGGTTTTAACCCTCGGTTTGGGGTTAACACTGCTGAAAAGCTTGGAGTCCCTCGGAACAATGGTAGTTTTGCTATACTGTGCTTAAATCTATAAAAAATCATGGCCGATTTACAATGACTATTTACGCTCCACAGGAAGCGATATAACTGTAAAACCAATTTCCCGAACCCTTGATCCCTCGCTCTGCACATACAAAAATAAATTTATAGGCCTTCTTGGCTTACAACTCCTTACATCCTGGTATTTATAGACATGACAATGAAAACCTACCGTCGGATCAATTATCATTGTGAAGGTTGGATGTTCCCGAGCTTTCAATCATCATTAGCACTTGCACGTACTTCGTCATTTCCATAAGAATAATAAAACTAATTGTATATCATTGTGGTCCTAAGCTTTGATGGCTGGAAATAATTTTGAGTTGGCATGATGGCTAAGGCTCTATATTTTATAATGGAGGGCACATCAAATTTAAACTGGCGGTTTGTAATGGTTTAATTGGTGAAGATGCTTGCTTTATATAAGTTTAAAATAATTTGTTTCTATGGAATGGGAAGGCAACTAATGACTTGTTTATTCTTAAGGGTCAAAAGGGTATATTTTATTAAATAAATTGATTTTGTATATTGTTCTTTGAGGTTTTTATATGTATATTACTTTTTTAAATTATTTTATTTTTATTTAAAATATTTTTAAATCTCAAAATAATAATTTATTTGTTTAGTTCAATATTATATGTGTAATTTTAAATTATTTCAAGATTCTAAGCATTGTCTTGATCTATTTATTCAATTACAAAATTAATTATGGTCTAAAATGAACTTAGTTCTAAATAGTCATGTTATTTGTTAACTTCCATGTCAAAAGTTTAAATTATGTGTTTAGGACATGCATAAAAGGGCATCACCCTTAGGTCATTTCAATCATTCTTGAATCTCACAACTCCTTTGTGTCTATTATCAAAAAATATCACTTAACAATCACGCATTAGTTAACACTTAGTCTTTTGCATCAAACACCTTAGTTACATCAACAGATTTCAAAATCTTATTTATTATATCAAGTCACTCTAACACTCGTTACATTGTCTTAAGCATTTCACATTATTATATTACATCATTGTCAATCATCTACACATTGATTGCATGCATCACCTAGGGTGTCATTTGAGTTTCTACAAAAGTACTAAATCAATCAACAAGGCTTGATTAAGGCAAAGAATGGAAGCTTGTTAAATTCTCATTCCTAGCATAGCAAGTCTCAACAATATTTTCAAAAAAACCAAGTTTTCTATTTGTAAGTGCAAGTACAAGTAAACATTATTGGGCATATTGAAGTTTTAAAATTTAAGTTCAAAATTGCAATTCCAAGTGCATGGTCACACACTGGGTTTAAGACAATGAATATGGAATTCAACATTGCAAGTGTAGGTTTGATCCAAGTTCATGTATAATTCTAGAATACATAAAGCATTTTCATCATAGTTTAATCATCCCATATCCAAAATCAAAATTTAGGTACCAAACCTCTATCACTATCAAATCAATCTCCTTTTCTTTGACACCAAGGTGCACTGCTATTGAATAGTTATTTTCTTTGTATTTTAGATCCAATCCAAGTATGTATTCCATTTATCTAGGCTATTCATTAAGTTGATTACTCAATTAATTTGTTAACCTATATTATTTAAAAAGAAACTATTTTACTTATTTTCTTTTTGGTGAGCCTATTTGATCGTACACCTCCTAGGATTTTACCCTAAGGTTTTATCCTTCTACCCTAAATTTTAAATCTAACACTTAATTTCTTTAATCTTTCATTTTAAATTTGATTTACATCAATTCTAGGATTAGAATACATACTTATGCACTTGCCTTGCTAAATCTACATTTTTTATGTATTTTTTCTCTTATATCTATATTTATTTCCTACCTTATTATTCATTATGATATAACTTTCGATTCATGTGGTACATTTAGGGATGTTACTTTGTATGAGGATGTTATTCTTCCATTAACTAGTCGTATTATTATTTTGGACACCTAGGTTTTTCATAGTACAACCTTATCCAACACTAACTAAATGATTAAATTATTTAGTTAATCTAACTCACCCAATGTAGCCTACCTAATTAAATAATCCTATTATTTAAATAGTCATCTTCTCTCTCACAAATAATTGAAAATTTTATCATTTAATTATCCTATTTTCCACCTCACATACCTAAAATAATTAAATAAACCCACCACTATTTTCAAGGATAAAGGAGCCACTAAATTTATTTCCCTCTCAAATTCTTATGGTTGAAAACAAATATTTTTTAGTAAATTTAATCTTAACCCTTCATTCAAAAAAACTTAATCATGACCCTTCATCATCTTCTCAATCCTAAGAAAAACCTCTTATTTATTCTCTACCATTGGTCTTCTAATATCATCTCTACCATTCATCTTCCCTCTCAAACATATGTAAATTGGCATATTATCATGCATAAATCCATCGTCTACTTTCATGCTAACTATATCTTTTCAAAATAAGTAACTTTTGTGCAAAGAGAATCCACATCCCAATCATTTGAGGAAATCACACTTGAAATGGATGTTTACATTAATATTTATTTTATTTGTTTTGTTTGAATTATATTTGTGTGTTATGCCTAAGGTTTTTTATAGTTAAAAATAGGAAATTTGTCATTTACTTTGTTTCCTTGTTAAAATTCTAGATTATGGCCTACATTCTCGTGACTCCATTAGGGATTTGTATTCCTTGTTTGCCTCTATCATTTCTTTGTATTTATAGTAGTTTTTGCTAACTTAGTTTTGTAGGTTCTTGCTTCTTTTTAAGTGTTTAAATTGTCAAAAAAATTTAGAGCTTCTTGGTGTGAAATGGATGTTATAATTATGTTCAAAGGGGCCAAGAGATGAAGTTTGATATATAATTTGTTATATTTTATTTGTAGAAGGGATTTTTCATTTTTAGGAGGCTCAATAATCTCTTTTCTACATGGATCTATATGACCATACAAATTATATACAACCACATAGGCCATACCATATGTCCTATGATGGGCTCCTTTATAGGGCTTGTTAAATATATTAGTTAAAATTCACTAGTTTAAATCTCTTAGTTGAAATCCTTTTGTTAAACTTAGGATCTATAAGGTTTGTTAAAAAATATATATTAAAATTTATTTAAATCCATATTTTAATAGTTTAAATCCATAGGTGATGGCTTGAATCTACATAATAGTTAGAAACTATATAGTGGGAATTTTTTTTAATTTATAGTTTTATTTAAAATTTCTCATTAAATATGTGGTGTTTCATGGTATTTCATTTTATTTTACTTAAGTCACATTAGCAAGTTTCGGTGTGTTTATTATTTCATTCTACTTGCCTTAAATCATATTAGCAAGTTTCAATGTGTTTGGTATTTCACTTGCTTTAAATCCCTCTAGCAATTCACTTTCAAAGTGTTTGGTAGTTCACTTGCCTTAAAACCGTCACTACCATTAAAACCATTACTTCTCATTAAAATCACTCATATCATTATGTTTTAATCTTTTTAGTAGTAATTGAAACCATCATTAGACATATATATAATAGCACACTTACCATGTACACAACACAAGTAGCAATAAAATTGAATGGTGTTAAGTCTAGTAACTTGTGTAAAAGTGTAAATAGTGGTAAGAATGGTAAATGTAAAGGGTAAGTAGTGTAAAAGTTAGGTATAAACTTGTATGTTAAAATATCATGGCTTAACTCATTTTATTTTATTACCAAATCTATGTTGGTCTACTATGCAATATATTTTATTTTATTTTAAATTCTATATGTTAATTTATTGTCAAAACCATTTAATTTATTGTCAAATCCATGCTATTTTATTATAAAAATAATTTTACTTTATTGTGAAATCCATGTTAGCTTATTGCCAAATATGTGGTAAATTTTATTTTGCATAGTTAAAGGTCACTGGTGCAGGAGCACCTTTGATCAACAATTTACCAAGCATGGTTGCTATTGAGCAACCTCTAAGATTTGAGGTGTTTTAAAGTCTTAATAAGGATCAATAAGGTCAATAAGACCAACTTATTTTGTAAAGAGTCATTAGGAAAGGTTCTTAAGCAGTTATATTGAGTCTATTATGTTAAATAAGGTCTAAAATGACTATTTAATATGTAATTGGATGAATTGTGTGTCTTAGGTATCAAAATGTGTAAAGGGTTGCAAAGGCAAAATTGCAAATGGTGTCAAAAGTAGAAATTGTAAAACATGCAACTTATAGGGAATTGGAAAGGTCATAGGATTTGAAAAGTGGTTATAGGAATTGGAGGTGGTTGTTTTTGAAGATAATATGTATAAAAAGGCTCGACCAAGTCTGTTGAAGAATATTCTGAAGATTACTCATCAATACAACGCCATTTTTCTATTATTTTCTTGATTTTCTAAACTTTGCCAGAATTGTACGAACCTGTACAGGCACTAAATGCTTTGAATCTCTTTGTATTAGATGGTGGCATGGATTAACTTTCTTTTGAGGGAGGTTTGAAATTCTAACATCAAGTTTCAAGGGAGAATCCTCTATTTTTCTAAAAATTGTTCTGTTACAAAGAAATAAGGGTTTTGACAGAGTTCTAATCATGTAAAAGTCAATCCACCTACTGTTTTGGCCTGTTACTTGGTGGATTGACCTATTAGATGTAGGATTAAATGTTCTTAAATTTTTGAAGGCTTTGGGAATGAGTTATAGGTAAATGGATGAAGCCCTAGGGTCTAAAAGTGTATGTTTCCATGTGCAAAGGGTGTGCTAATGAAGGGTTTTATATAAATTGTGAAAGAGTTGTCCTTGTGTTGGTTTAATGAGTTTTTTTAGACCAATTAGAGACTGATGGATGCAATTTGGAGGAATTATAAGCCTGAGATGTGTAAGATTCAATAAACCCTTGTGTTTTGTGTGGGAAAGGAGGGTTTCTTGGTACAATGTGTTAGGGGGTCTAAACATGCAAATAAGTGAGTGATTATGAGTTTTTGTGACACAATTCATGACTGTCAAGTTTTTTTGGGTAATTTTCAAGAGTTTAAGAGGTAGTCCCTTTGTAAAGTAGGGCTAATTCACTAGCCTAAGGTAGGGTTATGTTATTGATTCTCTAATTTGGTCTGAAGGAATCATAGTTGGATTTCACATATGTTGAAAAACCCTTAAAAGGGTATCTAAATCATTTATTTTTTTGGAAGGTGTTTTGGGAAACTTGGAGGATAAATCCCTTAAACTAGGTCAGCTATGTTACTAGGACAGTCATGGTTAAGAGTGAGATTTGGTGGGATTAAGTAACTTTATTTTGAATTTTGGTTGATAATCATTTGTTTGACATTATGTGAAGGTTGTCAACCCCTGTACTGCATCATTCACCATTCATGACCTTAGTTCCTAGTAATATTGGTAACAAGGAGCTCTACTCACCACCCACCAATCCCTTGGTCCTGTGGGAATTTACCCCTTGGTCCCATGGGCATTCAACCCAAAATCCTTCCCAAGCAAGAAGGGCTTAAATATTATCTCTTAGGCCTTTTAGAAAAACCTAGTCCCAAGCCAATTCATGTAAGTGACTATGAGCTAATTTGTAGGAAACTATTTAACTCTTCCCCATCCTCCTTCCATGTTTCTATAAAATGCACTTCAATCAAACATGCATATTTTTTTTGTTATTAATCAAAATTTTAAATTTTTGTAAGCATTGATAAGCTAGCTCAGAACTCTACACGATAAATGAAGTAATTTTTTAAGAATTTATACTAGAAACTAAGTATATCCATTTGAAGCCCATCTTTTGTGTTTAAAATTCACTCTTAAATTATGCATACAAAGTCCTTTTTTAAGATTTTTTTTTTAAATTATCATGAAATTATAGGAAATTTGTCAACGAAATGTTTATTTTTTATTTTGAACAAATTATTTTTTATTTTGTGGCTAACCTTTTGAATGTAGTGTCTCTTTTTTGTCAAATATTTTCATCCTTAAAATACTAAATTGGTGGTTTTATAAGACTATTTGTAAAATACATTGATTATAAACATTTTCTATTTTTGTATATTTAATCTTAGTTTGCTTGGCTTCTCAAATTGAACATTAGGATTAAAACTAACCTTTATATTGTTGGACTCAAGGAACACTGAGACGGGGGGGGCGGGGGGGAGGGGGGGTGAATCAATGTTCAACAATTTTGACTTTCAATTAATTCTTCTTAAATCATGTTTAGCACATGAATAGAAACAAAGATGCAAGCACATAAACAAGATGATCAAGACACCATAACACCAATATTTTTACGTGGAAACCCTATTAGGGGAAAAACCACAGTGGAGGTTAGTCCACAATATTATACCCTATTAAAAGTATAAACAAAAGGGAATGCACTTGCATTCAGGCACACTGCCTAAAGCTCACTGCTCGAAATAAGAAAGGCTCGCTACCTTACAAAATGTTTGTAATTACAACAAAAATGAATTGAGAAGATAGCATCTACAAATGCCTAGATTCAGTTCCAATGAAGCACATAAACCAGATTTTGGACCTTTTGTCCAATTCGCACTTCTGCTCTACTCTGCTACAACAACCCTTCTACTGCACAAGCAAAAATTCACTCAACAGATCTTCTGATGTATGCTCATACAATTGCTATGAAATTTTTTGCACACACACCTTCTTACAGCATCATGCACACACTTCCAAAAATGAATTATTGATCTCATATATATATCCGCTAGCAAATATTTTAATCACTTTTAAGTTGGCTTCAACAAAACATGAAATATTCTCCAACAGTTAGCTCAAATCACCAATTAAAATTAATGCGCACCCACACAAGCCGACTAGACTACAGTTGGGACCCAAATCAAAATTCCCAATAGAAGAAATATTAAAACAACTACTCCTTATACATCCGCAACACACTATATACACCAGGTTGGCCATAATGAGAAAATAAACAATAAATCATTCTACCGGGTCTCCAAGCATGTACATGGACTGATGAGACATTAAAAAACTTACCAATAAGGTAACATACATGATTAACAAGATTTCTTTGGGATCCACACCATAAAATAATGATCTGATGAAGTATCCAGACTAACTTATCAACTTGATAACTTGTTCTTCATGCTTTCTACGATAGTATTTTGTTTTCTACTTTGCTTGCCAGTATGAGCTACTTCTAAACTGCAAACCATGCTAATGCCTCTAGTTGCCATCAATGACAACACTAGAAGCCATAAAAAATCTCCCAAATCCATATGCCAACAATCTGCCCCTTTGGCATTGATGGCAACACTTAGTGAAAAATGACTACGTGTCTGAACCAAAACTCAAAACTTCAAAAATCATAAAAACATTGCTCCCCCTTTGGATGTCAAGGAATTTTTCACTGCATTCTCTCCTCCTTTGACATCAATGACAAAAAATTTGCTGCTCTCCCTCCTACTACACTCTCTCCCCCTTTGTTGATGCAAAAATTGATCAAAATTTGAAGAATTGCAACTGCCACTCAAATCAGAAGATTATTTTATACTTATCTTTCATCTTCGAAAGAAATTTCTTCCAAGCATCCACTGCAATCCCAATAATTGTTATCAAACTATTATTTTTTTATGTCGGTTTGATCCTTCACTTTCCAAAAAGTATCCATAAGAGTGTTTCTAGAAAAGTGAACCTTTGCATGCTCAACCTGTAACTCATGAATTTTCTTCTTAACTGCTCCATCCTGGTCCTAAAACATTTTGTAATCCTGACCAATTATGACCAACTCATTCTCAATTTTCTCCAGCTTGTCCTTGTATTTACCAACCACATGAGGCCACTTAAGACAATAATTGTAGATCTTATTTGTTGAGTCAATCCATTGTCTTAACACATTCATTTTATTTTTCAATTTGGCGAGAGATAGCCTAAACTGCTCCTTCAGATGTAAGATTATTTCTTCTTCTTTCATGTCCTGAGGCACAGAGGCCATAGCCTCCCTGATACATTCAATTAATTCTTTTGGAAGTATATTTCGCAAAATCTCCAATTCAATGTTATTGTCCACAAAGTATCTACCTAGAGTGTCCTCAATGAAGTCATATTCATATGATGGTTGATTTATCCATATGTCACCTATCTTTTGCATTCAATCTTCTTCCTAAACAATCTACAGTATTTTTTCTTTGAATAAAGCACCTTCTTCATCGCTTTATTCTATTATTATCACATCCGGTTCAATTGGTTTTAGTTCATCTCTTGGTGTGTATTCATCATAATCTTCATCGATTATATCCACAACCATCTTCTCTTTACCTTTTCCCTCAAATTTTGTTGACTTAGGTGTTGGAGGAGTGTCATCAACTAACTCTCTTGCTCTTTTCTACTTTTTCTCCACCTTACTGGAAGAAGATCCAAATTCAACTATTTTTATTAGGAGTGGAACACCACCTACTTCAAAATTTCCTAAAAAATTTCTAAAGAATTTTTCATAAACTTGTTCACCATTTTCAAGAGTGTTGAAATGCTCAAATATTTGCTTACAAACTGGTATATTTCCCTCCCATACCACATTATCATTCTTAGGTAAGCAATTCAGAAAATGCATCATAATGCATATAAATAGGGTACCAAACCTGAAAGAGTAATCTATATCCTTTGTCAATTGCACATTTTCCATGAATTGGTCCTTCAACAATCCACATAGATCAAAGTCTTCGTCTTCCATTATCATTTTGTGCGCAATGTAGACTGCGCCTACAGAGGTTGCTCCTTCCCTATTTCTAACAAAAAAATTTTACGAAATTCCATATGCAATGTACCTTGTCAATGGATCTTTGATCGTTGTAATTACCAAAGCCCTATGATCTCGTTTTACACCGATTAGGGCTTCAACTTCAATGTTCTGAATCAACTTCTTTTTCAAGACATCTCCAATATTGCATAATCCTATCAGATTTTTGATTACATCCTTTGAAATTTGACAGGGTTTATCCAGAGTAAGGATATCATCATCCAATCTGTTCAAGATAAACCCGACCACTTTCGCGTTGGCGAAATAAGGAAACTCATTCCAGATGTCCAAATTCTTATGTTTCGCACCTTCAAGCCACTTCAATTCATCAGCTGGTGACAAATTTATTACATCCTTGACCTTCCAACTACTATATTCATCCAAAGTCACTGTTCCTTTGTTTTGCTTAATTTTTTGTACTGAGCAGGGTTTTTCTACAGAGCACAATTTAGAAATTTTACAAATGAATGGAGTACTTGATGAATTCGTCACTGAATTTACTTGACTTCTTTGAGATTTTTCTGCAAAATCTCTCCTTCTGATCTTCTTCGATTCAAGGTGATAAATGAGGGTTCCAAATATAGCTTTGTACAACTAACCTTTTTGTTGCATTCAATGCTTTTCCCTAGGAGTTCCAATTATTCTGCACTATCAAATAGTAAGAGAAGAATCCATCTGCATACCTTCCATATTTCATCCTACTAAACAAATTGTCACTAATACATTTGAAGATGAGTAACACAACTGCTGACAATTTCCCATGTTCTGGTACCAACTACACACAGGGGGATAGAAGATTTTTTTGAAAACTCCCCCTAGGCCAATGGCTTGAAATCAATTGTCAGATGAATTACTAGAGGCCCGAGCTTCCAGTACACTCTTATTACCTTCATCAGATCCACTCTTCTTTATCCATGTTTTCTTCATCTGATCTCTTATCTCTTCCACGGATGCTTTTCCTTTTTCTTTGTTGTCTTTTTGTAAATTTCTTCCTTGATACACCGGACTTCTTCTACCCATGTTTCTATTCCTGCAAAATCTTTCAATGTGACCAAATTTGTTACAGTTGTAGCATATTGGATTTCTTTTTTTGAGCCATTCATTCGAGTAGTTTCCCTTTGATCTGCATTGATTAGCAACATGCCCAAGTCTTCCACAGGTGTAGCATTTTATGTTCCTTATACTGACGGACATACTTCTGCATTCTAATGACTTATGACCAAACTTTTTGCAATTAAAACACTGACTAGTAAATGATGGACTGCTAGAATTTATCTTACTTCTACACTGAGAGGCCATATGTCCAAATTTATTACAAACAAAGCAATGACCATTAAAATTTTGAGCACTGGATTGCCTTACCAGATATCTTTTTCCTTTGTTCTTCTGAGTTTTCTTTTCAGAGTCCTTTTGTTCAGATCTGGAGCTCTCATCTTTCACATAGCCAAGACCTCACTTATCATTTTCATCCTTTTATCCTTTAGTCATCTCATCAAGCTTAGAATAGTTGATCCTGAACTTCTCCTTAAACTCATTTGCAGTAGCAAGCTCATCTCTAAGAATAACTATTTGTCTCTCAAGCTCTTGTTCATTTTTTCTAGATTGTTGCAGTTTAATCTCCAATTGAATGAATCCACTATTAACTCTATTGCATTCTTTAGATTTTTCTTTCAAATACTGACCCATATTCTCCTCATTCTTCTTTCTTTCTTCAATCTCTTTAGTTAACTTCATTGCCACATATTCCATCTCAAACTTTAGAGTAGCATTATTTCTAGCAATTTTTTCACATTCTTCAGTTATCTCTTTTAGAGTCTGATTTAGGTGAACATCTTCCAAGTTTTTATTTTCTTTCTACTTCAGCTGATCACAAAGTTCCTTCCTCTTTTCTCTTGGCTCGTTGATTTTATCCTTCAGTGATTGAATGAATTTCTTAGCATCCACAATATTTTCTCTTAATTCCATGACTTCTTCTTTAGACTGATCAAGATCATCAAGTGCCACCATAAGCTGCTATTGAAGACTACCAAAGTCCATTGTAATTCAAGATCCACCTCAAGTTGTTAAACTTTTGAAGAGGAACCTACTCTGATACCAATTGTTGGACTCAGGGAACACTGAGAGCGGGGGTGAATTAGTGTTCAACAATTTTGACTTTCAATTAATTCTTCTTAAATCATTTTTAGCACATGAACAAAAACAAAGATGCAAGCACATAAAAAAGATGATCAAGACACCATAACACCAATATTTTTACGTGGAAACCCTATTAGGGGAAGAACCATAGTGGAGGTTAGTCCACAATATTACACCCTATTAAAAGTATAAACAAAAGGGAATGCACTTGCATTCAAGCACACAGCCTAGAGCACATTGCTCAAAATAAGAAAGGCTCACTACGTTACAAAATGTTTGTGATTACAACAAAAATGAACTGAGAAGATAGCATCTACAAATGCCTGGATTTAGTTCTGGTGAAGCACATAAAACATATTTTGGACCTTCTATCCAATTCACACTTATGCTCTGCTCTGCTACAACAACCCTTCTACTGTACAAGCAAAAATTCACTCAATAGATCTTCTAATGTACACCCATACAATCGCTCTAAAAAATTTTGCACACACACCTTCTTACAACATCATGCACACACATCCGAAAATGATTTACCGATCTCATATATATCCGCTAGCAAATATTTTAATCACTTAAGCTAGCTTTAAAAAAAATTAAATATTCTCCAACAGTTGGCTCAAATCACCAATTAAAATTAATGTGCACCTACACAAGTTGGCTAGACTACAACTGGCACCCAAATCAAAATTCCCAACACAAGAAATATTAAAACAACTACTCCTTATACATCTGCGACACACTATATACACCAGGTCAGCCATAATGAGAAAATAAACAATAAATCAGTCTACTGGATCTCCAAGCACATACACGGATTGATGCAACATTACAAAACTTACCAATAAGGTAACATACATGCTTAACAAGCTTTCCTGGGGATCCAAAAAATAAAATAATGATCTGGTGAAGTATATAGACTAACTTATCAACCAGATACCTTGTTCTCCATGCTTTCTGCTAGTAGTATTTGTTTTCTACTTTGTTTGTCGGTGTGAGCTACTTCTAAACTATAGACCACGCTAATGACTCCAGTTACCATCAATGACAACACTAGAATTCATAAAAAATCTCCCAAAGCCATATGCCAACACATATTTTAATTTGGATTAATCAAATCACTAATATATTTTAATCCTAAAGTGATATCTTGTGTATGCTCTCCTTTTGCACTTTTGAGTGATCTTGAGGATCAAAAATATCATCTTCCCAAGTTTTTTTTAGGGGGCTATCTTGGGTTTCATCACCAAGGGGATGACCTCAACTCTATCATTCCAAAAGAGTATAAAATAGGGAGTGAATCAAAATAAATTCCTCTTAGAAGGGAAACTTTTCATTTGGGCTAAGCCCCCAAGAACTTTATACTTTGATAAAGTGAAGGAGAAGAGTGAGTTACCCTCTCCTCTAGAATATGTGATATGTAGATCACTTTCATACACATGGATTAGGTCTCGTGTACCCTTGTGGTATTTTAAGGTTATACCTAAAAATCCTTCTTTAACATAGTTTAAGACAATTAGTGATAATTTCTTATGGTGCATCATTTATACCAATTAGGCCAAAGAAGTCACCCATGTCATGCTTTTAGAGTGGAAGGATAGAAATAAATTTGGATAATAATTTGGTCTCCAAGGTAAAAGGTGCATAGATGGTACAAAATATTGCATTCCCTAGATATCTATCACTTGATATATAGTGTATTTGTGGACCCATAGATATTGATAATACTTTCTTGAATAACTTAGGCTTGTTATTGCATCTTCTTGATTGGGTTTTGTGCATACCAAGTTTTGAATGCACAAGACAACTGAGAGGGGGGTGAATCAATTGTACATCAAAACTTCAAAACCCTCATAAACATTCAGGTCCACATCAACTTAATTAACCCTTAATTTGTTAAATTGATTAAGAATGAAACAAAGAACAAAAAATAACATCAACACCATGCACAATAGAACACCATATTTACGTGGAAAACCTAAGAAAGGAAAAACCACGGTGAGGATTAGCTCACAATATAAAGTAATTTCAACACTGAATACAATAGGCTCACTTCCAATGGCTCACTACCAGATTACAGAAAAGAAGAAAGAAGGATGTTACAATGAGAAATCAATATCAATGCAACAAAAAATTCCACTACAACATCACCAACACATTCACAGTCTTTTTGAAGATTGTCAACACCTTCTGCTCACTGCTTCCAGTAGTCTAACTCATTAAGGTTCACATTGCACTTCACAAATTTTCACTTTAGACTTCTACAATTCACATCATACACACTCCATACAAATTCTCCATCAACATAACACTTATTTATACCTTCTTCAATCTTAAAAATATTCACCAAAGGTCAGCTATGTACCTCAACTATGCAAATTCAAATTAGGTCAGAACCAAAACATTCCTACGGTTGAAAAGAATGATGTCAAAAAAAATCATACCTTATCTTGGACCTAAATCTACTCATACACACCATGCCACACTTCCAGAATCATCGAAGAAAACTTGCAATTAGTGTAAACACCCAAGGTCGATTGATCCTTTGTAAACACCATCAAAAATTTAAGTACACTCTTCCTTTGATCTAAAGATGACTCCTGGAAAACATACATCACTTGAACACAATCTAGAATATTCCACAAACACCCTAAAATCCAACAAATTCCTTCACAACAACTTTCACCTAAAGAACAAACTCATCTTATTCACCCAAATAATATTTCATACATTGTAACTCAACAAATCAACTTTCGGAGCACCAAGTCATTAAGAACTTCAATTGAAGGTAGATATGAATCTCATAAGCACACATCTAGAACCACAAGACCATAAAACAAACTGCAGAGAAATGCAAAGTAAAGCCATTTCTCCCGGACACCACTGCAACACAGCTCACACATTGGTGAACAAAACTTTCTCTGCACAATTATCTAGACCAAGAAATTATGGATATAACACCTATGAACACCTCTAACTAATACATCTAAACCACACAAGAAAATCTTCAACACTGAAGAAACACGAAGCAAAACTAGAACATGACTCTATATGCCAGAACACCTCTACAACACACTGTTTCCTCTTTTATTCAAATTCTCTCAAAATCACTTGGAAACCAAACACCAGAGCCACATTCTCATCACCTTCAATACTTCCTCATCACCATCAAACTAACTACAACATAACTATACATCCATAAACATAAGCTTATCAAAGAAACACTAGAGGTTGACATCAATAACACTTACTAATGACAACATAATGAAACTAGTCAAAGCATCATCACAACTTCTCAACCATCACCAGTTGACAACACAAACATAAGCCTGTTGACATCAATGATAACACCAACTACACATACTTGCAACAATCTCCCCCTTTGTCATTGATGGAAACACATGATGTGAAAAAACATCAATAACAAACATAATAGCTTTGATCACCAACATACAACTTCATATCAACTCTTTCTATTTCTCCCTTTTACTTTCTCTCCCCCTTAGCTACTTGTTTTTTCACATGAATTTCTCTCCCCCTTTGACATAAATGGTAAAGGGAAACATATTTGCATCACTTTCCTCTTTTGACATCAAACATACATTCTTTCTCTATCCCCAAAGGCAATACCTATAAGGGACAACAACTGCTCTACAACAACCTTTTCTTTTTACTGCTCTGCATAATCCCCCTTAGGAGCACAAAAAAACTATATCAATCAACAACCACTGCACATATCCTTTGACATAGCTGGCAAAGGAAAACACCAATATACACCAATACTTACTCCCCCTGATAGCAACAACCGATAATGTCACTACCTACTCCCCTTGAGAGGTAGCCTCCAACATTAGTCTAGAACAAAGAATGAATCTTGAAATCCACTAGATTCATGCATATCCTTATGCATCTAGTTCAAAGATGGAGGGGTAATAAACCCTAACTTCTCCCTAAGATACTCAAAAGTATCCTTAGTAAGACCCTTAGTGAATATATTAGTAATTTGATCATCTTTAGGCACATTCTCAAGCTTTACTTCATTCTCTGCAACCTTCTCTCTCAAAAAGTGATACTGGATAGAGATATGTTTTGTTATTGAGTGCATCACTAGATTCTTTGAAATGTTAATAGAACTTGTATTATCATAGAAGTTATAAATTGGTTCATCATATACCGCTCTGATATCCTTCAGGGTTTTCCTCATCCATAACACTTATGTGCAGCAAGATGCTGCTACAATGTATTTTGCCTCTGCAGTAGATAAAGACACTGAGTCTTGCTTCTTTCTTACCCAAGAAACCAATATACATCCAAGAAATAATGTACCACCACTTGTAATTTTCCTATCATGCTCACAACCTGCCCAATCTACATCTCTATAAGCACTCAAAGAGAAATCAAAATCCTTTGGATACCATAAAACATGTTTTAGAGTGCCCTTCAAGTATCTGAATATCCTCTTCAGTGTTGCAACATGTGATTCTCTAGCATCTTCTTTAAATCTAGCCACAAGACAAACTACATGCATGATATCTAGTCTAGTAGCAATTAGATATAGCAGTCTTCAATCATTGATCTATACAAGTACTCAAATCATCCTTAGGAGATTCATCATTCTTGTACTTAGGTTGCAACCAATAACCATAGGAGTACATATCGATTTAGAATCCTCCATTTTGAACTTCTTCAACATTTTCTTGACATACTTTGATTGTGAAATGAGTATTCCTTTATATGTTTGATTTATTTGTATCCCAATGAAGAAATCCATCTCCCTAAACATAGACATCTCA
The DNA here is from genome assembly GCA_007258455.2 of Sequoia sempervirens. Taxonomy (NCBI): domain Eukaryota; kingdom Viridiplantae; phylum Streptophyta; class Pinopsida; order Cupressales; family Cupressaceae; genus Sequoia; species Sequoia sempervirens. Next base: position 586,221,726 of record VDFB02047230.1, on the reverse strand, counting down.
AACTCTTTTTGCATCTCTTCTGTAAATTTCATGCACATGGCTTCATTCCCTCCAAAAATTATATCATCAACATACACAACCATAATCAAGATTTGATATTTTTCAACTTTGAAATAAAGATTACTATCTGTGGTATCTTTATTGAATCCTTCTTGTATCAAGTACCTATCCAACCTTGCATATTGGTCAAGATCTAGGAGCTTGCTTCAATCCATATAATGCTTTCTTCAATCTGCAGACCATATCTGGTTTGTATGATAACTGAAATCCTTCTAACTTTGTTCAATGTATACCTCTTCTTCCAACTCACCATTCAAGAAAGTAGAAGTCCTTCACATCCATTTGATAAACCTTGAAATATTTATGTGAACATGCAAAAGCCAAAAACATCTTGATAGCTTCCATTCTTGCCACCAAAGTAAATGTCTCCTCAAAATCTAATCCTTCTACTTGTGAGTATCCCTTACACAAAAGCTTGGCATTGTTTCTTACCATTTCTCCATTCTCATTTAGTTTGTTCTAAAATCCCACTTAGTTCCAATCACATTCTTGTTTGGTGGTCTTGGGACAAGCTCCCAAGTCTAATTCTTCTCAATCTGCATTAGTTCTTCCATAGCCTTGATCCAATATTCATCCTTGCATGCTTCAATCACTTTTTTAGGTTCAACTTTGGAGAGTAAACATAGGTTTACCTATTCTTTAGACATATCAAAATTTCTTCTTGTCAACATACCCTTGCTTTAGCACCAATGATTTGATCTTTGGAATGATTCTTTTGCACATACTTAGGAGTCTTAGGAATCCTTTCCAGAGCTTCTTCCTCTTCAATCTACACTTCTTTTTCTTTACCTTCATCTCTTTCATTTTCTTTGCAAGAGGACACATCTGCTTCATATCCATCTATCACCATAGGATTCTTCTGTAGGTCTCCATCCACTTTGAAACTTGCACTCTCAAAAATCCTCTTCAACCTCTTGTTGTGGCACCTGTAAGATTTTCTTCTTGTATAATATCCAAGAGAGGTACCTTCATAATATCTTGTATCAAACTTTCCTAAGTTCTCTTCATCTCTTCTGATATAGCACTTGCTTCAACACTCTAAATTATTTGACAGTAGGAATCCTTCCATACCACAACTCATAAGAATTATTTTCACTATTTACTCTTGCTTGAACTTTGTTAAGGATGTAGATAGAAGTATGAATTACTTCTCTCTAGTAGACTTATGGTAGGTATGCCTCTTTCATCATTGTTCTTGCAGCTTCTTGAATAGTCATGTTCGTTCTTTCAACCACTTAATTCTTCCAAGGATTCCTAGGGGTAGACAAATGCCTCTTTATCCCATGATTCTCACAAAACATATTAAACTCATTGGAGGTGAACTCTCCACCTCTTTCAGACCTCAAACACTTGATTTTCATATCCATTTCATCTCAACCATAACTTTGAACTCTTTAAACTTATCTAGAGCTTCTAATTTTTCTTTGAAAAAAGTAACCCATGTTATTCTAGAATAATCATCAATGAATAGAATGAGATGCCTTTCATCTTGAAGGATTCTTACTCTGGTAGGACCACAGAGATCTGTATGCACTAATTCCAATAGTCTAGTAGTAGATTGTTCATTGATTTTGAAACTACTTCTTGCTTGTTTCCCAATTTGACATTCCTTATAGACGACATTGATGGGATTTGTAATCTTTGGTAGATCTCTAATAGCTTGATTGAACTAATTCTCACTAGACTATCCAAATTGATGTGACACATCCTTTTGTTCCATAGCCAAGTTTCATTAATCTAAGTCATAAAGCAATGACCATCAACACCTTTAAGCTAATAAAAATTTCCATCTATCCTTGTTCTAGTAGTAACCACAATTATGGAGCATTTTCTGATTTCACATCCATCATACTAAAACATAATGTAATATACTTTGCTACACATTTTTCCAACACTCAAGAGGTTATGTCTCAAACCCTTAACATAAAGAATGTCATTTGTATTATTCTTTCCATCAAAATTGATCAAACCTTTTCCACATATCTTAGTAGATGTATCATCACCAGAATTTACTAGACCTCCTTCATATTTCTTAAGTTTAACAAAATTACTTTTGTCAACGGTCATATGATTTGAGTATCCACTATCAATAATCCAGTAGTTCTTCTCCTCTCTAGCATGAAAATCAGTTACCATATGTAGCTCCTTCAGTATTATCACCTACTTCTGGAGCACTCTCCTTCATATATCTCTCAAAGTTAGCATAATTAGTTCCATATTTAATAGCCATGAACAAGCATTCACTATCCTCATCATCTGCATAATCAGATTCATCATTAGATATACTAGCATCTTCTCTAACATAATAGCTTTTCTTAATTGCTTTACCTTTTTTCTCCTTATTTTTGTCATTCGAGTCTTTGTTTGGACATCTTGAAGCATAATGACCTATCTTACCACAATTGAAACATTTGAAAGGAAACTTAACTTTGTACTTACTAGTACCTTTTTCATTCTCCTTACAAATTTTACTTCTACATAATCAAGATCCTCTTGATCTGATACCTTAGTCTTCTCTGATTTGCTTGCCTTAAAAGCAATATCAACTTTTGCATTACTTGGACCAAATTCTCTCATTTCAAAAGAAAATAAAGCACCATACAAATAATCTCTAGAATATTTTCTTAAATCTTGAGCTTCTTCAATAGCATAAAATTTATGACTAATATTTAGGAAGATTTCTTAGTACCTTCTTTACCACTTCTTCTTCTTCAAGTTTTCCACCAAGACCTCTGATGGAATTGACAACTTCGTCCACCTTCTACATGTACCTTGTAATGTTTTCATCGTCAAAAATCTACAGGTTCTCCAATGTGATCTTTAGATTCTACATCTTAGCTTGCTTGACCTTATCATCTCCTTCATAAATACTTTCCAACTTGTCCAAATATCTCTAGTAGATTTCAAATTCATAACTTTCACAAGTTTGGTGTTAGAAATACCACTTAAAAGAGCATACCTTGCTTTACCATTGTTCTCATAGGCCTTGATCTCATCATCAATACTCAGACCACCAGTAGGCATAGTATATCCAGTCTCAAAAAAATTCCAAACTCCAAATCCAAGAGATACTAGGAAACCTTCCATCCTTTTCTTCCAGAATCCATAGTCTAATCCATCAAACAAAGGAGCATCCCTCTTGTGTACCATCCTAGATCTACCTTAAGTAGTTAAACTTTCTTCCAAGGAACCTTGCTCTAATACCTTTTGTTGAATGCATAAGGAAACTGAGAGGAGGGGTGAATCAATTGTACATCAAAACTTCAAAACCCTCATAAACATTCAAATCCACATCAACTTAATTAACCATTAATCTGTTAAACTAATTAAGCATGAAAGAAAATAATAGAAACTAAAACACATCAACATCATACACAATAGAACACCAAATTTACGTGGAAAACCCAAGAAGGGAAAAACCACAGTGAGGATTAGCTCACAATATAAAGTAATTTCAACACCGAATACAATAGGCTCATTTTTGCAAGGCTCACTACCCAGAAGAAAGAAGGGCCCACTAGAATGTCTCACTTCCAGATTATAGAAAAGAAGAAAGAAGGATGTTACAATGAGAAATCCATTTCAATACAACAGAAAAGTCCACCACAACATCACCCAACACATTCACAGTCTTTCTAAAAATCGTAGACATCTTCTGCTCATTGCTTCCAAGTCTAACTCATTAAGGTTCGCACTGCACTTCACAAATTCCCACTTCACACTTCTACAATTCACATTGCACAAACTCCATACAAATTCTCCATCAGCACAACACTTATTTATACCTTCTTCAACCTTAAAAACATTCTCCAAGGTCAGTTATGTAGCTCAACCATGCAAATTCAAATTAGGTTGACACCAAAACATTCTCACGATGGAAAGGAATGAAGGAGGACCACATCACACCTTATCTTGGACCTAAATCTACTCATACACACCATGCCACACTTCCAAAATCATCGAAGCAAATATGTAATTAGTGTAAACACCCAAGGTCGATCGAACTTATGAAAACACCATCAAACATTTAAGTACATGCTTCCTTTGATCCAAATATGACTCACGGACAACATACATCACTTGAACACAATCTAGAATATTCCATAAATACCCTAAAATCCAACAAATTCCTTCACAACAAATTTCACCTAAATAATTTCACCCTATTCACCCAAATAATATTCCATACACTGTAACTCAACAAATCAACTTTTGGAGCACCAAGTCACAAAAAACTTCAACTGAAGTTAGATATGAATCTCGTAAGTACACGTCCAAAACCGAAAGACAAGAAAATAAACTATGGAGAAATGTGAAGTAAAACCATTTCTCCTAGACACTACTACAACATAGTTCACAGACTGGTGAACATAACTTTCTTTGCACAACGATCTAGACCAAGGAATTATGGATATAACACCTATGAATGTTCACCTATGACCAACATATATGAACTGTACAAGTAGATCTTCAACACAAAAGAAATGCAGATCAAAACTAGAACATAACTCTATATGTCAGAACACCTCTACAACACACTATTTCCTCTTTTATTCAAATTTTCTCAAAAGCACTTGGAAACCAAACACCAGAGACACATTCTCATCACCTTCAGTACTTCCTCATCACCATTAGACCAACTACAACATAGATATACATCTATAAATATATGCTTATCAAATCAACACTAGAGGTTGACATCAATAACACTTACTAATGACAACATAATGAAACTAATAAAAGAATCATCACAAATTCTCAACCATCACCAGTTGAAATCACAAACACAAGCCTATTGACATAAATGGAAATACCAACTACACATACTTGCAACACCAAGTCCTTGTTTTCAAACCTTCAAACCAAATCAATCAAGCACATTTTTTGAAAACCTTTTACTTATTTGAAAAAATAATCCAAAGTTTTATCCTTGAAATAAAAGTTTAAGCCTACTTTAGGATAGCCATCACCCACAACCATAATTCCCAAATATTATTTCACCTTGTCTTAGCCCAAAAATCATAGTCTGATTATAACCATATAGTCCATAAATCCATGTTCATTTCCTTTCAACACTTAGCCCATTTCCACAAAACCTTAATCCTTGTCCATATTCCAAATTATTTTTCCATCCAACCCCACAATACATAACCCCTACCCATTATCCTTTCTACTATATCATCCTCACATTGTTCCAAGCCTTCAGTATTTTTTTCCTAAATCCCTCACCCAATCCAAACATGAGCCCATCCTAAATGATTTATCTTAAACCCAACCTTAGAACCTTAGTTTTTATGTCCATTATCCAAATTTTAATTCACATCCATTTCTAAATCATTATCCCATTCCTTTTGGTTTAGGGTACTTATCCCTTATTTGTTCATTCATGCAAACCTCATCTTTCATCCAAATTTTAGACTCATCCATCATCTTTCAACCACAACCTTAGTTATATTTAAATCAAATCCAAATCTTTAAAAATACTAGGTTGTCCTTGAAAATTCATTTACCTCCATCCTCCATACACATCTTCATAATCTAAAATCCTATCATCCCTAAAAATAATACTTGGATAATTTGAAACATTACCTTAGGATCCTTCTACTCAAAAATCATCAAATCCATCACTTGGAACCATTAACTAAGTCCCATAATCCAATCCTTGGAACTCTAAAACCATTTTTATATTTAAAATTTTTAATCAAACCAAAATATCATTAGGATAAAAAAGTGTGAAATTTCCATTAATCCAATACTATAAAATCAATCCTTTTAATCTACATAATCCATCTAAACCATCTATTCTCACCTTTAGCAATAAATCATCCCAAATTCTTCCAAAATATCACCCAAGCCTATCACCCATTTCAGAACTAGTTATCCTTTTCAACAAAATCATCCAAATTTAGTTACCTTCACCTCAAAACTTTGATTCAAAAATGGATTCCCATTTGCTACTCATTTGATACAAATATAATCTCATCAATTCATCCACACCCATCTTCTACCACATCAAGTCCTAATTCAAGACTAATAACAAAAGGATTTTTCTAGACTAGAAATGATTGAATAAAATCCATTCCATAACCAATCCATAATAGAATAGTTTCCTTCCTAGAAGAACCACCCCAACCTCACCATGATAGCAGTAAAATTAATGATGACAATCCTAATCAACTTGAGTATATATTATTAATATATTGTGGACCAAGACAATAACATGATCTCCTAGAGAGGTTGATTGAAATGAATAAATATGTAATCCTCAAACAAATTATTAAAATGGGTGATAAATTACCTCCCTATAATGAACTCTCCTATGTTGATTATATGACCCCTTGGATCATAAGAGTTCTCATGGAAAACCTCCAACCACAACTCATAACACCTCTCCTCCCAATCATGACCACACCAAATCATAATAATTCATCTCAAGATAAATAGTCCCTTTCTATTAGGGGTAACACCATTTATTATAAATTAATCCCACCTAGGAAACTCACATCCCTTTATAATGAGTCCTAAAATTCTCCTTTCATTTTTCAAGTCATTTCAATAATAGGCACTCAAATTGATAATAAACACCATGTTTCCCATGTGTATTACACCTCCATTCTCATCTCAAATCAAAATACCTTACATGTTTCCAATTTCAAAGTGACCATTCTAAACCTTGGACTTCCACCTAAGATCAACCTTAAATACTTGGGTAACATGAAACAACACCAACACTCCACTCCTCCCAATAACTACAACATAAAACATCATCAATATACTTATCTACCTCTCTCACCACCTAGCTCATATTTTGATCAAGAATGGAAGTATATGAAAGATAAACTCAAAGGAATCTAAGGTGGGATCCATAAAAATTCATACACTTTTGAGAAATTATTTCCATGTCCTTTTGATTGACATGTCTCATAAATCCCATTCTCTGCCTATTTTAAAATTCTAAACTATGATAAATATAAGGGGAAGGGTGACCTAAGGAACACCTCAAATAATTATTCACGAATAGTCAAGAAGTGGCACACAATGATGTATACTTACTACACATATTCCCTCATAGCCTAGGTGGTCAAGTGCTCGAATTGTTCTTGCACCAACTTGAGGGTTCCATCACATCCTTTGAAGGCCTAGTTAAAACAAATATTAAAATATGGAGCATGAGTTAACCATGATGGATATGTGTAACACCAAACAAAAACTATGGGAGAGTTTTTCATCATTCTTTCAACATTCAAGGGCTTTGACTAGTAGAAAAGAAACTTGTATACATCTTTGTCACTAATCTCAACTAGAATTAGAATTTCATTTACAAGTCCAATGTGTCACTTATTTTAATGAGCTCATCGAAAGGGGAAATAAAATTGAGAAATCCCTCATTATTATGTGGGTAATACAAATTTATTCAAAAGATCAAATTAAAAATAGAAAATCAAAATTTTCTAATGATAAACTCAAGTTATTCAACAACAACAAGAATTTAATTAATGATGGGGTCACCAACTCAAAACATGTCCAAATTATCTAACAAACTTCATCCATTTTCATTTAATCCACACCTCCCAAACTTGAGAGAAGAAAAAGCTAATTCACACCTGTAGGAGAACCTATCAATGTGATATTCCATTAATTGGTCAAAACCAACATGGTCACCTTACTCTCACAAAAACCTTTGATGATACTATCAACCAAAACCCTCCTAGTATAATAAGGATGAATATTGTAATTACCATCAAATCAAATGTCATTCCATCAAAAAATGTATGAAATTAAAATATTATATCCAAATTCTTATAGATAGCTTTCATATTAAAGTTAAAGGAACAACCAACTCCTCGTTCAACTAAGACTTGGGGATATATCAAAACACATTCCCTAAATATAGTTAGCAATGCACCTCTAAGTAAAATCAAGGACATGATTCTCTCACAAACACAATCTATTATCATAAAAGACCTCATAAATAAAATTCCATCTTATACACATTGGGAAATATAACAAATGAATTTAAAATATCTCAACATGGTAAAGTTGTTATTCAATGCCCCAATCCATCCATTCATATTCCTAAGAAACAATACAAATCTCATTTACCATCTTGAGTGAAATCTTTCCTAGATTTGTATTATAATACTTCTTTAAATATATATTGCTCATAGTGATATTCTAAATTGAATCCTCCAAGAATCCAATTGTTCAACTACATTGATCCTTCACACTTTTAGGCCCTTATTGGCCCCCTTCTATTGATAATTGATTTACATTCACTCCAAATGAATTTCCTTCCCTCGATCCATTACATATTCATCCCCTTCATATTGAGGTTGTCATATCCAAAAATAAAATAATTTGTGTGCTCATAAATTATGGGTCAAGCCTAAATATGTATACACTTTAGTTGGTTCAATATTTAGTCTATTTATCATAAGCTTTGGGTTCTCAAACTATCACTATCAAGGCTTATGATAATAAAAAGAGAGAATCAACTAGCATTATTCACCTTCCTATTGAAGTAGGGCCCTGATTACAATATACCCTTCTTGGTTGACCATGGTCCCATACTATGAAATTTAGATAATCCACCTACTAAATCAATACCTTAAGTTTCCATTAAATGGTGTGAATGTTAATATGCTTAGTGATCTTCAGCCCTTCCAATGTTTCAAGATGTTGGAAGGGAAATACGATAACCAGTTTCCATATTTTGAGGTTATTCACAAAATATCACCACAAAATCTAAATCATGCATTGGTCCTAGCAATCTACCTTCCCCATTTTCCGCTACATCTATCAAGAAAATTTCCCTAAAATCTGCATGCAAAATCCTTGACAAAGAATGTGCAGAATAAAATATCCATAAGTCCTTTCATATTTCCAAAATTCCCATCTTGCCTCAATCCTTTGGTCAACCATACCCAAAAATATAAGTTCCCTTGTGTAGCAATATGGGCCCGCTGCCTTCATTTTTAGTGGTTATCTTACTAATGAAAATATTCAAGCCTTTGATCCTAAATGACTTATAGATATGAAAAATATGTGTCTTTCACTTTAAGGAGCACACGTATCATATTCACTTACATATCTATATATCAATATGAACTATAAATGATATTTTTTTCCTTCAAGAGAAGACCCCCTTGATTATGTTGATCTACCCATTTAATGATCATAATTCTAGCTTAGGATATGGTTCCTACAATAATTATTGTGATACCCTTATAAAATTTTATGATACCACTAGGCATACCTCTTTTGAACTTGATGATAGTGAAATATATGCTATCCCTAGTCCTTTTGAAGATCATGTTTCTACAAGCCTATTCCATGGTCATGTCACCCTTGTCATTCATCTCAACCTACAATATCCTAAACTCGTCAATTAGGACCAAAAAGATTCCCCACCTTAGAAAAATTAAAATTAGGAAGTCATCTTAGATCTCATGCAAATATATGATCGCGTCCCTCTAGGAGATCATAAATAAGGCTTTGAGAACCTACTTTAATATTATTTGTATATTTTGGAGAATAATCATAGCCTTTTGATGAACCATCTAAATCAATATTTAATATATATACCCATTGATATTGATCTCAATATTTTATGAGGTTCTTCATCATTTCAATATGGATCACCTCTCCTTGTTGACAAAGTCATAGACTTTAATCTAGGTATAGAGGTAGAACCTAATATCACACAAATAGTGTTCACTTCAGATCCTAAGTTTAAACAATACATCTTCATATTACTAAGAGATTATCTAGATGTATTTGCATGGTTTTATAAAATTATGCCTATATTGGACCCATATTTGGTTGTTCACCACCTTGTGGTGTGATCCAATGGTCAACTAGTTCCCTGAAAACTAAGAAAAATGTACCTTGAGGTGGCCCTACTGGTAAATGAGAAACTTTAAAAGATGCTAGATGTTAGATTCAATTGACCTATTAATTATCCATAGTGTCTATCCAATGTAGTTTTAGTAAGAAAGAAGACTAAGGGAGTCAATATTTGTACTAGATTTAGAGATATTAATAAATTTTTCCCTAAGGATGGCTTTCCTCTTCTCAACATCAACGTGATAGCATATCTAATAGTTGGTCATGAGATGTTATCTCTTATGGATAAAATTTTTAGGTACAACCAAATTTAGATAGCACTAGAGGACCAACATAAGATAGCATTCATCACCCCTTAGGACACAATGTACTATAGAATCATGCCCTTTGTCCTAAAAAATGTCAATGCCACATATTTTAGAGTTATTGCTATCACATTCCATGAAATTCTATATGATATTATTGAGGATTATGTGGAACAAATATTGGGAAAATAAAAACATCAAGTGGATCATTTATCCATCTTTCATCATATCTTCTAGAGACTCTAAGAATATTTAGAATAAATCCCAGGAAATGTTACTTTGGGTCACATCAACCAAACTCCTAGGGTTCATCAGCTCTAAACATGGCATTGAAGTAGATCTTGACAAAGTAAAATCTATAATAGAAATTCTACCCATAGGTGTCTTACATAGTTACACATCTTACAAGGGAAGTTCTAGCCCATTGGATGATTCATTACCTAGCTATCAAGTAAGTTTCATCCTTTCCTACATCTACTCAAGAAGAAAATTATCTTCAAGTGGGATAAATCATGTCAAGAAAAATTTGACCAAATAAAGTAATACATTGTTAATATGGTAATTCTACTTGTTCCTATACTAGATAGGCCTTTATTTCTCTACATATTAATTACATATCATGCCTTAGGTACCCTATTAGTATAGAACAATGACCAAACATGTGATAATTTCATATATTATCTCATTGGGACTTTAGTGGTATGTGAGCTCAATTATTCCTCCTTTGAGAATGCTTTCCTTGCAATAGACTTTTCCTTACAAAACCTCTAATATTACATTCTCAATGCTACTACTGTAAATTTCCAAAGTCAACCCTTTTAAATATCTATTTTCTAAAGCTACTCTTACCAATAGAATGGAAAATTGGTTCATGCTCCTTAGTGAGTTCAATATTCAATATTTCAATCTAAAGGTAATCAAAGGATAATTTATTACAAATAAATTAATAGAGGATCCACTTCCAAATTGTCATCCTTTTATCAAAAAGTTTCTAGCTCAATACATCCTTCATACTAAGGTTCATCCAAACCATGGACATTATTATTTGATGGATCCTTTACCTCACATGTCATAGATATTAATATCCACTTCATTACCCCGAAGGTGATCTCATCCCAAAATCATTATGCATTGGTTTCCTTTGTATAAATAATATCATAGAATATGAATTATCAGTAATTTATCTAAAATTAGCTATACAATTTAGAATATTAAACATTTACAAGTCTTTTGTGATTTACAGTTAGTTATTAGATATGTCAATGATGATTTCCTCACAAAGGGTAAAAATCTCATTCTTTAAAAATGCATGGTAGATAATTTCAAGTAGTATTTCCTAGATATCTTTTGAGAAAGTCCCTTTCATTAACAATACAAATTTTAATACAATGGCCACCATCGAATCTCTTTAGATATGCTTGATGAAGCTTGTAAGTGTTACTTCCTTATTAAGCAACACTACATCCCTAATTCTAACATGATATGTGACATTTTTGGTCTTGAAACTCCATGTTATAGTGACATATATGCTTACCCCAAATCCAAACCATTCCTCATGACTACCACCCACAAAATGTAAACCTCTTATTCAACACACCTCTCATTACACCATCCTAGGTGGCATCCCCTATCGTAGGGGCTATGATGGAACTTTTCTTAAATGTATTAATTTATACAAGGATAACCTAGCACCTTAGGAATTCCATAATAGTATTTATGGTGATCATATGAATATATCATATCCTATCTAAGAAGCTCCCTCGAATAAGATTATTTTAGCCTACCATTGAATCAAATGCTTATCAACACATGAAATACTTAGCTTGTCAAAAAATGGGGGTCTAATTTATGCTTTGTCACAATATCTCTATCCCATCACCACTCCACAGCCCTTTTCCACGTGGGTTCTTGACCTTCTTGTCAATATTAACCCCACATCCTCCAATAGCAACAAATTCATCATCATTGTTATAAAGTATTCCACTAAGTGGTTTAAAGCACTTCTACTCACTTTTATCATCAGTATCCAAACATTGAATCTCAATCTTAACCATATCATTTTTCATTTTAGCATTACATCCACCATTACCATAGATAGCAAAAATATTATTAAAACCATGAAGTGTACAATCCCTATGTGAGAAATTTTATATTAAGCACAATTAGTCTACCCCATATTACTCACAAGGTAATAGAAAGGAAGAGAAGGGTGTATGGAAACAATTCCTACACTAATATTCTAAGAAGTATTGTGTAAATTTCAATATTGTAGTTATTAGTGAAGAAAACAAAATTAAACAGAAAGTAAATAGTACATACCATAATATAGGTGTAGGTATGGAAACCCATTTCAAGATAAAAACTCCACACTCCAAATCAACTCAATGTATTATTCAATAAACTACATTTATAATAAACTTCTAGATAAATCATTCTTCGAAGTATCACCAACCAGAGATATGGAGGAGGGTAAACCCACAAAAGTGGTTTACAATTCCAGTGAGGAAGGGGAAGTTGCAAAAAAGGCCTCCATGCAAAAAAAATTGGTTTTTGGGGGTTCAAATGAACATTTGGTTTGAGCGAACCAAAAGTAGGTTCGCTAGATTCCTAGTTCAAGTGAACCCATTAAATGTTGGGTCCCACCATTCCTAGTAAAAAACCAAAAGAAAAGCTTTGTGGAAAGGGGGTTCACTCGAACCCTGGTTCGAGTGAACCTCCAAGGGGGTTCGCTCGAAACCCCCTTTTCCCCCCTTCTCCCCCTCTGGCACCAAAAAACTCCAAAATTTTCCCCTTCGAAGATCAGGTTGAGGATGAAAATGGAGGATATATCAAAGACCCAACTGGATGATGGTAGTCCTCAAAACGAGCTATCCAATGAATATAATTTTAATATGTTTTGGTTTTATTATGTTTTTTTTTTTTAGTTTTATTAAACATAGGTTTTCACCGAAAATCAAGCTCTTTGTTGTACACATGTGGAAAAATAGTAGATTATCAAAAAAATGAAAAATATGATTGCACTAGATATTGAAGTCCTTGATCCAACAAAGAAAAAAAATTGATACATACAAAAAAAAGTTGTGTTATACTGCCTATGTCTGAATTGTAATTGGTTTGAATTTGAAACTTGATTAAGGAAAAAATATTCAATAAAACACTATGAAACCAATTGGAAGCACTAGATATCATAGTTACAAATCTAAATTCAAAAAATAGAATTTTATCCTTCATGGAAAAAAAGTTATGATGTATACGTGAGTGCCACTCCTTAAAAATGGTGTTTAAAAAAAACTAGTTTTCAAAGGAGATGGAAAAAGAAGTGCAATCTAATTCCAATTTTTTTTAAATATATATATTTAGAATCTACAGACAAAATGTCACAAATCACTAGTTTGCATCATCTTCAAATTCCTCTTGGTTTAGCCACTATAGGTGCCCGAAAGTGAAGATTTAGTTAGAAAAAAATAGTTCAGTGTCTAGTTTGGCCAAAAATTGTAAACCAATATTGTGGGATCACCCAAGAATTCTTACACTTAAATCTTTTTACAAAATTCTACACATAACCTCCATTACAAGCACCTAATATAAAGGAAATACAAAACCCAAAACCATCAAATTGTAATTAGAAAATGTCTATGAGATAAAATAATTCAAAATTGGCACCCAAATTATCCCCCAATCAAATCTACCTTATGATGTGTCATAACACATATCATAACTTGGCCAATAGGTATAACTCCCCCTTACAACTATTTAATTCATCCAACATCTTTTTACATTTCCTATGGAAACTTTTAGAGGTCTTAACTTTTGATCTAGTGCACTAATTTGGCCCCTTTTTAAAAAAAATGGAGTACTCAAAGAGATCTCTACGATTGTTACCCCTGTAGATGGTGTAGAGAAACCATAAATATTTTCTTTGACCAAAATCCAACTTTATAGCCCAAAAAATGATTTTTTTCATTTTATATCTGAAAACACTTTATAATCTTAATATTATAAGCGAGGTTGATAGTTATTTCCAAGCATTCTCCCACTTTTCAAACACCTTATAAGAGAAAAGGGAGTATCAACACTATTATCTAATTGTTGGGGGTTAAGAGGCCCATAAACTCATAGAACCACCTTAATTTTTATGTGTTCACGGGCTTCATCAGTGTATCTACAACATTCTTCAAAGAGTCAATTATTTTTAACACCGCCCTCCCATCCTCCACTATATCTATAAATAATGATACTACAAATCAATATGCTTTATCCTCACATGAAATATTAAGTTCTTTATCAAGAATATGTCACTCTAATTATCACAATGGACCATAATGGATCCTACCTCTAGCTCAACATTGGAATATAATCTCTTAATCTAGATGGCTTCCTTACAAACATGAGTTATCATATGCTCCACTTCTATAGTGAAAAGGGTGACCATGACATATTGCTTACTCGTCTAACTAATTTCAACACCAAATATAGTGAGAAAATATTCACTAGTGGATCTTCTACTATTGATATCTCTATCCCAATCTAAATCCACAAATCCATGAATATAAATAGAATGTGTGTCCCTATAGGATAACCATGATAACATAATGAATAATCAGAGGGTACCCTAAAGTACCTAAAGACCCTCTTTTTTGCATCCCAATGTACTCATCCAGGATCAAAAATAAATCAGCTAAGGAGTCCCAATTTTTGGGCAATATCTAGTCTTCTACAAACCATAGCATACATCAAACTCCAAACTACACTAGAATAAGGTACTCTACTCATATCATATGGATCTCACTAGGAGAATTTGGATACTACTCAATAGATAACTTTGTTCCCATCATAAGAAGAACACTCAATGGCCTACAATCTCTCATATGTTAAACCTCTCCAACATTGAGTTCACATGCTTACAATAACTCAAAAAAAAAATCATTTTCACTCTATCTCTTTTGATATCCATCTTCAAGATGTACTTGGTTTCCCCTAAGTCTATCTCAAATTATGTTAAAATTTGAGACTTAAATCATATATTAAACCTTTCCCATTACCAAAAATAACATTTCATCAACATATAACACAATAATGATAATAGATAATCATCCATCTTATAGTATATGTACAATTATCTACTTTGGATCTTAGAAATTCTAAAATTAACACAAAAGAAGAGAACTTTTGATGTCACATCTTAGTAAATTGCTTGAAACCATATAAATATTTCTTTAACTTAAAAATTAATTTTTCTTTACCATTATTAATGTATTGCTTCAATTGTGTTATATAAATATCTTTCTCCAAATCAACATGTGAAGGAATGTTGTATTTATATCCATCTTCTCAACCACAAGATCATACCTTGTAGCAAGAGATAATAGAAATTAAATGGATGTTAGGTTTGGTATTGTGAGAAAATCTCACCATAATATATTACCTTAACTTAGGAATAACCCTTCACAACCAATCTCACCTTATACTTCTCAATGTTGTCATCAGGCCCTATTTTTCTTTTAAATACCTATTTGTATCCAACAGGATTTTAGTCATCAGATAAATGTACTAGGTCAAGCCATGTGTTATTTTTCTTCAAGTTACCCATCTCCTCATTTATGGCCACCTTCTAGGACTCTACTCCATGCATACCCATAACCTTCTTTAGATTCCAATGTTAAAAATAAATATCCAATCAAAGGGAGTATACCTTTATGGTTATTGTATTTGTTGAGTGGACCTCCTTAATGACTAAGGTGGACGTTCTATCTCTTCTTCAAAATTATTTGGAAATTTATTGAAAAAGGATTTGTTGATGCTTTTTGGAGGAATTTAATATTTATTTTAATTCATTTTTATAGTCATTTGATGTTGGGAATGGCATTTTAGTGAGGTTACAAGAAGGGAAGTGGACGACATTGTAAAGGGGTAAACTTGACAATTTTTGCTGGAGTCATTTTGCCAAAATGGGAGAGGAGGTTCCCAAGGCATAGCCTTTGAATGAGAGGTCTAGAATAAATTTTGATGTAGGTTTTTAAGGTGTGTTCCAATATCAAATGGATTATGAAATCCATGGTTGGAGATAAAAAAGTTGGTGATTGAAGATTGTAGATTGGGGAGCCAATTTCACAGTGTATGAGGATCATTTGAAGAAGAAGAATTTGGGGTTTATTTGTGAAGTTTTTTTCTATCATATAGAAGCTTTATATCAGTTTTTTAATGAATTTATTCAGCCTATGTGGCTTCACAAACTTTTATAATCAACTTTATTTGAAATTGTGAAGCATTGTTACAAGTTAAATAAAGAGGATTTAAAGTCTATTGTTGAAAATTGTTCCTTCATGTTTACTATTGTTGGTGTTGAAATATTATGTGTGAAGGTTGTGCAAGGTCCAGATGAAATTTTTTTGTGTGTTTGGAGGAAATAAAATAATAGCAAACACATTTAAAGATTTCCAGTTGATTGCAACAGTGGTTTGTCAAAGAAGATTACAGGTTGAAGGAATTTGAGGTTACCGAAGGAAGGTGGATTGAAGATTTCTGATTTGTGGGTGTATTTTCTATTTGTATCAGACCTCCATAACTGATTTGTGAGGTTTTTAAATAGCTCATATGGCTATGCATGATGTATTTTCATTTTGACAATGATTCCATGAAATGAGGGAGAATTTGGAATTGTTAATCAATCAAACTCCATGTAGATTTTTGAGACAATTTCTTAATTTCATTTGTGTTCTTGGAGCTTGTATTTGAGAGCTTTGTTTTCTCTTACATAAAACATCCTCTATTACATGGTTCTACTAATGAAATTAGGATTCTATTAAAAAGTATGGGGCTTAAGAGATCTATCTAATGGGTTCTATTTGAAAGAATGGAATGCAATTTATATTATGATTTAGGATTATTGATATCATAAATTTTATACATCAGTCCCAACAACTTGATACATTTTCCCCCATAATAAAATTTTCCAAGATTTTAATTTTATCATCTCCCTATAGGTGCCACTTCATCATAGGCTCTAGTTATCTCATTGGCAAAGGATCTGCATGTAGTTGTATGTTATGAATTCCTTACACCACAAGAGCTAGGAGATATTTGAGTTAATTTATGTTGGCCCATTATATTGGCATACATGTAATTTATTCCTTGTATCAAGGATTCTCTATGGTTTGTATCTATAGTAATTATTTGTATTGTGTGAGGTAGTGATATTTGGGTTTAAGGAATCTTTGGGAGATTCCTTTTGGATGGGTTTTGGGGACCAAGTGTGTGTGTTATATTTGAGGATTTTTTTGTTTTTATTTATGTGATTTATTTTTGTTGTGATCCTATAATTTATGGTGTATTATTTTAAGTGTTCTCTATGTAATTACTTTATATGTGTTTTCTTTATGCATATGGATTATGTATTTGACTTGTTAATACTTAGATTATTTATTATTTTATTTTTTGTGTGTTTGTGTATTTGAATTGTTGGTATTAATATATTTAGATACAGTTTTATTTTATAAAAGTTACAATGCATTTAGTCCTACTTTGGGCATGTATTCTTTGTAAAACATATAGCATCACATGAAGAGACCTTTGGTAGTATGGGATGTGAGGATAAATTCATATGATTTTATATGTGGTCTCATATGTGTTGTACTTAGTCAAACCTTATAGGGTTGAAAGGAATTGTAGGTTTTATTTATAGTCATATTTATCTCGTTCATGTTCTTGTATTCATATGTGTGTTAGATGCTAGAAAGGATGTGTTCTGAAATCTAGGTTGCCTTAGAATGATTATTTGGAATATTCATATTATTGATAATATGTGTTGTGAAATATATTCCATGTATTTGAGATGTGTTAGATTAATGTTTTTATTTTAATTATTGTTTGTTAATAAAGGAATTAACTAAACAAGATAATCACTAGTAGTATATTGTACCAAAAATTTAGATTATGGATGGTGATTCTTTTCTTTAACTAATGGATGGGGAAGAAAGGGACATCCTCATGTGGTTTCAAACATTTTCCTAACCAATAGAAAGAGCATGAGAACTTGGAGAATTCACAAGTACATATTTCAGCTTAGAGTTCTTTGGATATTATTTATAGTGTACATTATTTTAGACCACTTGCTTATGTGTTGTTTGATTCATGGCTTATTGTGAACATTCTTATGATGGATGAGGCTTTTAAATTTTACCCCTTATATATCTTGTATAATTAATGAATTTATCTTCATTATTGAGCAATAGATATATATACAAGTGATACTTTCATATATTATCAAGATATACTTGAGATGTATTTATTATTTGCTTCCTTATCATACTACTTGAGTGTGATGTATAGTTAGTTAGTTAGCTAGATGGAAATTAATGGAAGTTAATTGTGCACCTTTTGTTATCATTGGGATGTTTATTTTGGTTAACGCTTAAGAAATTTTGAGGTTGTATTTTGGATGTTATTACAGAATTTCAAAAATAGCATGAAACTACTATAAAATTTGATACAACTAGTTTTAATCATTATTTATGATCAATCTTCAATATTTTGATTATTTTTTAATTTATATTAATATGACCTTTAGCCAATTGAAATATAAATATAATAGCTTAATGGGTGAAGATAATCCAAGTACCAAAAATATAGTAACATAAGAAGTATAACTAAGTGAACAAAGTTAAAATATAATATTTCTAATAGATAATAATGGTGCACTACAAAATAAGTAACTAGTCTAAAATCTAAAAGAAAATAAAATATACTTATAAATTATATTAAACATTCCATGTGAAATTGAGACTTGCATTGCACAAATATTTTTATGGTTCTCTATATATGAAGATGATATACTAAATATATATTTCTTAGAACTCTATTACCAAAAATGTGATCAGAGGATGTCAATTCCCTATTAAAATGGATTAAATGTTATTTTTAATTTGATGACTTGTTTTATTACATCATTTGGAAAAATATATCACTCTTTTATGAAGATCCATTCCCTTTTTCTACTTTAAAAAATTCCTTTATATCAAGTGATTAGAAAAGTTTCTTTAATATTTTTTTTTTTACAAAATATTGATATCTTCTCTCTATAACTTAATTATTTTAAGTTGATTAAAATGGATGCTATTTTTTTATATATAACCTTCACAATGCTTTGGGCATTTAACTAGTGTGCCTTAAAAGGCATCTTTCTCTGCATCTTGCATGATTGAAATAAAGCCTAATCCAACCTATAGTTAATTCAAAAGGTTTCTTGCCACAACCATAAGTTGCAATGAATAGCTCATACCAAGCCAATCTTATGAAAGACACCACAAACTCAACCACCTGATGTGCCACCTATTTTGGCTACCATCCATAACAATCCTTACCATCCAACATCATGTTTGCATGACCAAGGTCACATCCTTGAGTGTCACCTTTCTTAATGTACAATCTCTGAGCACATATACATGACTATGAATGATTATGTAATCCTTCTAAATTAATCCCATTTATAATTGATTGACTGGGAAAGGAGAACCCAACATGCACCTTACAACATCTTATATTTTTCTTAAATAGATATTCAATAGCTTGATGCAAGCACATACTACTATGCCCTTAAAGAGAAAACATACATAGTTGATTTCCCATCTCATTAACCCTTAAAGGAAAGATAATGTAGTTTACAGATCTAAATAAATTTCAGCAGCATAACAGCATATAAATTATCATTTTATGAACATGAAAAAGAAGAAGAATAGAAGAAAGATAGACATAAGAGAAGAGCCACCAATATACATGGGGAAAATCCTTTCGGGTAAAAAACCCCACACTCCAAAGCATTGAACCAATGCATTAATCTACAACAACAAACATGTTACAATACACTTGCAAGCTCAAATCCTTAGCATGGAGATTTACATCTTGCTCTTCTGGAAGAAAAACTGACAGCATAACCCTGCATAAAACTCTCCTCAAGCAAAGTCTCATATTTATAGAATTTTACAATGCATAAAATAAACATTTATAAAGAAACTACCAAAGGTTGAATGTGCAACATGGAAAGTGTCAAAAACACTATATAGACACACAACAACAAGTTTCCAATTGTCACCACATGCCAATTTGAAAAATTTGCACTTGCCAAATTAACAGCTTTTCGAAAACTCACATTCCATGTAAACTCAACACGGAAATAGAAAAAAAATTGTGCACAACTCCACCTATAAAATCAAATTTCCAAAACTTGACTCCTCATCAAAAAAATAAATTGTAAGTTGTAATTCAAAAGACAATGTGAGAAAATTAGCAACATTCAATATTTAGAAAAATCAATGCTATGGAAAAAATCAAAGATTGAGACACCTTCAAGTTTTCCTAACATTCTCCCACTTGTCGAACACCTCTGAAGAGTCCATGAAAGTAACATGATTTAACTTCTAAGATTCAACTAATGAAAGAACATCATCATAGCCATACATGCAATCACAAGAATCTTGAACAATGCTTTCATGCTCCAACCAACACACCTGCAACAACATCCAAGATGTCCACCATCTTAGGCAACAATTCCTGCCATCCTCCAAGGAAAGGAACAAGCTATAGTGTATATGCACAAGTCTAAAGAACACAAGCATCAAATCTAATTGATAGAAAAGGCTACAGAATACTGCCACCACTCCACTGTGCTCATAAGCCATACAGAAGCATCAAAAACATCAACTTCAAAGCCATAACCAAAACACAATACTGAAGTCCAAACTTCCTCCAAAACAAGAATGAGCATGAATGCTCCAAAAATAGTTAGAACAACATCCAAAGCTAGTTGTTTACATCCAACTAAAAAACCCACCATTGATAGAACTTTTGCACATGATATATCCAGCCCATACTGCAGCTCTCATCCCTGTATAATCCACTGTCCTGCTCAAAGTTTCCATCTTCCATGATAAAAAAAACACACCAAATCCAGTGATGTGCAAAAAATCTGAAGACCCTTGATACTACAGTCCAATGAAAAATAATCAATCAAAGATATACATACATCCTAGGAATCATACTACATGATCAATTCCAACCAAATCAACACAAATTCTACCAATCAACACTTACATCAAAGTGTGGCTTATAATCAAATCATGTAATACAAAGAACAATCACAATGATCTGCAAATTTCAACCAACCTAGTGCAAAATAGAGCATACTTCCACAAATAGTTTTTTGCTCACTCTCTCACCTTTGATCTCCTCCACTTCTCCTAAGTCCTCCACATCTCAAATGATATACATTAAAAGAACATATATTGTTGCTAAAAAATAATAAAGTACAACAACAATAGATGACCACAAACCCAGTGATCATACTAGATGAATAAGAACCTCTAGGAAGAAACATGAGACCATAAAGAGAAACTGCAAACCATATCAAGTCCTTCTACCAACACCACCAAGTGCTAAGCTATGCCAAATAAGATCTCCTTCATAAAACCCCAACTGTTCAATCTCAAAATATCAAACAAAACATATATTTCTCAAATAACCAAAAAGGATGTAAGCTTGTCTAACCAAGAAAGATCAAACTTAACATTCATTCCACAAATAGGAAATCATCCCAATAACATCTCCAAAACTTCTCATAAATCAAATAATATACCTAAGAAGATAACCATACCAAACGATCCTCAAATGAACCCTCCAGAACTAGAAACTATAGCTCAAGATCCATGTCCATGAGAAATCAAAGCATAAAACAAAATGAATCTAAAATAACATGGGAAATACCTATCAGATCATTTTAGATGCCGAGTGAACTAAGAGTGGGGAATGAGAATGATCTACTAAGATACACTGAGTAACATAGACTCTCTCCAAGAACAATCTCCTCAAGTTCAAACATGAACTCATGTCCATAACAAGTGAAGGCTCCTCGGTCTTTCTGCTGAAATCTCACCATTCCAACACATGAGCCCCACAACAAGAGATCTCTAGCCTCACCTCAAGTCTCTCTAGTATCCATGAGCATCCCTACACTAGTACATGCCAAATTCAAATGCATCCTGCAAAATCATGAAGCTTCAAGCAAATGATTAATACTCAAAACTGAAGAGAACTTCACCAGACCACTATCAAAGCTCCCATTGCATGTCTGCAAAATCCAGGAACACACATGACATCATTATCTAACATCTCCTTCTAGGAGATCACTACCTTCTCCAATGAACATATCTTGCCAAAGGGGAACTATCATGCCAAAACTCCAATCTTAGAAATAAGAATCCATCATGGCACAATATCATCTCCAATCACATGAATTTAACTATCCTCTAACAATGGATATCAAGATGTCAATAATTTCACAACATATAAGGATCATAATCCAAAAGTCTTAACATGACACCTTCAACCACTATAGAAGATCATCCATCACCAAGTGATAGATCCACATCACTTCCAAAGCTCCCATTGAAACTGTGATAACAAGCTTATCCATGACATCGTGATAAACATGCTACAAGTCCCAATAACCAACTCTCCAATCACTCTAATCATCCATCCTCTCATCCCAATGCAACATACCAATGCCCAAATGACCATAGACAAGGCCAAATAACAAAGTCTGCATAAATGCTAAATCAATCTTGTGGATATAGACAAACCACATCTGAGTCATCTCACTTCAATTAAATCGGTGATCAGCCCACAAAACTACATAACTCATAGATCCAAACATGAAACATGCAAACTCATCATCACATTAGTAACCTGCAAACTGAGATAACAAGAATATTAGATGTAGACCATAAGTTTCAAACACCAAATCAACCACATATCTAATTTTCCAAACAAGTCCACATATGAGTAGCCATAGTCAAGGAACCCATCAAGAAAATACTATAAAAATGATGAGTGACTAATCACATACTAGCATCTCCACACTAAGAAAGCTACAAACCTCCTCACACCATGCACGAAGCATACACGCAAACCTGCAACTATCTTACATCCGGAAACATCCCCAAGTTATCATAATCTAAAAAATAGTTTATTCACAAATCTACAAAACCACAAGTTTTGATTAACTGTGTAAAACCTACAAAACCACCATGTCACTGACACACATGCAAATCCATATCCACTTATCTTTTAGAGGACCCACAAGTTTGAAAACCACCAATAACATGAATACTTTGTTGCAACTGACCATAGAATGAGAGAACATAACCACTATGCATGAGGGTTATTACATACTATCAAATAGGAGCTCCAGATCAATATCATATTAAATCTAGGGCGGGTGCATGAAGTTGGGTAGCAATTTTGTGGCCACTTTCTAAAAAAAGTTTGAAAAATCATAGTGCGAGCACATTATAATGCGCTTGTGTTATAGCACGTTAAAAGAAAAAAAAAAGTGAAAGTCTTCATTTTCACTTCAACTGCTTTCTTCTTCTGCCCGTGGCCAAAACCCCCAACTTTTGCGCTTGCATTCTAGGAGGAGGTATTGGGCACAAATCTTCAACAAGAGTTGCTATTTCTTTGCAAGGATGGCGCCACGATGACAAAGAGGTGGGAGAGGTAAGTATTGTTTGTTGTTTGTTTTGAATTTCTTAGTTTTAGGTTGATTTTGTTAGTTTTAGGTTATATTTGATATATAATTTTTGAATTTGTAGGAGATGAAAATGAACCCACAAACCCACAAAATACTCAACAAGATGAGCAACCAAATCCTAAAGAACAAAATCCTCAACAAGAAAATCAACCTCAACAACAACCTCCTCCACCAATCCCTCAACACCCTCCTAGCACTCAACAAAATTTAATGAGTGATATTGAGAACAACAAAAAAAAAATTGAGGATTTTATTAGTAGGTTGAGTGATCCAAATGGTTCAACCATAGAAAGAATGACCCTCACAAATTCATTGAAAGATATGTTAAAAAATGTAGATTCAATTAGCAAACAAATAATTGGATGGCAAGATAGGAGGCAAGCGGCTAGGGCATAATATACAGATAAACTATCATATAAAAAAGTAAAGGATTTAAAAATTACAAAAGGTGATTTGTGCCCATTATTCACTAACCCACGCACAAATCAAAATCTTAGCCTCAATGCGAAGAGGTTTCCTATTCATTGGTGCCACCACCAAGAGATTAGGAACAATTTTTATGATAGGTGGTACATGGTCTTTGATGACCGACTGTGCAACAATTGTGAAGTCCCCTAGTATTTTCTTAGGAAACTATACAGTGAGTTCATATTGAACAAAATCCCAAATTATTTTGATATGAGGGACTTCCAAGGGAGAGGTGGGGGGTTGGCTTAGGATAGGCCTGGTGCATAGCCAGATCCTATGCGGCAAGGGAGACGAGCTCTCACTAGGCCACCTCATGAGCATGTTGTTATGGCTATCGTCGCGAAGGAGAGTGTCGATGTAGAGACATTGTAGATGATCAACACTTTGACCTAGAGTGTCATCCATCATACTATCCCTATTCTACAGCGTCATCCAGGGGAGTCTTCGAGTGGTGGCCTTCGAACCCATGTGTGTCAATCTTGCAGGGAGACTTGTTCATATGACCCCACTGACACTCAGGAGGCTAATGCAAAGGACTCGTATGCAGCTACGAAGATGGAGAGGGTGGCTGAAATTTTTCATGATGTGTATGGCATTGATACTCTAGTAAAAGTTAGCATGTTCATTGAATTTAATTTATTAAATTTTTATTTTGAAATGCAAGATTAACTAATTTAGTTTTATGATTTTAATAAAATTATAGGGTTGCAGTGTTGAGACTAGATACACGGGCCCTCCACCTACTTATTTTTGTATTACACCTATCAATGGGGTATGTAACTAGTAAATAATTATAAATTTATTACATGTTAATAGCATTGTTTTTTTAATGGTATTTTAATATGTGATTTTGGATGTTGAACAGGGTAATATTGGAGGTTTCGAGGGAACACCTCCTAGTGCCAGTGGATTTACTCAAACCTTCATGCAGGTAATAGAATAAAGAGTTTAACTAATGAATTGTACTTAATAGATTTGTGTAGTTTATATTCATATCATTGGTTACATTGCATTGCACATCATTCAAACTCAAAGCATTACTTCACATTCCATAACTAATAACTAGATGTCGATAGATGACAAAATTTCAACTATAATATAGTTGTTTAGAAAGTCAACATAAGTAGTGATGCAATTTCTTCACATGGAGGCATGTGCTTGCAAAGGTGCACCTGCACAACAAACTATGGATGCTTGGAAAAAATCTATGAAACCATAATAGTAAGCAATAGCATTGACAAGGCAAATAGTAGTTTCAAAATATGCCTCAAAGAAATGCAGTCTCATGGTGATGGAATTCCATTCCATCACCATGAGACCACATTTATTTGAGGAATTTCTTCAAAATGCTCACCACCTTTTCTATGATACCACATTTTTCATACATGTGCACCAAAGCATTATATCAAACTACTCATGCTTCCTTGCTACTATGGCTAAAAGCCTAAAATAGGTGCTTTCCAACAAACTATGGATGCTTGGAAAAATATCTATCAAAGCATAATAGTAAGTAATAATACCATAGAGAAGGAAATGAACTTTTTGAAAAAATTCCTAAAAGAAATGTGTTCTTATGGTGATGGAATTCCATGGTGTGCATTTTTTGTAATGGCATTCCATCACCACGAGACCCCATTTCTTTTGAGGCATTTTTTCAAACAGTTCACTGCCTTCTCTATGCCACCACAGATATCGTACATGTCTACAAAAGCATTTAATCAAACGATTCAGCAGCTTGCTGCTATGGGTAAAATCCTAAAAACACATCCTTTCAAACAAGATATGGATAGGGAAAATAGTAAGCATGATAATCAGAAATATATAGTTTAATAAGTACTCAAAATTTTGTTCATTAGATCTCATACACTATAAGTCATGACGTGGATTGCTATTGTAGCTTTTTTGTGATTAAATAATTTGTTGTTTTATTTTTAGATGTTGGTTGTGGAAACACCTCCAAATGTTATGAGGGAAATGGATATCAGTGTTTCATCCGCTATACAATCCTTGATGGCTCTGACAGGGGAGGTATGAGGAAAATTAAGAAATTTTAATTTACATTCATTGTTATAGATGTTAGTTCGAGTGAAAAATCAAACCAAATTATTGATTTGTAGTCTAATTTCTATTTGTATGGTTTATACAAGGCTTGAGCACACCTCAACATTGGCGTACAAATACTTCCCTCATGGAGAATGATCGTGAGATGCTCGTAAGTGATTTTTTTTAAATATATCATTTTTTATAATGTAATTTCTATATATTAATGTCTTTACTTCTTATTGTAATAGTTAAAACTTCATGAAGAACTTAACAGTAGTAGGAGGAGCAGTAGGAGCACTCCTCAAGTGCAGCAGAAATGAGTGATAGACCTATTGCCATTCTATCGACCAGCAAAGGGCAAGAGTTTATTTTAAGAGCTTGGAGAGCAATGACTTTTGATTCCAGAGCCCTTTGTTGTATGCCTACATGGCAGTTTTGTACATATTTTGTATTCGATATATTTGACATTGTATGCCTATATGGCATTCTCGTAAGCCTATATGGCTATTTTGTACCTATATTTTATACTTATATCAACATATATTGATTTATGCATGCATGGCTATTTGGTTAATACAAATCTTTTTTATCGATGGTGTCCATATTTGCATGTTATAAATTCATAGTTCAATAGATATGAGTTATGTGTATTCAAGTGTATACTTTACAACGTACGTGTATACTTTGTGACTTACATATTTTCATGCGTATACCTAGTATTTGTGCATATACTTTGTATTAAGTTGTGTATACTATGTATTTGTGTGTATACTTCAAGGCATACATGTTTGTGACTACTTGTGCTTCCCTTATTCACATGTACATGCTTGACTTATTCACGTGTATGCTTATTAATTGGTTAGCCACAGTATTGATCATTGTTGTCTTTCATGGTTTGTCTTGAATAAATTAATTGATTGATGGTAAATAGCTTTATCTAAAAGCAAAAACCATGTTTTCAATTGGTATTCTATGAAATGATTGATAAAAATATTCCAATATATTTAATCCTTTGATTGGAACAACTCAATTAAGCAAAGGATACATAAGACTTTTCCTTTTAGACTAGCAATGCATGGAAGTTTCAAAAAGTATCCTTGATATTGCAAAAAGATGTGTTTATACACTTCAATTGTGCACTCACACTTTGGCTCTTTAAAAGAAAAATCTGCCTATGACATTGTTACACTGTATAGGTAAACCAGATTTTATATTGTGGAGCTATATTAAGCTACCACTCTCAAGACCAATGTAACAATGATACAAAATAATGTTTGAGACTGCAAGAAGACATCAAAATGGCTAGTGTACTAAACAAATTCTTATGATTTATGAAGAACACTGATAACTCTACTCAGTTGGCTTCTTTTTTCAACATCATACAAATTGAACCCTAGCATCAATAGACTTTGTATATCAAGCTACCACAATTCAAGTTTCAACGATGAATATTTATCATGCATGTTTTAAATGACATTCAAGTTTACGGTGGTTTTGTTGTTTATATGATGTTATGTGATATTCTAATCCTAATGCATGCTTCTAGGATGCATATATATTTATATTTTATTTTTACATATTTTTGTACCAATGAACCCAAACCTGAACCTCAAAACCTATTCCAATACTCTTAATTCTTCCTGCACAAACTTAATTGACCACCAAATTATGTTGCCTCTTGACTTTACCCATGTTTACTCCCTCAAACATCTCTTTTTCATTTAAAACCCCTATTTTCCCAATAAGGGCATCATGCCATAACATACTTTTGACCTCCCCTGTCCTTGCAGACCTTTTGAACACATAAAACTCCACAACCTCACCCTATTTCCAACCTATTCTAACTTATTTTCAATCAATTTCTTCTTTTCACCTCTTCTAGCCTTGCTTTTAAGGGGCCTCAATTTTGAATTTGAACAAGGGCAGCATTAGTAATCTCTTCCAATGCCTTTACCAATGCTATTTTCTTATTCCTACTCCCTATCCTACTTACATAAAGCCCATATCACCGAGACATAGCCTGAACAATAGGTGGAATGGCCTATTTCAACATATTACACTTGAACCCTTAAGGGATCAATCCAATTAAATGTAGCTTGGAGCGATTTTGTGTGTTTGGGTGTGAAAGAGGACCATTCCTAGTGTAAACATACCTATTCAGATATGTTGGATAGTTTGTTTGGTCACACGAGTTGTATAATGAAAGTTGCACCAGTTTACAACTTTCTACTACTTGCATTTGACACTTTTTCCATCAACTGAAAAATGGACACCACGGAAAAATCACTCTGAGATAACAAAAACTGAGAGAGGTTATTGTAGAGGGGTCCAACGTGATCCCATAGGATTAGACGATAATTTTCTAAGTGTCACGATATCGAGTAATAGTATACTGAAGTTTGCAGCCATTTTGCACTTTGGACCCTTAAGGGATCGATCCGGTTGAACGTAGCTTGGAGTGATTCCATGTGTTTAGGTGTGAAAGAGGACCATTCCTAGCATAAAAATACCTATTGGACACATTGGAATAGTTTTTTTGGTCACACAAGTTGTAGAACGAAAGTTGCACCACTTTGCAACTTTCCACTACTTGCATTTGACACTTTTTCCATCAACTGAAAACTGGACACCATAGGAAAACCACTTTGAGATAAAAATAAGAGAGGTTATTATAGAAGGGCCAACATGATCCTTAGGATTAGATGAGAAGTTTATAAGCATCATGGTATCCAAGTAATAGCATGTTAAAGTTTGTAGTCATTTTGCACTTTGGACCCTTAAGGAATCGATTTGGGTTTATTAGCTCGGGCGATTCATGTTTGGTGTGAAAAAGGACCATTCCTAGCGTGAAATACCTATTAAATTTGTTGGAATATTTTTTGGTCACACGAGTTCGCGAGCGAAGGTTACACCACTTTGCAACTTTCCACTTTTTGACACTTTCTATCAAGCTGGCCCTAGACACCACGGAAAACCACTCGAGATAACAAAAATAAGAGAGGTTATTGTAGGGGGATCAATGCAATCCAGTAGGATTAGATGAAAAAATTTAATCATCATGGTATCCTAACAACATGTTGAAGTTTGCAAACATTTTGCACTTTAGACCCTTAAAGGGATCAATCCAGGTTGAACATAGCTTCGAGTGATTCCATGTGTTTGGAGTGCAAAATAGGACCATTCCTAGCATAAACATACCTATTCAGATGCGTTGGAATATTTTTTTGGTCACACAAGTTGCAAAATGAAAGTTGCACCACTTTGCAACTTTCCACTACTTGCATTTGACACTTTTTCCATCAACTAAAAAGTAGACACCACAGGAAAACCATTCCAAGATAACAAAAACTAAGAAATTTTTATTGTATAGGGGCTCAACACAATCCCATAGGATTAGGCGATAATTTTTAAGCATCCGCGGTATCGAGTAACAACATGTTGAAGTTTGCAACCATTTTGCTGGACCCTTAAAGGGATCGATCCGGTTGAATGTAGCTCAAAGCGATTCTGCGTGTTTGGGTGCAAAAGAAGACCATTCCTAGCATAAAAATACCTATTTGGACATGTTGGAACAATTTTTTTGGTCACACGAGTTGCAAAACGAAAGTTGCACCACTTTGCAACTTTCCACTACTTCCATTAGACACTTTTTCCATCAACTAAAAATTGGACCCACAGGAAAACCACTCTGAGATAACCAAAACTGAGAGAGGTTATTGTAGAATGTCCCAACATGATCCCATAGGATCAGATGAGAAATTTCTAAGCATCATGGTATTTGAGTAGCAGCATGCTGAAGTTTTTAACCATTTTGCACTTTGGACCCTTAAGGGATCGATCCAGTTGAACGTAGCTCGGAGCGATTCCGCGTGTTTGGGTGCGAAAGAGAACCATGCCTAGTGTAAAAATGCCTATTTAGACATGTTGGAATAGTTTTTTTGGTCACACAATTTGCAGAATAAAAGTTGCACCACTTTGAAACTTTCCACTACTTGCATTTGACACTTTTTCCATCAACTGAAAACTGGAAACCATGAGAAAACCACTCTGAGATAACAAAAACTAAGAGAGGTTATTGTAGATGGCCCCAACATGATACCATAGGTTTAGATGGAGATTTCATAAGTGCCATGTGTAAGGAAAAGTTAGTGGGGCGTTCTAAGGGAATCTCAAAGAAACCTCTAAGAACAGTAGTGCCTTTGGTAACTTTCATTTCCATTAGGTTGCCTCAAAGACACATACAACTATGTCCTAAAGCAGAAATAGACACAATTTATTTCCCACATTGATCCTTCGGAGAGAAGCACATGTAAATTCAACAGCATGCATTAATAGATTCTACAACAAGAACCAACAGACATGAAAGATGAGACAAAAACTAGAACAAACAAATTTACGTGGGGAAAATCCTTTCAGATAAAAAACCCCACACTCCAAAGATTGAGCCATTGTATTATTCAGCAACAAATGGTTACAATACAATTTCAGGCTCATAGCCTTTTCAGAGATTACATCTTGTTCATTCTAGATACAACTGGTAGAAAACTCAACATGAGAGGTCAACCATTGCATTCATGGTCAGAAGAGATTCCAGTAGCAAAACCCTACCTCTCTCTTCCTCTGCTTCTACCTCATGGCCTCGGCCTTTCAGTCAGCCACTCAACTCTCTCTCTTCTTCTCTTCTTCTCTTTGGCTCTTACTATACATCTATCCAAAACATCCAATGCATGCATATATACATTTTTTCTCCACAGTCTCAGTGAAATGGTTCGTTTCCAATGGTCGTATCACAACGATCGAATCATCTAGCTCAACATCGTAGATGTTTCCACTTCCTTGCATAGAAGATAATACGTCCAGGTCACACCACGTAGGATAGCCTTTCACTCGGTCAAAGGCGTTCAACCTGTGTCGCATGTCAGTGAGACACTAACCATGTCTACTCGATGCCACAGAGCCCATATCATCATTATTGCCAAGAGTCTTCACTATCGACAAGACATTTTACCGAGTCCAGAAAGCTATCGCTAAGACTTCGCCATGTCACCAAGACCTCACACCAAAGATCACAAGGTTTTCTAAAGAATTCATCAGTCGGCAAGACTATCGCTCTTTTCCAAGACTTCATAACAAGCTCATCATGTTATACCGAACTCCAAACAATAGTTGGCAAGACATATGCTTTCGCTGAGACGTTACTCTGAAATATTCAAGTCATACCGAGTACCGAACAGTCGCCAAGAATCATACTGACAATAGACTACCTCATCGGCAAGACAATCACTCTTCGCCAAGACATCATACCGATGCCTTCAAGTCACACCGAAGTGCCTGACAGTCGGCAAGACATTCATCTTTCGCCAAGACATCACACCGAGCACACCATGTCATACTGAGTCAGCAAGACTTTTTTCTTTCGCCAAGACCTTACACTGAGCAAACAAGTCATCCTGAAGACTATCGGTGAGACACTCCAAGTTGCCAAGACTTCACACCGAACTCTTTTTTCACCACGAAGGCACCAAGGTAAATCCCTGTTGGTGAGACCTTCATTGATTGCTGGGACATCATACCGAAACAAGCCTTTCGGCCAAGGGTCTCCCCAACACTGCTTGTCACTCAGAGTCTTATCAAACCCTTCATTACCTATCGGCGAGACATCACCCTATCCCCAATACTTCATATCAAACCCTTATGTCACACCGATGACATGAAAGCAACACTTTCGATGAGACTTTCCAAGTCGCCAACACTTCATCCCGAAACACATGAGTTTCTCCAACAACTCTAGAAGATAACTATTAGTGAGACATTCCTATCGGTAAGACCTCATACTGAAACATAACCCTTTCGGCCAAGTCTCCCTGATATCCGATAGACACCAACTGTTGGCCAGACATCTCCCAGTTGCCAAGACTTCCTACCAATAGGAGCAAGTCATACTGATTATCACATCGACCAGACAGACCAAAGGTCATGCCAATATCGGCAAGACTTCCTATCGTCGTCTAGACATCATTCCGACAGTCCAAGTTATGCCAAAGGTTGTCGATTATGCCGATCGCCAAGAAATTTCGGAAGTCATAGCTATAGTCTAGATCAACTAGTAGGTCGGCCAGACATCTCAACAGTCTCACCGAAATTGCTCACAAAAGGTTTCAGCCTGTGGGATTGAGGCACACAATTCCAACACCATGGTATCCGAGTAATACCCCGTCAAAGATTGCTACCCTTTTGCACTTTTGGATTTGATGTTTCATTCAACTATACGGTTTTGTATAAGGTGATTGTGCTCTCTTTTTGATGGAATCCAGTGGGCAGCAAACTTACTCCATTTTAGTTTTAGTTTGGTTTTGTTTCAAGTGATTTTGTACATTTTAGAATCCAATTACCAAGGGTCAGTTTGTATACCTTGTTTTAAGGGTTTTGAGTGCATTAAAATGTCATATTAAGCCTTTCACCCATTGTATGCTTCTATAACTCAATGGAAAGGCTTAGTTATGGTTATAAAATGTGTGTGCAAAGTTTTTTGTGCAAGGGAGGTGAATAGAGGGTTTTTAGGTGATGCACTAGATGTCAAATGGTGCATTTTTTAGTGGAAAATGGTGGTTTACTGCTAGGGTTTGAAGAAATCTTCGGGGGCAGTGATATCTCTTAAACTTTTAAGCTTGTGCAAACTTTTTTGAAAGTTTTTTAGGCTTTGGTTGGCTGTGGGAAGGTTTTGAGTATGGGTTTTCAATAAACCCTTGCTTAACTTATAGTCTCTAAATCTCATCAAATGGGCTTATCTTTTAGAGAAGGTCATCCAATTGCCAACCAAACATCAATCAAGCTTTAACATAGACCCTAAGACAAATTCCCAAAAGATAATACCATGTTTTTTTTTACCATCATTAAGATTCAACATACCACCTTGCATAAAGGCTACTAAATTAGCCCTATTTACAAAGAGATGGCCTTTTAAACACTATATCTTCACTCAAACTGCTCAAATAATAGTATGTTATGTGTCAAAACCTCCAACTCCATGATTTGTTTCCAGGTCCAAGACCTCTAGACCCCTAATACACCAAACCCTATATTTCAAGCAAAATACTTGGGGTTTTAATGAAACTCCTATCTCTTGTACCTTCCATACCCAAACAAAGCACAAAACACACTTACCAAACCCTGCACATGGTGAATAATACATTACATGGAAATTCCTTCCGACATTTTGTCAAAAAACCACTTGAAACCCTCATTTTCATCATGAAAATACCCTGCTACAGCCCTAGAACATCATCCCAAACACCCAACCTTGACTCCACAACATTATAAATAGGTTAGGCATGTATTTTACAAGTTAGAGGACTCATTCCACAAGTTATAGTAGGCACAAAAAGAGGAATGGGTCAAACTACATCATGAAACCCTTCAATCCAAGAACACTATGAAAGTAGCTAGCAACAGTAAAACAAGATAAATTTCACTATACAAAGATTTAGAACCTCTAAATAGGTGAAAATGAAATTTAATTCATCTATCTAGAACATCCAATAGGTTTCAGATCATCTTAGTGTTTTTATAGGCCATATAGCAACAAGAAAAGTGAGAAAAACTAGTAAATTTCTAGAAAATAACATTCTTCTTGATAAAAAATGGGTTAAAAATCAACCAACAACCTCTCCTTCAAGGCATTGAAGGTTATTATACATGTTTACCATAGTAACAATAAAATCAGAGGCTTTGAAAGGAACTCCATGAAAACCAAGCTCTCTAAATGGTATATCAAACTCTAGTTCAAAATCTTTTAGATGAGGCTGCTCCCATAGCTCTCTTACTCGCTTGACAAATCCTTGAAACTCTGAATTGATTTTATTTTTCTTGTCCCTCTCTTGTTTTTCTTCCTCAATTTCATTAGGATCATACATTGACCTTCTTTCCCCTCCTAAATTTTGGACCACATCCATTACCTCCACATAAAACTCGACATCCTTGGTCTTCTTGGTTCCCACGCCTTGATATGGTTATGCAAATGAAAATGAAGCAAAGTAATCATCTCCTTCTCCGCTAGCTGGAAGAATTTATGCTTAATGTTTTGATACATGATACCAACTCTCTCTTCTGCTCTCATGGTTGAATATTTAAATCCAATATGGGGGGCCTCCAGAGTTCCAGTCATCTTTCTTCCTCTTACACCAAATGTTGGCTCGATCCACATGTCTGCCAGCCTAATTGGCTTTGTTTTTTAAAGCTAAATTTTCTCCTGAGTCACCAATGTAGCTCTCTCTAAATTTTTAGACTCTTTCATTGCTACAAATCATCTCTAGGATTTAATATCTGTACCACATGGTTGATGTGCTTTGAATCCTTGCATCTAAAGGAAATTTCCTTTACATAAATATTGCTAGGGAATTTCAATGTTGCCATTGTAGTTGGTTTTAAAGCCGGTACTTGCAACATGAAGAGTGATTATGATTCCTCTTCTACATTAGAGGGTTCATATCCTTGATCTGACTCTTCTGAATTATCAAAATCAGAATCACTAGCTTCCATATTCAAAAATTCCCAACCAACATCTTCAATAAATTTATTTGGATCATCAGTAATAGTCTTCAAAATTGGCTGCTAGTACAAGTTCATTATGCTTTCATAATACTTTATAACCATGGAGTTCAACCATTCCTTGATGCCATCAAGTGAAGATTGAGGAATGGCGTCAATGCGGAGTACATCCCACTTGAAGTCTTTGAAAGAAATAGCCATATCAAATTCCTTTTTCCCAAGTCCTACTCTCTCAAGGTTAACAATCTCAATCTCACTAATAGCGATTACTAAGAAAGGTAATTCCACCAACTCTACCAAATAGTTTACCATAGGAACAATAAAAGTAGAGGCTTTGAAAGGAACTCCATGAAAACCAAGCTCTCTAAATGGTATATCAAACTCTAGTTCAAAATATTTTAGATGAGGTTCTCCCATAGCTCTCTTCTCGCTTGACAAACTTGAAACTCTATATTGATTTTATTTTTCATGTCCCTCTTTGTTGTTCTTCCTCAATTTCATCAAGATCATACATTGACCTTCTTTTCCCTCCTAAATTTTGGACCACATCCATTACCTCCACATAAAACTAGACATCCTTGGTCTTCTTGGTTCCCATGCCTTGATATGGTTATGCAAATGAAAATGAAGCAAAGTAATCATCTCCTTCTCTCGCTGGTTGGTGTAGACACGAAAATGTACCGATTGACATTGTGCATCTGATCCCGACTACTAACATTGTTTCATCCTGAATCATCCTTCAGTCTAACCATTTAATCAAGTTTCCTTATTTGATTAAATTCATCAATTTCTTTCCCTTAATTAAATAAAGCACTTTATCTAATTAAGTCTCTCTCTTTTGATAATTAAATCAATCAATCTGATCTAATTATCCCTATTTAATTAAATAATCAATTTTATTTAATTAAGTCTCTAAAGTCTATCTATTAAATTAAATAAATTAAAACCTTATTTAGTTTAATCTAACATCATCCCTTTTAATTAAATAAATTAGAATCTTTATTTAATTAATCTCTTATCACATTCCTCTCATATTTGATTTAAATAAATCCACAAATCTAAGTCAAATTTGTCACATCACTTGATCCCCTTCATTAAATTAATTAACCTTGATTAATTTAATCTCTTATCATGTCCCATCCTCCAGCATTTACCACTTGCACATGAAAATAGATTTAATTGATTTATTAAATCCCTATTTTCCTCAACAAGGCATCTTTTTGGAATATTCTTCAAGCTTGAATTCAAAAATCCAAGTTGACATGTACATCCAACAAGGCATTTACTCCATCTTACATATCCTTTTCCTTGATCCAAGTGGCATTTAATGCATTTTCCCTTCCCTCTTGCAAGTCATTTCAACAAAATTCAAATTCAAAAATAGGCATTTATTCACACAATCCTCAAAACTTGCACATCCTCCATCCACTCATGGGTTGACAAGTGGCATCTTTCCATTGGTTGAATGTTAGTCCCACATTGCTCAAATTTGGACATTCATCCTTCAATATCACCTATAAATGAAGAGCTCCTCTCCTCATTTGATCATCCACAAATTATGCAAAGTTACCATGCACAAATATCCATCAAATTCCATCCATCATTCTTGAATCTTAACTAGGTTATGCGGGTCTTTAGCTTGGAGCATTCACCATCCTTCATCAAAGTGGATCAATTATCTTCAACACATCAAGCTTGCATCATAGGAGTTGGGAAAGGGCCAATTTTCACATCAAATTGGGACCAATTCCCCCATGGGATCGTGAGTTTGCTAGCTTAATTAGGATTCAATCTCTTTTATTGTTATTTAATTGTTTTTTTCATTGGTTTTTTCCTAATTTGAGCTATGTCAATGGATTTCATGGGGAATCCTTGTGCTTACTTGCATTTAACAATCTAATATGTTTGTTTTCATTGTTTTGCAGGTGTTAGGATTGGGGTTCGCACAGTTGGAAGAATGCATGCTTAATGTTTTGATACATGAAATCAACTTTCTCTTCTACTCTTATGGTTGAATACTGAAATCTAGTATGGTGGGACTCCAGAGTTCCAGTCATCTTTCTTCCTCTTCCACCAAATGTTATCCCAATCCACATGTCTTCTAGCCTAATTGACTTTGTTTTTGAAAGCTGAAGTTTCTCCTGAGTCACTAGTGTAGCTCTCTCTACCTTTTCAGACTCTTTCATTGCTACAGATTGTCTCTGGGATTTAATCATTTGTACCACATGGTTGATGTGCTTTGAATCCTTGCATCTAAAGGAAATTTCATCAACATAAATACTGCTAGGGAATTTCAATGTTGCCATTGTAGTTGGTATTAAAGTCGGTACCTGCAACATTGAAAATTATCCTTATATAAGAATTCCCTCCATCTTATTGGCTTGTAACACTCTTGATGGTGGCTACAAGAAATCTGATTATGATTCCTCTTCTACATCAAAAGTTTCATATCCTTGATCTGACTCTTCGGAATTATCAGAATCAGAATCACTAGCTTCTATATTCAAAAATTCCCAACCAACATCTTCAATAAATTTATTTGGATCATTAGTAATAGTCTTCAAAATTGGCTACTAGTACAATTTCATTCTACTTTCATAATACTTTATAACCGTGGAGTTCAGCCATTCCTTGATGCCATCAAGTGAAGTTGAGGAATGGCATCAATGCGGAGTACATCCCGCTTGAAGTCTTTGAAAACAATAGCCATATCAAATTCCTTTTGCCCAAGTCCTACTCTCTGAAGGTTAACAATCTCAATCTCACTAATAGTGATTACTAAGAAAGGTAATTCCACCAACTCTATCAAATAGTTTACCATAGGAACAATAAAAGCAAAGGCTTTGAAAGGAATCTTGTGAAAACCAAGCTCTCTAAATGGTATATCAAACTCTTAGACCTCATTCTTGCACATTTACAACCATATTCAAAGATTTTCCTTCAAAAGGCTACAAATTCAAATACTGACTTAAATAGCCTTCAAGAGGCTTTAAATAGCCTTTACAAATGATTCTACATCTTTCCAATCATGCCTAACTGTTGTTTTTGTAACTAACAATGAATTATTACATTATAAATCAATTGTGGATGTGTTATGACCTTATTAAATTTTCAAACTCAAAACACAAAACTAACTTAAAAGACTTCCATGAACTAAATTTTCTCAATAGCCTTGGTGCCCCTACACCAAATTTCAATATTTTAGTAAATGTCATTACAAGTAAATCTCATTACAATGCCTTAGGTACTTTGTTCTCACAGATATTTTACAATGTCACTATACATTCGATATTCTCTTATAATGTCTACATCA
This sequence comes from Sequoia sempervirens, assembly GCA_007258455.2. Classification (NCBI taxonomy): domain Eukaryota; kingdom Viridiplantae; phylum Streptophyta; class Pinopsida; order Cupressales; family Cupressaceae; genus Sequoia; species Sequoia sempervirens. The sequence continues at coordinate 586,183,565 of VDFB02047230.1, read as the reverse complement.
TAGGTTCTCATTTAGAGGTTAACTTCAAATGAGTAATTTGAGATTCCCTCGCAAAGCTTCACATTGTCTTTTATAATGGCTTCAAATCATAATTGAGATTTGTCAAGATCATCAAAATAAGGATGTTACATTGCTTTTTTGGCTGAGATTCTCTTTGATGGCTCAAAAATTAGAATTTTCTACAAGGAGAGACCAATCAATTTTTACTAGTTTAGTTACAGATACACAAAGTAAAAGAATAAAAAGAAATAACTCATCCAAAATGGAAATGAAATGAAAATAGATGGAAGGCACTTACAGATAGGCATGGAAGTCTCTCAACTTAGTCACTCCTAGCCATACATCTTCACTGGGAGTTCCAAGATACCTATTGCACACAACACCTCTCATGAATAGAATATCTTGAAATTTGAGATGCTCTTATAATGTCTACATCATAGGTTCTCATGATAAGGTTAACTTCAAATGAATAACTTGAAATTCCCTCACCAAGATTCGCACGCACTTTTTTAATTCTTATTTAATCATAATTGAGATTTGTCAATATCATCAAAATAGGGATGTTACATTGCTTTTATGCCTGAGATTCTCTTGGATGGCTCACAAATCTGCATTTTCTGCAAGGGGACACCAATCAATGTTTACCGGATTACTTACAGATACACAAAGTAAAAAAAGATGATAGCATTGGCATCAAACAAATTAACGTAGATACAAATATAAATTAATAAGAACCATTGTGCATATACTTACAAATTAATTTAATGAACCATTTGGTTCTGCTCTATTCTTTATTGTGTCAAGTATTGCCTCATGGTCAAACTCACGAACCTTCCACAAGGTCTTATTCAAAGGTATACCCCAATATTCGGTCAAATGAACATTGGATGTCACAACAAGGTTTGAGTAATGAAGAATCTTACGATGCATTTCAAAGTCCCAAAACAACCAATGTTTAACACTCTTATGTGGGTACCTTCTAAGTCACATTCCAGTAACAACAACTGAGCCTGTAGGGTATTCGATGTTTTCTCCATCTATAACTAGGCCTTCTAATTTTTTTTTGGCCTCAACACAATGACACAAGTAATAGTCTATTATCTCTTCATTCTCTTCATCTGTAATAACTGCATAAACATGCCCTACATTGATATGTTTGGCATATCTCTTGAAATTAGTCAACATTACGAATACAGTACAAAGTAAGATAACAATATGGAATTTCAAAAACTAAGCAAGTAGATATATTACCTGGTTGAACTAGATCTTATACGTGGTGAAAGTCAACCAATGATTTCATCTTTGTTAGTTCCAATGTCATCGGAGGGTGATACGTGTGAAGTGGACTAAGATAACTTGTCAACCATTTGTCAACCCACTCCCTTGACTCACAATCATTCCAGGCTTGCATTGTACATGAAGAACAAAAGCATGCCATCTTACGTGTATCGATACTCCATGAACCTACATTTGAGCTAAGGAAAGAGTGTAGCTCACTCAATCCTATTAGTGTACAACAATCCTCATATGATGCAATGTTAGTATCATCCATCAACCAAAAAAATCTACGAACTAAAGATGAACCTTCATTACCTGGACCCATCAAAGCATTACACCACTCGATGATTGATCTTGCATCTATCAACTTTGCATCGTCTTTATACTTTAACTCTTCTCATCCTAATGCTTTTTTCATGCATGCTCATGCACCATCATGCTCCCCCTTTCCATGCTCAGCCTCACAAAAGTTCCACATATGTTGAACACCTGTAGTGAGATGCATCTTGCACAACCAGTAGAACATGTGCACATTCATGAACTGTGTTGCACAGTTATCTGACCATATTATATACCAACCGTATGTTATGCCCCTCCAAGCCAAATCATTGTAGAACATCTGGAAGCAACCTTGCACAAACTCTGGAGAATGTGTGTGATCATCACTAATATAAAAGTGATACTCCCTCAATACCTTCCTTTGGTCCTCTGTACTATTAGCTGCATGAATGAATGCTATGTGCAAAAATATCAAAACCTGTGTGGAGTTGTAATACTGTGACTACACTCACACTATGGTTGTAGAGTGTATTTCTCTGCAAATTCAACCACTGATACTATGTTGCCAACTGGAAAGGTGTCCTTACATAGCTTGAATTGTGTGTCTCACCATTAGGCTCTATGGGTATGCCTTACATACTCATACACTATATTCTCACAAAACATGGACATAAACTGATACACTGGAATCTTCTCAATAACCAAATCACACCTTTTTTCTTGAGACCCATCTTTTGTAGCATATGCCACTATTTTATACTTCCTGAAATCTACTAGTTTTTGTCCCACCTCATCTGTGCTTTCCATATGTTGACATACTGGCATTCGTTGTAAGCCACTGCAACGCTCACATGAACCATCCAAGCATGTTGTCTTGTAGAATATTTGGCCATCCTCTATTTGACATAAAAAATTTGATAAGAACTCTCTTGAAGATTTTGGTGGGGCTTCTATGTCACAATCCTGCAAAACATCGTTAGTACATGCAAATCTAAACATATAGAATGATAAAAAACATAATGGTTAGAGAATTCAATAAGTAGTCTACAACAAAAAGTAGTGCGTGTGTGATTTATCTTGACATAAAAAGGTTTAAGAATTTCAAAAAATCTTTGAGAAATACTAATTTGAGGATAATCATTTTAAAATTTATGAAAAAATTGGGTTTGAGTCTTATCCAAAAAATGCTTTGGATGTGGCTCATGGTTTTGAATACCGATTCTCCTTCTTACGACATTCCTTTGATTCAGAGATGGCCTTGTATTATTCTTCCAATACTCTTCAATTAGTGTTCTCAATGCTTTAACAACTTTCTTATCTTTATGTGGCAGTCTTCCTGAGAATTCCCATAATTCATTTGAATCGGTGCCCTCAATTCTTTGCCACCTTTGAACGGTTTTTGATAAAGTTTTTCTAGTAATTCCCATTTGTTCACTTGTCTTTTTAATGAGACAAGATCTCTTTGTTTGATAGCTTACCAAAGTCGATGTAATGACACATTGGGTGACATTACTATCCTTTGAGCGTGAGGTCTTACCCACACTCTCATAAGCATCCATTAGATTCTTCACAGTAGTGTTTTCACTTGATGCATTTGATGTTCTCAACCCAAGAGTCTTCATAATTTTTTTGTAGTTTAAACCCCACATCATTTGAACAAATAGTTGACATCTTGCAATCTCATTTATCCTTTCAAATAATATTTTCCAAATCTTATCAGCATATCTTCTACAAGTGCATTCTGGAATCTTACCTTCCATGTGCTGCAAAATATCGTCATCAATATTAATTAAAAACTTTGGATTTCTACGCAAAATTCTAGGTGGTGTTCTCCTAGGTACATACATCTCAACATTAGAAATTTAATCAATATTTAATTGAGGTGGGATAGATTGTGTACCTTCGATCGAGGGTGGAGTAGAAGACATACCTTGATCTTCACATGGGGATGATGGCATGCCTTCTTCGTCAAATCCAAGTGATGATGTACTCTCAACTTGAGATGCAATGGATGGTGTCCAATCATATTCACTTGAGGTAGATGGTGTCCCTCCATATTCGCTTGTTCTTAATGGTGTCACTTTGTATTCACTTTTGGTAGAGGGTGTGTCTCCAACTACGGTATCTACATCTATCCTAGCATGACTCTTTCGCATTCATTCCCTTTGTGCTTTCAATTTCTTTTCTCTTTTTGACAATTGAGGTTCCTCTTCAATTGGCTTGTTTTCATCAATCGTTTCCAATTTCTTCTTTTCACAATATGTCACCACCCATTCTCTCTCTTTTGCTTTGAAAGTTTCATACTCTTCCTCTGTTAGTTTCTTCCTTCGGCATGCCGGATAATTTTACCTGTAGCATGGTAATGAGACGAATATTAGTTCCTCAAAAATGTATCCATTAAAATAAATGAAATATATATGTCATTCAAGGCTTCATAAATAGATAGCATAGGTGATAAGGTAGCTTTACTGATGAGGTAATTTAGAAATAGAGATGAAAACCAAAATAGTTTAAATAGGTAGTAGAATTTTCAAAATGTGCAAAAAGTGCTAAGTTGTGAAATTAACAAATAGTGAAGGGTTTGATGTAGACCTGGGAGGCTCAATCACAAAAAAATTGACAACATGCTTTTAAGAGGAATCTAACAAGATTAAGATGACCTATTTGAACAAACCAAACAACCCTCAAAGCTTGACAATCATTAGAAGTTAGATTTCACACTTTCACCCCTTGAACCCTAGTAGTAGTGGAAACTCATTTTTTTCCCAATAACTCAAATGTTCTCCAAAACACCAGACAAAGTCATGATGGTTTTAGACACCCATTTACACATATCTCAATAGCAGCTACAAGTCCTTTGGACCAAATCCCAAAAAACACCCCTTCTAGGCTGACCTAATTAGACTAATTAGGCCTAATTTGCAAAGCAACATGCCCTCAAACTTATCAGAGGACCTTGAAACCTTGAGGAAGAATTTCTTAGGTTCCCAAATCTCCAAAACCACAACTAGATTCCTTTGGTACAAACAAATTCATGCCAAACCTAAAAACCCTTGTTTTATGCACTATTCAAGAGGGTTTATTGAATATGCTACTTCCACAACCTCCCTAACTTTAAAACCAACTTTAAGCAAGGACATTAACCCTACACATGCCTAAAAGTTCAAAACATCATGACCTCTCATAGAGATTCTTCCAAACCCTAGGCCTAAGCCCTCATTCACATGCATTTTTGTTCACAAAATTCATTGTAGTAGTAGGTTTATTACTCCTATTTCTTTCCTAGCACTCAAATAATGAATCCTACACTTAAATAAGAAATCATAGGGTCCCTTAAATGAGATACAAGTCAAGAAAAAATATGAAAAACACAGAAAATTGCTGCTAAACTTGAGATTTCAATGTATTTTCTTCTCAAAAACTCCAAATCAAACTTACATTATGTGTCTACATGCCATTTAAAGGCTTCTTCTTCACATCCCACCGACCAACTACCTTGCAACTGAATTTTAAACCCTTAATGACCGTTGAAGGCCAAGTTTACATCATTTACACATGATATAACAACAATATTACTCATATTGTAAGTTTGCACCCCTAACACCTATATCTCACTAAAACACAACCAATGGCTTGAAATGAGCCTTATTACATCCACAAAACACTAATCTTGCACACTTTACATGTAAATTCAAAAACTTTCTTTCAAATGCTATAAAGATACTTTAGTGCAAGATCACCATTTTTCACATTTTAACACCTAAACTCAAAAACTCAACCTAAGACATTCTTTGTGGTCTTGATTGACCTTATTCAAAAAAAAACATGCTCAAAGAATCATCCATACCTATTAACCTCCTAATTACCATCAAATGATCAAATAAGGAGGATGAGGTGTAGGTGTTCCTGCACCAGGGTTGTAAACATGTATTAAAGAGGGAGACCAACGGTCACCTCTTTCAAATGTTAGTTTTGGAAGTTGAAGTGGTTTGTTGTAGGAGGGAAACATTATCAAAGGCCATGAGAAACTTGAATGGAGGATGATCCTTGGATTGGGTGTCAAACCAAATGAGGAAATGTTCAGATTTCCTTAAGAAAAATGAGGTTTTGGTGAGTGAAATTGAGTTTCTGAGTTGGGCAGCATTATTTTATTTTATATTGAGCATGAGCAAGGTATTTTAGACTTGTTTGAATATTTTTCAAGTTTTGGAGTGTTTGGCAAGTGCTAATTTCAATCAAACCTAGGGTTTCTAAGCCTAGGGAGAGCGTTTTATGGTTTGGGTGGTAAATGATTGAATTTATACAATCTAATGCTATAATTTGAAGTTTTGACAGATATAAAGTGTTTCCCCAAGGTTTTAGGAGATTTGGACAAGTTTTGAAGGTGGTCCCTTTGTAAAAGTGGGCTAATTTGGGCCCTTAAAAGCGTAGAAAACCTGATTTGTGCAATTTGGTACAAAACAAGCATTGGTGATTGTTGGATATGTTGAAAGGCTCTATAATGGGTTCCTGATGTGTGTTGTGTTGTGAGTTGAAAGGTTGTGTGAGTGGAATTATACCCGATTGAGTGACTTTGATATGCTACAAGGAACAGTGTGAATATGCTGAATGAAGAGGTCCTGATGCAAATGTAAATTGAAAATAGTGTTTGCAAATTGGAGTTGTGTGTTTGTGTGTTGTAGGCCTCCCCCTACTGCATTAGGAGTATATTCCAATTTTTGAGAGACATGTATGGAAAATTTGGTAGCATAGACAAGGCAATCAACTAGTTTGTATAATTGTTTGACAAAATACCTCAATGAAAGCTTTGGAAGCATACACAAAGTAAGTCAATTGTTAAATAACAAAATGCCTCAAAGAGATGTGGTTTAAAAATTTAATTGGAAAGTGTATAGAATTGTGTAATTTAAAATGTCCATTGACAACCTAAGGTTGTAACATGACAAACAAACAATGATCAACATGGAATATGCAAAACAACAAAAATGGAGGAGTTCTACCCAATTATGTAGCCTTTGGTTCTTCTTTCCTCAAACTCCTCAACAATTTGACTTTTTCAAAAGCTTGTTCCCCTCCAAACTTCAATTGTATATCAGTTATCATTAGAATTCAAAATTGAATTTATATTATATGCCTTTCAATGTGAAAACTCTGCTATTTCATGCAAAGGTGGTGGAAAAATCATGAAAAAGGTGGTGGAATCTAAAAATCATGCATGGACACTTCACTCAATCATCAAAAAGCTACTTTTTGTTGAAGCACGCACAGAACCAGGAGAATATGCAGAATGTGGGCCGACATCACAGGTATATTGTGTTTTTTTACCATTTTTTGTGCAAGATATAACGCGCTCATGTTATAACGTGAGCGTGTTATCTCTTCCTACAATGGTTATGTCTCTACTTCTTAAAAATGTGCTCGTGTTATCATAAAGTTGGTTTTTGTAATACATTTATTTTCTCTCTTTGTCTATACTCTCTCCCACTCTCTCACACCCTCTCTCCCACCCTCTCACCCACTCTCCCACTATCTCCCACCC
>VDFB02047230.1:586121237-586172656 GCA_007258455.2 Sequoia sempervirens | reverse complement strand
GGGAGCATAGCCAAAATTCTACTTTTCAGGAAGTACCCACCTAGAAAATTAGTAAAAAATCAAATGTTCATTAAAAAATTATCAAAAAATTTGTGCATGAACTAGATACTATTAGCTAACTTTTGACCATATTGATTGTAAAATACTACAAAAAAGTCCATCGTGCTCGGGTCACACAAGAGTTGCTATGTTATTTTTTTTGACAGAAACAACAGCAATTTGTGTGTGTCCCTCTTTTGAACCGTTTAATCTCAACCATTTTCAAAATAAATTAGTAGTTTAGAAAGTAGACTCAGAGCACTTCGATCCTTGTTTTGTTCCATCTCAAAATTTTGAGTGTAACTATCCTCAATTTCACGTCCAAGGTCAGTATTTCCTAATTTCAAAAAAAAAGTGGCCACTTAATCCCCCTTTTTGGGAACCATCTTGGTGCACTTACCCTCTAACCACATGATCAACTCCATAAAACTCTATCTTCTCCATTCTTCACAATGTCTGTTGTAACCTAAAAATGAGATCAAGTACAAAACTTCCACTCAACCAAGGATTAATAATCAGCCAATTCCTTCAAAACAGATTCCCTCAAGCTTTCCAGGCTAAGAAATCACAACAGAAGAAATACTCAGAACCTTAAACACTATGGAACCAGCACATGCAATCTCATGCAACCATGGAACCACCGTAGCTCTGATACTAATTGAAAGCCCCGGATACTAATTCTCGAAAACGATCAAGTACAAAACTTCCACTCAACCAAGGATTAATAATCAGCCAATTCCTTCAAAACAGATTCCCTCAAGCTTTCCAGGCTAAGAAATCACAACAGAAGAAATACTCAGAACCTTAAACACTATGGAACCAGCACATGCAATCTCATGCAACCATGGAACCACCGTAGCTCTGATACTAATTGAAAGGGAAAGGAGAACCTAGCATGCACCTTACAACATCCTATATTTTTCTTAAACAAATATTTAATAACTTGATGCAAGCACATACTACTATGCCCTTAAAGCGAAAACAGACATAGTTGATTTCCCATCTCATTAACCCTTAAAGGAAAGGTAATGTAGTTTATAGATCTAAATAAATTTCAGTAGCATAATGGTATATAAATTATCATTTTAAGAACATGAAAAGAAGAAGAATAGAAGATAGACATAAGAGAAAAGACACCAATATACGTGGGGAAAACCCTTTCGGGTAAAAAACCCCACACTCCAAAGCATCGAACCAATGTATTAATCTGCAACAACAAACATGCTACAATACACTTGCAGGCTCAAAGCCTTAACATGGAGATTTGCATCTTGCTCCTTTGGAAGAAAAATTGACAGCATAACCCTACATAAAACTCTCCTCAAGCAAAGTCTCATATTTATAGAGTTTTACAATGCATAAAATAAACATTTCTAAAGAAAATTCCAAAGTCTAAATGTGCAACATGGAAAGTGCTAAAAACACTACAGATGCACAACAACAAGTTTCCAATTGTCACCACATGCCAATCTACAAAATCTGCACTTTCCAAAATAATTTATTTTCTAAAACTCACATTCCATGTAAACTCAACACAGAAATAGAAAAAACTTTTATGCAAAACTCCACCTATAAAATCAACTTTCCAACTTGACTCCTCATTAGAAAAATAAACTACGAGTTGTAACTCAAAAGACAATGTGAAAAAATTAACATTCAATATTTAGAAAAATAAATGCTATGGAAAAAATAAAATATTGAGACACCTTTTTCCTAACATTGATTTGTCCCATCAGTGGCCAAGTTGGAAAAATCATCTGCCTCCTTGTTTGCTTCCATAAACATGTAGTTTGTCATGCAATCCTTCCACTTATCCATCAACCCAAGAACCACGTCCACAAATGACTTGAGTTTCCAATTCAAAGTCATTTGACACCTTAATGTGTTTATCACCAAAGCTGAGGATCACTCTATTTTTAGACACTCTAGTTTCAATTTTGTGCATAGTTGAAGGCCATGAATCAATGCTTGAAACTCTATTGCATTATTCATTCTTGGTTACATTGTCTTAGAAGCATGACACAAAACCTACACTTGATATGCTCAAATTACTCTTGGATGTCTCATCAAAATTTAATTTGTACCACCCATGTTGAGGTGGTTTCCATACAATTGTTACTCAAAAATGTTGAGACCCGTCTCCCTCAGCTCCATTAACGGGGGGATTTTCAAACCAAACCAATTTTTCATCATCCTATTTTCCTAGCTAGCTAATGGGTTTAGCTTGCCCTTTTGGTTTGTTATCTTGCTATTTGCTATTTCCACTATTGCAACCTCCACCTTATTTAGGAATGAAGGTAAGCTCGTATCTTTTTCTTGGAAGAGTTTTCTATTTCTCTCTTTCTAAATCTCCCATAACAATATTGAAGGGCTAATAATCCATAGACATGTAAAGGAGGCTTGTTTATCTAAGGTTGGTCATGCCTTGAAAAGACTCATAATTTCATTCAATAGTGTGTGGACCCATCCTAGATGAGCACAAAGCCTAGTCTAGTATTTTTGTGTAGAGGGGCATCCCAGTAACAAGTGATTCACATTTTCTTCTTAATTCATGTACAAAGGGAATCTTGATGGCCCATGGAAACCCATGCACTTATATCTATCAGTTGACATTAAAATCTTCTTCTAAAGGGTGGACAAGGTGAATATTCTATCCTTTGGCATACAGAGTTTATTCTAGCATTTAAATGAAATGATAACTTTGTAACTTCCTCATTGCACTCCATTGGTTTATATCCATCACTTGTACTATATTGGCCAATCTTTGAGCCATTCTATTTTATGTAATCTAACCCTTCCCTTATCATAACAACTCTCTTCTTTAGAATTTCATTCGTATTTGCTTCCTTAATAGTTGGTATTCCCTATGAGCTTGTACCTTTCCAACAACAAGAGGAAATACCTTCCTTCTAATCTTCTACCACATAGTCCTACATATAAGCACCTCAATTTTGTTGGAGGATCCTCTTGACTTGCTCAAGACTGGCCATCTTATCCAAGCATGGGTAGCCACCCCAAGAATCTTCCAAAAATATTGCTCTCCATCCATCCTAGATTCCCAAGTTAGGTGAGCTATTATGATTGATCAATAAGACCTCATAAAATTTTAGATTCTAAACCTTGAAGGTAAATTTGAGGTTGTAAGGATCCTTGATGGATCATTACTATAAAGGGATTTATTTTGGAGAACTTGAGACCATTTCAGTTGTGGCTAATTAAACATGCAACAGACCAGTTTGGCCCCAAGAGCTTTGATCTAGGATAATTGTATTTTTAGACCCATGCCTCCTCCTTCCTTCAGTTTGCAAATATTCTCCTATAAAATGAGAGCTATTTTATCTTTGTTATAAGTTCCTTACCAAAAACAATATAATTTTATAGTTAATTTTTGTACTTATTCCTATTGGAAATGTAAGGCATTACATGAGGTAGATTGGAAAAGTAGATATCATTACTTTCAATATTATGATTTTGTCAACCCATAACAGTCTTTTCCCTTTACATGATTCCATATTGCATTCTATTTTTTCCCTAATGGATCCCATAAATTCCATCACCACAAACATTTGTCTACGGTTAGCCCCAGGTGTATACAAGGTAATTGTGTTTTTTTGTATCTTGAAACTCTAATAATTCATTGCTCTTTCCTAGGAGTTGTGGAGAAGAAGATATCTATTTTTGCATTCACAGCCTTTCCTTTCATTTTTTTCCTCCTTTAGCATTGTAATACCAAAAATCATTGTATCATCCTCAAACTATTGGTGCAAAATTAGGGATAGGTTAGAATTTATCTTTATCCCTTCCAACTTTTTAGACGTTATTTCATTTATTTTTCCTCCTTTAGCTTTAACAATACCAAAAAACATTGTGTCATCCGTAAACTATTGATGCAAAACTAGGGGTAGGTTAGAAGTTATCTTTATCCCTTCCAACTTGTCATATGTTGTTTCTCTATTTATGATCCTTGCCAAAGAATTCACCATTATGATAAAAAGGAAGGGGGATAGAGGGTTCCCTTGGCATGAGTCTCTAGACACCTCAAAGAAACCCTTAGGAGAGTCATTAATCAAGATCAAAAGCTTGGGGCTTGTAATACAATTGAAAATCCAATTTATCCATGATCTATCAAAGCAAAAGGTTTCCATCACTTTGAAGAGAAACCTCTAAGATACCCTATCGTATTATTTCTTTATGTCTAATTTTGAAAGCATGCATACTTTTCTTAATTATTTTTTGTACTAATTGAATGGCCTCTTGTGCTAAGATAACCCCATCTAGGATTGATCTTCTTGGCACAAAACTAGTTTTTTCATTCGAGATAATGTTTGATAATATTCTCTTTAGTCTGTTTGTTATTGCTTTAGCTAGGATTTTGTAGATTGTGTTGCAGAGGGAAATTGGCCTATAACCATCTAGAATTATTGATTTCTCCTTATTTGGAATTAAAGCAATTTGAAAGTGTTATTCAGGTCTCCCTTAGTAATTTCCCTTTTTTTTAGAATCTTCAATTAGCCTCTTGACCTATAATGTATCAATATTTATTGTAGAAACTTACTAGAAAACCATCTAGCCTAAGTGCTTTGTCAAGGTGGAGTTACCCCATAGCTTCTTTAATCTCTTTTCTCGTGAAAGCCTCTAATAACATGTTTTCTTCTCTTTAGTAACCAATTTGGGAATATGTCTCAATTAAATATCCTAAGCTTCTAAGCTTGATCCCTCCTAATTATTCAGGATGCTCTAAAAACAGCTAAACTCTATTGATTTGATAGCTTCTGGTTCATCAATTATAGACCCATCTCTCCTTTTTAACTAACTAATTTTATTCACATTTCTTCTAACCTTGGTTGTGTTATGAAATAATTTTGTATTCTTTTCGCCATCTTGGATCCAAGTCTCTCTTGAGTTTTGTTTCCAAAAAACTTCTTCCTTTGCCAAGATAATTGTGTGCTTGCACATGAGTTCCTTCTCCAACAAGAGTATGCTTTAGCCCATCCCCATGATGAATACTTCCTCATTCAAAATCTCCATTCTCTCCTCTATTTCTTTTTTCACTTAAAAAATGTTCTTGATGTGGTCCCTGTTCCAAGACTTCAACTATTGCTTTACATATTTCAATTTCACCATGAATCTAAATATTTTGGTTCCCCTTATATCCTTCATCCCACTATTTTCTTAACATGACCTCAAATTCTAGATCTTTCATCCACATGTTTTCAAACATGAATGGACATCAGATCAAAATTTTATCACCATTGATTGACATTTGAAATGGATAATGATCTGACCCTGAGAATAGAATGATTTTTACTTCTACTATGAAAGTGAATTTTCCCAAATCTCCCTTGCAAAGCAATCTGTCCATTTTCTCTACTATGTAACATGAAGCCTATTCTTTTATTTGTCCATGTATGGATTCTATTTTCATTGGCACTTCAATTAAATAATTCTTTTCCACAAAGTTTCAGAAATCCACTTGTGATTGATACATCTTTCAAACTAGACCTTACTTATCATAATTGTGAAGTATTGCATTAAAATCACCTCCCAAAATATGAAAAAAAAAAAGGAAAAACAGATAGGAACTGCTCTATTTGTACCCAATTTATTTTTTCTTAACACATGTAGTTGGCACATATATGAACTGATTAGAATAAATTGAAGATTTGAAGAAAAAAATTTACCTTTCTTTCAAGCTAATGTTTCTTTTGACTAGTTTCTCCATCACGACTAATTGAGGTTTCCAAAAATTTGTAATTCCCTAAGAGGCTCCTTCAGATGGAACAATGTCTACCTTCCATATTCTCAGTTTTTTATTGCACAACTCAATTTCTTCCTTTCCTAGTTTCATTTTCTGAATCATGTAGATATCAGCCTCTGATACCTCCATCTGGCACTTTACCAAGCATGGGAATTTAGGCCCCTAACATTTAATGATGAGATCTTCATTTCTCATTGGAAAGAGTTTTTCCCTTCCTAGACCTCGAAATCCTAGTTATTTTCACTTGACCTGAACTGCATCCCCATTCTTGCAATGTTTATCTTGATTTGATTTCATGCCCTTATTCTTCCCTTTTCCATAGTCTAGGGAGGTCTTCGTTGATGCCCTCTGATAGATTCCCAATTTGGATTTATTATATGGGTCAGCCTATATTTTCACTTCTTTATCTATTTATTCTTTTGGTGTTTCCTCCACCCAGTCCTCTAATTCACCATCTTTCAAACATAAATTATGTTTAATCTCCCATTCACTTAGAAGATTAATATGTGCCCTACTAAAAGAAATTTATCTCTCTCTACAAATTCCTCTTTTTTCAAGTAATGTCAAACATATCACAATCCACATCCTTACTTACATCCATAGTATAATCATCTTTTATTCCTATTTATATCCCTCATATTCATACCTATGATGGATATTATCCATGTATCCAACCCTAGCCCACTACTTGGGCATGTAACACCGCCTTCAAAGGCCTCACCTCAATGCCTTACTTCGGTGCAGTTTTTATCCTAATAAGATGGGTATCCATTAAATAGTATTATTCACCACTAACTAATCCACCATCTGCTTACTAATTTGATAAGAATTTTTATTTTCTAAAGGGTCTTTTATCAAGCATTCCACCACCTCTACTTCTTTACCCGCTACAAATTCATTCTTTATTCTTTTCCCCTCACTTGGACAACTTGATTCAATCCCTTTTGCTATTTATTTTTTAGATCTTCCAAAATCAAGAGCCAATTTAAGGCATTCTGCCTCTAAATGGCCTCTTTTCAAACACTTCTTGCATAAAATTGGCAAAGAATTCAGCTCGATTTTATGCATCCATCTTTTGATTTATGTTATTAACTCTAATTTGTCCCATTTTGTTGAGCCAAGGTCTATTTCCACATATATCCAAATGTATACTCTGAATTCCCCATCAAGGAAGTTATCATCCATTTTTACAAATGTACCCAATGCATCTTCGATCTCTTATAGAGATTCTACATTCCAATTTTTAGAAGGAAAATTGTATAGTATTATCCACATTGGAGTCTTACCAATCTCTTGTGTTGGGGGGTTAAAATTTGGCATGGTCCAATATTTTATAAAAACCCCACTCCATCCATCATCAGAGGACCCTTAGTATTGTTTCATTTATTTCCTTTATTTTTTATTCAATAAAAAAACCATTGGGAAGCATCTTAATTCTTACCTTTGCACCCTAATTGTCTGTCCACCATTTTTGAATTCTTTCCTTAGTTGGAAATTTCCCTGATCATTTTACAAAAAAAATGTGCTCCTTCAACCGCTCAGTTGTGATACAAAATTAATGTTGTATTAGCAAGTTTGTATTAGCTTGCTCCTTCATGTGAGGATAAAGCATATTGATTTATAGTATCATTATTTTGAGATGTAGTGGAGGATGGGAGGGTGGTGTTAAATAATTGACACTTTGAAGAATGTTGTAGATACACTAATGAAGTTAGTGAGCACATAATAATTAAGGTGGTTCTATAATTTTATGGGCCTCTTAGCCCCCAACAATTAGATAATAGCATTGATACTCCCTTTTCTCTTATAAGGTGTTTGAAAATTGGGAGAATGCTAGGAAATAATTGTCAACCTCACTTATAATATTAAGATTATAAAGTGTTTTCATATATAAAATGAAAAAAAATATTTTTTGGGCTATAAAGTTGGATTTTGGTGAAAGAAAATATTTATGGTTTCTCTACACCATCTATGGGGGTAACAATCATAGAGATGTCTTTGAGTACTCCAATTTTTAAAAAAAGGGGCCAAATTAGCCCACTAGAACAAAAGTTAAGACCTATAAAATTTTCCATAGGAAATGTTGTATTAGCAAGTGTTGTATTAGCAAGCTAAGTGGGTTTAACCTTTGGGGAAACTCTATGGTTAAGCACAATTGAGCTAGAGTAGTACTAGGATGGGTGACCTCCAAGGAAGGCCCAACGCTACACCTCTGTGAGCATCACCTAAATACAATGAGTGTTAAGTGGACCATTCACTATCATGAGAGATGGGTTCTTGTGAACCACTACTCATGAAACAGGGGTCAATGAGTTTGACTTGTAAAACCACACGGTTGAATCCTGATAGCAATATCACAATTTGACACGCTGTGGAAAATACCTCCTACTTATCAATTGATGAGCTAAAGGGGATCTATAATGAATGGTTCATAAGGTAAAATACTTGTTGAAGGTTTTGCAAATGGGGTTGTAAGCTAAGTGGGTTTAACCTTGGGGGAAACTATGTGGTTAAGCACACTTGAGCTGGAGTAGTACTAGGATGGGTGACCTCCTAGGAAGGCCCAGTGCTTCACCTCTGTGAGCATCACCTAGATTCAATGAGTGTTAAGTGGACCATTCACTATCATGAGAGATGGGTTATTGTGAACCACTACTCATGAAACAGGGGTCAATGAGTTTGACTTATAAAACCACACAGTTGAATCCTCATAGCAATATCACTATTTCTAAGTTATCTACTCTCATTTTCATCTTTCCAATGCAATTTGAATCATCAAATTTCATCAAGTAAATTTTCATGAGATTATTCCAAACTTCTTTTTAAATAAATTCTCCTTAGATGCCTCTATTTTTTTTGTTTCACCTTCAATGTTGCATCCATGTGCTCTTCACTATGCCTTGGGAATGATCAAGCTTGAACTCTAAAACAAACAATAAAATACCTAAAAACTATGAACTAAAGATTAAAAAATAAAAATGAAATATAAAAGCTCTCAACTAGTATAGAGTCTCATCAACAAGGAAATAGCACAATGGAAATTTGTTTTTTCTAGTTTCAAGCCTTCATTTCAAATGTATAACCAACCTTGCTCCAGGATACCATGAGAGAAATTTGGGTAGAGCCAAATAGAAGCTTAAATTTTTAATTATATCATGCTTTTATTCCTTCATTTTATTCAATGATACATATTTATAGGATTTTCATAAATTCTATATTATGGGAGGTTTTCATACCTCCTATAACCACTCCTTTACTTAGACAAGTTGCTCTAATAGCTCATAATAGTAAAACTAAATACAGTAATATAATTTTACACACATGATATTCTAATATTCAAACTAACAAATCATAACAAGCCTAATGATGTAATATCCCTAGCAATTAAAACTAAAAAATTAGTATAACTAAAATTATTCACTATGACAAGTAAAAGACAATTATATTTATAATAAGAATTTAGAAAAAATGATTCACAAGGTTTTGTTTTGATATAATTGAATTTTTCTATTAATGATTCTCCTTTTATTTCTCATCATTAAACTAAAATAACTCTAAAATATAAAGAAAATCTTAATTACATAAAAATACTTAAATATTATATATTTGATCATGCATTGTATAGACAAAAACTAAATTCAACTCTTATTTGACCATGGTACACAATGCATTCTAAGTAGAATTCCTCTAAAATAAAAATTAAGAAACATGAAAGATGACTTTGTATTTTTATTTTGAGAATGATTTTCTTATTTTAAGTTCAAACTAAATGAATAAAATAGATGATGCATGATGCATGTGGATGGTGGGAAACCCCTAGATTTTTCGCATTACTCAAAAGCCCAATAGAATATGAAAGTTTCACACACAAAAGAGCCAAGTCACATGAGTTCTTTAATATTTTAAGGATGGTCCTGTATTTTTTGTTTCATTAAAGTTTCATAAATTTTTAAATATATAAGGTGTAGATTCAATCCAAAAACCTTCAAATGTATTTTATATAGCTAGAATTGTATGTACACTTTACTATTTGACCAAAAAAATGCATAACTTGAAGCAACCCCATTTTTTATATTGATCAAAGATAGTTTGAAGTTGATTAGATTTGAAATTTTCAAGATTGTAAGTATTAATAATGTTTCATTGATCATACAAGGATGGAAAAACCTTTTTGACCAACATTCTTGATGAAAAAGTAGCTTAGAAAGAGAAGCTTTCTTACACTCCACCAAAGATTCCTAAATTACTTTTCACCTTAGTGTAATTAATGTGATGAATCATGAGACTATAAAATCTTGAGAGTTGTATCTTATGATGAAACTGTGCAATGATATGTTACTGCATTTAAATGGAATGTTGATTAAATGATGTCATGAATGTGATGAAATACTATGAGATAATTCTATTTCTTTAAAGAAAATGATTAATGAAAATGCCATGATATGTTCTTGATGTAATGGTTTCCGACTTACTACTGTTTGTTTTCCTGAGTGGAAATGTAGGAACGATTGGAGTGCCTCTAGAGAGAGAGGGGGAGTATCACTTGGAGAGGGGTGAAGTTATGAATCCTCTAGCAATGTCATTTGAGCCTAGTGTCGTTCAAGTATTGTTTTGTAAACCTAAAAAAGTTTAGGGTGTCATTAGCGAGTTTGGAGGTAAGTTAACCTATGGCAGATGAGTCATGTTCTTTTGTCGTGTTTGCTTAGGGCAAATTAGAGGTTTAATAACTCTCTTGTTCTACTATATATAAGTGAGCATATATGAATATATAAATGTGTACAAGTCGATAAACATATATATATGAATGCATATGAACATACTTAAGCGAAGATACACTCCAACCTGTGTACATATATGTACATTCATATACATAATAAGTGTGACAATATAAACACTATTATTTGTTGATTATCAATATTAAATGGAAGGGATGTTGATCATTATGATCAATGTTGAAGTTCTTTACATTGTGGCTATAACGCCAATATAACGATGTGGCAAACAATGTCGTCAACCTTTAAACGTTGAATGTTTAAACATTTATATGTATTGTGTGATAATTTTAAATGGTTAAGCTAGCCATTGAGTATTATTTTGACTCGAATTCCTTTATGGAGGAGCATGATATATGGATAAGTTCGCTCGACTCAATTGAGGAGCTTATTGGATTAATGAAGCAGTAGAGATATGCATATATATGTTTCATTTTAAATATCAATCTGAACCTTGTCTAGCCGTGACCTGACATATATAAGACGACAGAAGTTTTAATATTATTTTTTTTCAAATACTATTAAAGCCTTGAAAGGCTGTGAATACTCTACTCATTGCTGCGGCATATCATTCCAAAGGAAGCATGGGTAATACATGATTGTGATTCTTTTTCTACTATTTACACCATGATCATCTCTTCCTCACACCAGGAGATAACTGTTACTCCTAACCGTTTCTTGCTAACATCTATCGAGTAATTCTTGGGGAGCAATATGGTTTGAGTGAAACCAACTTCATACCCGAATCTTGAAGCTGTTCTCTCCTTTAAAACCTGTTTTGATAATCCTTGGAGGAGAATCTTCAAATATTCGGTAACCGCCTGGTAACTACCAAACAGTGAGTAGTTATCTGGTAACTAAATCAAGTCGCCCAATCTGAAGAATATATATATATGCTATTTTTTCTTGGTTTGGGGGTTCGATTTTTTCATGCAGGGAACTTATTTTTTAGGAAAGGGGATCATGGATCGTGGGAGTAATGGTTAAGAATTCTAGAAGCCATATGAGGAAACATCAATTTTCCTCTTGCAGCTTGATACAATGCCCAATACATTGGAGGCGCAATAGATATCATACCTCCTTCCAAAATCTCAACGTTTGTGGAAGGCTCGACTCATAGCATTCGCTCAAGGCTGCGTATGAAAAGAATGTTACATCTAGCTCTTGGAAGCTATTGTTCCAATGCTCTTAAATCGGTTCACAAGGGGTTTAAGGCGGGTCAAGTTTTGGTCATAGAGATAGCTTTTCCATTAGTTTGAACCGTTCGCAATGTCGATGTTTAGAGGTTCGAATATGCTTCGATTCATTAATCATAGAATGGAGGTGACGACCCAAGACGGCAGTCAACTGGAGGGTATGGCATCCTTGAGGAGGAAATTTAGTGCTGGCTGTGTAAATACCTAAAGGAGTTGCAGAAGCAACATATACAGTGCAGAAAGATAAACTTCTGAGAATCTGAACTCTAAATGTTGGGTACAAACTCCGTTAAGCAGGTAAGTATAAATTCTTTAATTAAATCCCATTTATTGCAGTAGTATACTCCAGAGTTTTAATGATCAGATTAGTTTCTCTTAACCAGAAATGGGTTAATCATATTACTAAACCCTCCTTGCAAGAAATAACTGTGAAAGATTCATGAAAACCGCCATGGATTAATATGAGACTCTCTTCAATCGTAAAGGAAATGATTTTGTGTTCTTTTCCAATTTTTAAGCCCTGTTCTAAATGCAAAGGTTTTGCGAATAAAGTTCTTAAAGAATCCATGATAGGCCAATATCAAGCCATATTTTTTTTTATGGGCATTGAACCAAGCTTGAGTAGTTGGGAAGTAAAGAAGCGGAAGAAATGACTAAAGCATAGTTAAGTGCTAGATTCTTTATCAAGGATGTAAAGAAGTGTTAGAAATGACTAAAGCATAGTTAAGTGTTAGAAATGACTAAAGCATAGTTAAGTGCTAGATTCTTTATAAGGATGCTTATTCAAGTAATGTATAGTTAATTTTGTTTTTCTTTTATTAACTATTTGTTGAGTGACTTTGTAAGATAATTTGGGACCTTGGAAAAGAAGATCTATTTTCCTTTCTTGATATGTCCCTTATTGAAAACACCCAAGCAAGATATTTGTTTAGGATGTCTTAATGCTATTGTATAACCTTGCGTATGTCTAGATGATGACATAGTTGTCATCAATATTGCTATAGAATCCTAAGAGTTGGTGAGGAGGTAAAACCTTCTAATTCATGTTAGGGTTTGAATTAGAGGCAGTAGCCTAGATCCTAAAAGTTACAGACGCATAACAAGGGAATTCAATGCCCGAGGTATTTTACTAAACCAGACATATCACAAACTTAGTGAGTAAGCACTTATGTTTATGCAAATTTATGGTAGGGTGGGGCTAGTTCATCTACAAATGTGTTTAACCTTAGTTAACAAGATTTCACTGAAATGCTTGAAGGCTAAAACTTAAAGAAAGTTAACTTCTTATTGGAGATCTAACCATTACTGTGTAGAATTATCTGTTAAATATTCTTACTATATTACGATCAAGAAGGTCAAGAAGATAACATTTTTTGTCAATATTTTCTTAAATTTTATATCTCGAGAGTAGTCACTCTCAAGGGTTAGGGTTAAGACTCAAGCAAGTGGTTGTAGCCAAGACCCAGGTAATTACATGAAAGTAACTCAAGTGTTCGAGTCAAAAATAACCAACAACTCGAATGAGTTACTTACTTCGTAAGTCTTCACTTTCGGAGGAAGGACTATATGATAAAGCTAAAACGTTGAACATTTGAGACTTTTTGGCTTAAGATTAATATCTATTTAGTATTTATGTTTAAACATTTCGTTAGTACTTTTAGTTCTGGTGAAGGGAAACCAATCGATGACAGTGTGTCATCAGTAATAACCACGTGTGCTCATTAAGAGTAAAATTTGAATCTTATTTTTGAGAGTATTGAATTGTGAATAAAGAATGTGAGAAAAGAAGTAATGAATTAATAAGCACAACTAGGTGCTATAGTTGCAAGGTTTCCTAAGCAGTAAAAGGATAGAATCCTTGCTTTCTTCTTGATAAATGAATTGTGAATTGAATTGTTTCCTTAAAATGCAAAATTGTTTCGTTGTAAGTGTCTAAACCCTTCTAGGGTTTTGTACTAAGTAAAATACTACCCAGTAGAGGGTATTATGTAAAAGAAGTTTCCTTATTTAACCATGACCATTTAGGTCAAGATAGTTGTTGTATTGGCCAAGGAATGCCAGAAAAAACACTATAAGGGGAAATACCCCTTGTTTTATGTAAATATTGAATCAATGGCAGTTGCGAAGACCTGATTGTTATGCCTAGTAACATGGAGGTTTGAGGAAGATCTAACATTTTACCAACTCAGTGGATTTTTGTTTTGAAAGCAAGGTTATATTGTATTACAAATTCTTTGTGATTATACATTGGGTATAATAGTTAGTTCTAGTACACCCTAGGTTTTCCAAGTCGAGTAGGGTGGATGAACAAACAACTTTGCTCTTAGTAGCAATTGTATCTACGATACAAATACTATGGACATAGTGAGTGTAGTTGTCTCTACATGAACTTGTTAGTTCACTATGACCTAGATACTTAGCTAATCAAAAATGTTGTACATAGTTGGAAGGTATCCATAGTTATGTGACGGTATTAGTTAAGTAGGGCACAACACCATAGCTCAGATGGCAAGACTTAGAGGGTTCTTGAATAATCCCTTTGTTGAAGGGTAGTGCCACTTCTAACAAGGAAGGTGTGTGGGGGACCGCTTAAGTACATGGTTGGAGGTAAAGCACCCAAAAGATGCTCTCCCTCTTGTAGATGACATGTCAAGTCTTGGGAGATAGAAAGAATCCAAGGATGAGATCTCTTACCTTATTTATTTACATCATTGTTTATAGCTTACTTAAATGAAATCATTGAATTGAAATGGAGAAAGTTAATGATGTTAATCTTTTCAATTGGGAAAGTATTTATAGATGATTTGTTATGTCTAAATGGAAATAGTTATGCAATAGCATATTTCCTTTCATGAAAAAAAATGTCTCTTTTACTTTTGATGTTATTTTTTAACTGTTTGGTAAATAATTCATGGTAATTTTCTTGTAAGAAGGAGTTGGTTGTTACAAGCTCAATAGAAGTTGAAAGTTTCACATAGAAAAGAGCCAAATCATGTGACTTCTTTAATATTCTAAGGACAGCCTTGTATTTTTTGTTTCATTAAAGTTCCATAAATTTCTAAATATAAAAGATATAGATTCAATCCAAAAACCTTCAACTGTATTCCATATAGCTAGAATTGTAAGTACACTTTACTATTTGACAAAAAAAAAACATAAGTTTAAGCAACTTTATTCTTTATATTGATGAAAGAGAGTTTGAAGTTGATTAGATTTGAAATTTTCAAGATTGTAAGTACTACTTATGTTTCATCCATCATACAAGGATGGAAGAACCTTTTTGACCAACATTTTTGAAAAAATATCTTAGAAAGAGAAGCAATAAAATTTATGTGGTAATCATAAATACAACTCTTGTTCTTATTTGGTTGGACAAAAAGATTCTTCGTATTTGATTCTAAGACTTAATCATATTTGAACATTTTCAACATAAAATATAATCAAAAGTTTAGAAAGATTATATCAAATGAAAGGGAAATTTTCAAACCCACCATCAAATTTATATAAAACTAATAAAAATTAGATATTATTCAATTTTTTAAAAAAATTGCCAATATTTCATAGCACTCATTAAAGAAACAAACACTTAAAAAACATGAATACAGGGACCTTGTAATGGAATCAAAACAATTTTGTGATTTATCAAACAATAGAAATGAAAAAAAAATCAAACGGTAGAAATGGCAATAAAAAATCTGCAAAGTAAACACGATGAAATTGAAACTAAGAGGCTAAGGCCTACTTATTTGAAGAAAAGATTTTAACTTGAAATGTACAGATTGAGTTTTTCAGTCCATTGCTCATAAATTTTCCTCATCTTACTCAGAAACTGGAAATAATATAAAATCAAATTCGTTACAAGAAATTCAGTATGAAATGCCTAGATATGAATATTTCTTGATTAATTTCTGTTTCAAACCTGAGAAGCACTGTGCTCATGGCCAGCTTTGCTCAGCTACCTCGCTAATGCAAACCAGTGCAATTTTAGTCAGCTTCCGCAACCAAATACTGTCCATTGAGGGTTGATCGATGAATTCTTCTCTGTGCTGAATTCCACCAGTGATTTGATACTATTGTGAGGCGAAAACGAATTGCTCCTTTTGGTTGTTCTAGTGATGAGCGTTTTGGAAGATTATTTTTCCAAAAGCAAATGCATCGCTTTTGAGTGTCAAACGTCCAAGTGCGTACTCCAGCACCAGAGATCCTATGGCTGCTGAGGATTTTAAAAGGGAATATTCTCGTCCGCCAAGATTCTGCGCAAGACGTGATCCGAAAGATGAGGTTTCTTCTCCTGATCCAACAGAATATTTGCGGCTGAAATATTTTGATCCACAATTGGCTCCGGAAGGGTTTCATACAGGTGTTCAATTCCTGCAAAATCCAAAAATAAAAAAACAATTTAATTTCAAACACAATCTATAACCATAATGGGGGAGGAAGCGAAAAATTAAAAAATTAAAAAATTGACTAGACTAATCCATGTGATCATGATCAAAGCACGCACCTGTTAAACAAAGCGCCTGCTCTCAGAACTGTGTCCTTCCAGATCGATCTCAACAAGCAGAGCATCAGAATTCCAAGGGACTCAAGCTTTTCAGCAGTGTCAGCAATCTCCTTTTTGATAATAGAAAGAATCTGAATGTTGTTCTCTAAAGGAAGAGGCTTTAACCCTTGGTTTGTGGTTAACATTGCTGAAAAGCTTGGAGTCCCTCGGAACTATGGTAATTTTCCTATACCGTGCTTAAATCTATAAAAAAACATGGCCGATTTGCAATGACTATTTACGCTCCACAGGGAGCGATACAACTGTAAAACTGATTTCCCAAACCCTTGATACTCGCTCTGCATATACAAAAATAATTTTATAGGCCTTCTTGGCTTACAACTTCTTACATCCTGGTATTTATCGACATCACAGTGAAAACCTACCGTCGGATCATTTATCATTGTGAAGGTTGGATGTTCCCGAGCTTTCAATCATCATTAGCACTTGCACGTACTTCGTCATTTCCATTAGAATAATAAAAGTAGTTTTATATCATTGTGGTCCTAAGCTTTGATGGCTGGAGATAATTTTGAGTTGGCATGATGGCTAAGGCTCTATATTTTATAATGGGGGGCACATCAAATTTAAACAAGTGTGTTCTAATGGTTTAATTGGTGAAGGTGCTTACTATAGGTAAAGTATTATAAAATTTTATTTTGTTGGAATAGTAAGGCAAAAGGATGAAAATTGTTTTTTTTATTTTTTTAATTATTTTGTGTATTGTTTGTTTAAGTCTTTTATGCACATTGTTTTTTAAATTATTCTACCTCTACTTAAAATATTTATAAATCTCAAACAATATTTCATTTTCCTAGTTTAATATTATATGTGCAGTCTCAAGCTATTCAAAAATTAAAAGTATTGTCTTGATCGACTTTATCCAATTTTAAAATTAATTGTGGTTGAATAATATCTTAGTTCCCATTAGTAATTATTCATCGATATCCATGCCAAAATTTTAACTTGTGTGTTTAGGAAAAGTAGAAAAGAACATCACCCTTAGGTCATTTCAATCATCCTTGAATCCCACAACTCCTCTGCATCCATTATAAAAAAGGGTCACTCAACAATCATAGATTATTCAACACTTAGTCTCAAGAATTTTATTTCATTATATTGCATCATTGTCAATCATTTACACATTGATCACATATATCACTTGGTGTATCTTTAAAATTTCTACAAATGTATTGATTCAATCAACAAGGTTTGATTAAGGCAAAGAAAGGAAACTTGGTAAATTTACATTCCTAGCATAGCAAGTCTCAACTATAGTTTCAACACAACCAAGTTTTCTAATTGTAAGTGCAAGTACAAAAAGCATTATTGGGCATACCGAAAATTTCAAATTCAATTTCAAAATTATAATTCCAAGTACATGATCACACACTAGATTCAAGACCGTGAATATGGGGGTTCACATTGCAGGTGTAGGTTTGATCCAAGTTTATGCATAATTCTAGATTGCATAAAGTATTTTCAACACAATCTAATCATCTCATATCCTATCTCAAATTTTAGGTACCAAACCTCTATCGTTGTCAAATCAATCTCCTTTTCTTTGACGTCAAGGTACACTATTATTGAATAGTTGATTTATTTTTATTTTAGATCTAATACAAGAATACATTTCGAGATCCAACACCATTTATCTAAGCTATTCATTATGTTTATTACTTAATTGATTAACGTATATTATTTGAAAAGAAACCATTTTAAGTTTCTTTTCATTATGGTGAACCTATTTGATCTTACACCCCCTTGGATTATACCCCAAGGTTTTATCCTTCTACCCTTGATTTTAAATTTGACACTTTTAGTTTCTTTAATCTTTCATTTTAGATTTGATTTACATTTCTTAGGATTAGGATGCATACAAGAATACACTTCCCATGCTATCTATCTACATTTTGGATGCATTTTTTCTCCTTATAGCTAAATTCGTAAATTAACACACTATCCTATGTAAATTCATCACCCACTTGCATACTAACTATATCTTGTCAAAATAAGTAACTTTTATGCAAAAATAATCCATATTCAAATAATTTAGATCATATCACACTTACAATAGATTTTATGGTAATATTTTTTTCTTTGTTTGAATTTCATTTACATGCTCTACATGAGGTTTGTGATAGTTTGGAATAGGAAGTTTATCATTTGTATTTTTTTCTTAGTTTAAATTCTAGTCATGTATTACATTTTGGCAACTCTATTAGTGATTTGTATCCATTTTCTAACTTTGTTATTACTTTTTTGTAGTTTTTGCTAACTTAATTTTGCAAGTTCTTAGCAACCAAGAGCTCTACTCACCCTCCACCTAGCCCCTATTATTGTGGTAATTTGGCCCATAGTTCTTGGTAGGAAAGAATGGCTTAAATATTAGCTCCCAAGCCTTTAATAAATCACAACACCTAGCTAAGTCATGTGAGTGACTACGAGCTAATATGTAGGGTTTTAAACTCTTGTCTATCCTCCTTCCATTTTTCAAAAAATTCACACTTCACTCAAATGGGCGTAATATTTTTAGTATTAATCAAATTTTAAAAATTTGTAGGCATTGAAAAGCTAGCCTAGATCTCTACACAATAGATTAGGTAATTTTTCTAAAATTTATATTGGAAAACAAGTATGGTAATTGGAAACTCATACTTTGTGTTTAAACTTCAAACACTCATAACTTATACATACAAAGTCCTTTTCTATTTTTTAAAAAAAAATCATAAAATTGTAAGCAATATATTAGTTATGGCTATTTTTCCTTTGGACTAACTTATTTCCTATTTTGTAGCTCTAATTTTTTTAATGTGGTCTCTCTCATGTGTCAAATGTTTTCATCCTTAAACTACTAACTTGGTGGTTTTAGAGGATGATTTGTAGAAGACATTGATTATTGATATTCTCCTTTTTTGTATGCTTTATCTTATTTTTCTTATAAATTCTCACATTAAACATTAAAATAAAATTATCCTTCACATTTCAATCTAGATTAATCAATTTACTATTATCTTTTAATATTAAATTGATATCTTATGTATACTCTCCTCTTGCACTTTTGAGTGATCTTGACGATCATAAACAATTATTATCTTCCCAAGTTTTCTTTTAGGGGGCCTACCTTGTATTTCATCACCAAGGTGATGACCACAACTCTAGCTTTATAATTAGTTATAAAATGTAGGGGGTGAATCGAAAGACATGCCACTTGGAAGGAAAAAAATTCATTAGGCCAAGCCCCCAAAAACTGTATACACTGAAGAAGTGGAGAAGATTGAATTACCCTCTCCTCCAAGATAATTGACATCTTTCACTTTCATATATATAAATTATTCCTCACATACCCTTGTAGTATTTTAAGGTTAGCCATAAAAAATCTTGTGTAGCATAGTTTAAAACCATTGGTTATCCTTCATTATGGTGTATTTCAATATCAACTAGGCCTAGGAAGTTACCCACACCATAATTTTAGAGTGAAGAGATAGAGATAATTTTAGGTAATGCTTTAGCCTCCAAGGTAAGGGGTACATAGGTGGTGCATGATGTTACAATCTTCAGTTGTCCAACACTTGATACATAGTATATTTGTGGGATTATAGTGATTAATACTTGTTAATTGAATAACTTAGGCTTGTTGTTATGTCTTCTTGATTGAGTGTTGTGTATACCAAGTTATTGTTTACAAACCTTCAAACCAAGTCAATCAAGTCTAATTTATAAGAAAAAATTTCTTGTTTCAAAATATAATCCAAATTGGTATCCTTGAAATAAAATTTTAATCCAATATTAGGACAACCATCATCCACCCCCAACCTTAGTTCCCAAAAATCATTTCACATTTCCTTAAAGTCTATAAATCATAATCCAATTACAACCACATAGTCCATAAATTGATATTCTCTACCTTTCAACACCTAGCCCATTTACCAAAAACATTAATCCATGTCCATAGTCCATATCCTTTGTCCATCCAAATCCTCAATCCATAACACATACCCATTACCCTTTCCACTCTACCATCCTCATATTGGTCCAAGACTTAATATTTTTTCCCAATTCCCTCATCCATACCTTGGAACCTTATTATATCTGTACCAAACCTTAGTCTATCCTCAATCATTCATATTAACCTCGACCTTAGAACCTTAGTTTTTTATCCACTATTCAAATCTTAATTCGCCTCCATTTTGAAATCATTATCACAAACCTTTGCATTTAAGGGGTTTACCCCTTTGTTGTTCATTTATGAAACCTCATCTTTCATCCAAATTTTAGACTCACCCATCGTCTAAATTCATCCACAACCTTATTCATACTCAAATCAAATCCAAATGTTCAAAAAAATTAGGTTATCCATGAACATGCATTCACCTTTGTTCTCCATACACATCTTCATAATCTAAAATCCTATCATCCTTAAAAATAATCCTTGGATAATTTAAAAGATTACCTTTAGATCCTTTTACTCAAAAATAATTCAATCTACTACTTGAAAATTTTAATTATCCTAGGGACCATAATCCAATCCCTAGAACTCTAAAACCATCTATAGATTCCAAAATATTAATTAAACTAAAACATCCTTAGGATCCAAAAGTGTGACATGTCTATTGATCCAAAATTATTAAATTATTTTCCTTTTAATCCACATAATGCATCCAAAACATCTATTTTCACCTTTGGTAATCATCCTACCCATCCATATCATCTCAAATTAACCAAAAAGATCACCTAAGGCTATCACCCATTTAGAAACTAGTTATCCTTTTCAACATATTAATAATCCAAATTCAATTACCATCACCTTAAACCTTTGAGTCAAAAAAGGATTCCCATTTTCCACTAATTTTATTCAAATTCAATCCCATCAAGTCATCCACGTGCCCATCCTCTACCACATCAAGTCTTAAGTCAAGGTAATGACTCCCATAATAAAATGAACCACTAGAATCAAAATGTCTGGTGAAAAACCATTCAATAACCAATACTTATTAGAATGGTTTCCCTTCCTAGGAGAACCATCACAACTCCACCATGATAGTAGTGAAACTAATTATGAAAATCCTAATCAACCTAAGTACACTATGTGATCTCATGGAGATGTTCATTTAAATGAATAAAGATGTAATCCCTATACAAGTTATTGAATTAGGGGCTAAAATTTCTCTCGATTATGACCTCTCCCATCTTGATCAAATAGTGTATCATAAAATCTATTGGAACACAAGTGTGCCCATGAGAAACCTCTAACCATAATTCATAGCACCCTTCCTCCCATTCATGACCACATCAACCTATTGTAATTAGACCAAAAAAATACATCTCACTTGATAAAAAAATCCATTTTTATTATGGTAAACCCCTATATCATTGATCAATCCCACCTAATACATGCTCACATCCCTTTACAACAAATCCCAACATACTCCATTCACTATTCAAACCATTTCAACAATAAGCACTCAACTTGAGACTAAGTGTCATGTTTCCCATGTAGACTACGCCTCCATTCCCATCTCAAATCAAAATGCCTCCCACATTCCCACTTCCAAAAATTACCATTCTAGACCTTGGAATTTCAACTAAGATCAACCTCAACTCCTTGGGTAACATCAACCAACACCAACACTTCACTCCTCACACGAACCACAACATGCAACATCATAAATACACTCGTCCACTTCTAATGCCACCTAGCTCATCTTTTGATCAAGAATAGAAATCCATGAAAGATATTCTCAAAGGACTCCAAGGTATGACCCATAAAAAATCATGCACCTTTGAGGAATTATGTCCATATCCTTTAAATAGATCGATCTCATAAATCCCACTCACTACCTCTTTTGAAATTCCAAAACATGATAAATGTAGGGAGAAGGGTGGCCCTATAGAACATGTCAAAGATTATTCATGGCTAGTCAAGAAGTGGCACATGAAGATGTATACCTACTAGTATTATTCCCCCATAGCCTAGGAGGGAAAGAACTCAAATATTCTTGTCACCAACATAAGGGTTTCATCACATCCTTTGTAAACCTAATTGAAAAAAATGTTAAACACTTCTCCTATTACATAGAATATGAGTTAACCAAGATGGACCTATGTAATTTTTAGATTCACTCAACGACTCAAGCTCTTAGGATCATCTACAAAAACCAAAATAATCTTCTACAAGAGAGAAAAGCAAGACAATAAATTTATAATAATGGCTGAAAAAAATATTAGATCAAATATGATCAATGATGTGTAATATTCAATATTTGCAATACAATGCAATATACAAATGAGACCTTGCTTACATAGGTAAGGTTGAAAGGTAAGAAAAACTACCTGATGATGACAAGTTTCGTAATCTTGTCATGTGATAGCTAGGGTATAAGATAAGATATTATCACATTAAAATTAAGACTTATAGAAAGATTCCTAACTCACTAAGTAAAATTAATATTTGAACATGTGTGAAAAGGTTCTAACTAGGAACTAGTTAGATAATGGACCTTGTTCACACTCTAAAGGGTAAATCAGATAAGGAAAAACCTTGTTCACACCAACACCCCTCCTTAAGTGCAACTTAGGTAAAATTAAACAAAATCAAATGATGCAAAGATGATGATGGGTCCTAAATACTAGGCCATGTTAGGTACCCATTTACAAATGTAATCTTTCACAAATGGAGAAAAGGAAAAAACATAATGGGACAAAACTCCTTTACAAAAGACAGAGAATACAAAAATAAAAATATCTAAAATATATGTGAATGATCAAAACCCATGTGATTAAAAATTCCCCCATAAGATTGAAGAAGAGATCATGGAGCCCCCCTTAGTGTAAAATATATACCAATGGTAGATGCTTAAAGCTGGATGTAGAAGATGGTCCATAATTTTTTAACAACATTCCTCCCCTTAGGAAGATTTACAAAACCTTGAATATGTGTGAATTATTTCTTCCCATTCTTGAAAGGAATATGTTGGAAAAAACTTTGAAGATGTATGAAGTATTTGAAAACTGATCAAATGTCTCCATGTTGATGCCAAAATAAATTCACTACCAACTCAAGTGTTCCAGGCCACATTAATGAAGATGATAATTAATAATCTAGTACAGATGAATAGAGAATAGGATCCAAACACTTAAGTGTCTCCTCTAAATACAAAGATTCCTCCTTCAAATTTTGTTCAAAAGTGTCCACACTCATGTCAAACTACGATGAATGATCATGTGGAGAATGAAAAAGAGGGTTTGAATGTTCCCTCACAACAATTGAAGAAGAATCTCCTTCATAAAATAGAATATGAATGAAATCAATTATGTCTCCCAAATCTAAAATTGTGGGACTCTACAAACAAATCTATAATGTCTATCAAGTACTCATCCTAAGTAGCCATATCTAGAAGACAATGAATGTCATGTTGCACTGAATCACAAGAAGCCATGAATGTAGTAACACTATAAGCATCATCAAATGCAATTGTAGATGGGGGAGATGGAATGCAAGGCTAGAAAATTGGATCACATGTGAGAACACCTAAGTTCAAGTAGCCAAAATTCTCTTCAAAATTATGGTCCACACCAGAAGTGTGATCAACAATCGAAGGAAAAAGTCAAATTCATCAAAATTAAAATATACAAAGGTGTATAACCAAGATGCATGATCAACCATCCTAGTAGAAATAGTCTCTCTAGTCTTCAAGTATCTAATCATAACTGAGTCATAATTGAATTCCACAATCTTTCCTACTCCACCATGGATAATTTGATAGATAGAAATATTATTGTTTAAAAAATGAGGTACACAAAAAACATAATTGAAAATGCCCTCCTCAATGTCATAGATCCATTCCCAATTACATGCATGTATATATTTTTTCCCATCAAAATAGGTGACATAACACAAGGCTCATTTGAAAGAAGACAATATAGACTATGAATATACCATATGATGAGATGATTTTAAATTTAGAAGTGATCTTCCTAATCCAAGACTTGTAGAAGCACAAAGATCTTGTCCATTATTTTTACCTCATGTAGTAGCAAAACTAGTAGGGCCTTTTTCCTTATTAGATTGTTTTGAAGAAAAATAAGTTGAGTCAAACATTATATAAGGTAGATTGAATGTGATTCTTCTTACAAAGATGTTTCAATTCATCAATATCATTCTTAGAACAAGAATGTTCTTCATTTCCATTATTCTTACAATATAAACAAGTAGGTTTCTCTTTATTAGATGATTTCTCTTTGGAAGAGGATTTATTTTGTGCTTGATTTAAATGTAGATTATCCTTTGATTTATTATGTTTCTTATTAGATCATTATGACTCTTTTTGAGATTGAGATGAATTTTTGAGACCCATAGAAAAAGCTATAGATTAAGGTGTAGTATATGCATACCCCATAGTTAACCTATGAGTATGAAAGCTAAAAAAAGTTGAATAATCAAGAGAAATTTTATTTAATTCATTATAGACCAATTGAATTTTCTTTCTCTCAATTTCACATTCTTGACCTTTCTCTCTTAGATCATTAGCCTTAGTGATGTAATCTTGGACATGTTGTGAATTTTTTTGGACCAAGGATAATCAATTTGTTATCAATTTGATAGCCTTTTACTTCATCTTTAGTGTCATAAAATGTTTTTAGTTTGTTCCAAGCTTCATGAGCATCCTTACTATTATGCCTTGCATAACCACTATTATGCCTTGCATAACCACCCCATTTTGTTTTGGATCACAATGGCTCCCCCCTTGTTTTTGTTTTGTCCTTGGTGTTTTGTTTGGATCTTAGGAGTTGTTCTTTTTCCTCCTAAGTCCTTGTTTCTTTTGGTCTGGTGGAAGTGGAGTCGGAATGGAAACTGGACTTAGAAATTTTAAAGGTTCCAAGTCCGGATTCGATCCTGGTTTCGACCCCGCCCTTGTCTCGTTGTCCCTTTTGTTGTCTTTTGGTTTGTCTTGTGCTCTTGGGTCTATTTCTCCCTTGAGTTGTTTCTCGTTTCCTTGTGTTTTGGAGTGGAACCGAAATTGGAGTTGAATGTAGAACTTTGTAAAAGTTATAAATTTGGTTTTCGTTCTGATCTCGCTCTCGCTCGCTTGTTTTGTTTTTTTTCGTCGTTGTTGTCTCAGTTGGGCCCAATTTTCGTTCTAGTCCCACTTCCTGTCATTTCCTTTTCCCTTGTCTTGATGTTTTTTTCCTAGAATCAAAACTGAACTTGAAACTTTGTAAACATTCCATGTCTGGTTATGGTCCTGATTCTGCCTCATTTCCCTTTGTTGTTTGTCCTTGCCGCAGGACTGGAACTATGTCCGGAGTTGGATAAGAGACTTGGATAAATTTTCTTGGTTTGTTCCAAATTCGTGTCTGCGTCCGCCCTACCTTTAATTTCCACATTGGTTGATTACTCATTCAAATTTTTGGTTTTGTTGCCGATCAACCACATGTTGGTGAGCGGATTCTTATCCAATTTCAACCTTTCTTGTTGGCGTTTCGAGGTAGGGTCTTTCCACATTCATTTTTCATTTGTTTTTGTCTTTCTATTTTCATGTTCTTGTTCGCGATGTTCTTGTGTGTTCACGGGGCTTTTCCTGTGAATCTTCACTCATTCCCTTGTGTGTTTCTAGTTTTGTTTTGTCCTTTTCTATTTTTTCTTTTTCTTTTTTTTTGTCTTTACATTTGTTTCTTTTCTCATTTTGTTGTCACTTTCATGCCAGGTTTGTTCTACCATGCCCTAGTTTCTAAACTAGGGTTACATTTGATGGTGTCCTATGTGCTTTAAATTCTATAAAATCTATTTAGTGACCCCTTTGATCTTATTCTTGTCTTGGTTTAGTGATTTTCATGTCGGGTTCTTAATGCCCTAATTATTTGAGTCGACGCGTCACACAAACTAGGGTTTATGTGATGGCCTTTACAATATCTAGCCCCTAGAGTTAAATTTGGTCTTTATTCTGTTAAAGGGTGAGGTTAAGCCCCTTTAGTTGAAGTTCCCTTATGATCCCATGTGACCCAGGTCCTAAAGCTCATGTGATCGCGCATTTAAGAAATTACTTCGTTTGAATGGTAAACTAGCGAAAGCAGACGCGGGAACAAACTTGTCCCATAATTGTTCACATGGGAGTTCATTCCAAAAATTATCCTACTTCCGATGACCATTGACTCTAATCTTCATCCTTGCATTTTAGTGGAAGCAGAACTGGACTAGGGAACAAACTTGGAACTATCGATTGGGTTTGGGTTCAGTTTCTGTTCTGATCCCAGTTTTGGTCTTATTCCAGTTTTGGTCCCAATCTCGCCTATGTTAAATGTTTCATTGTTCTCGATTCTTCTTTGACTCTGCTTCCGGTGAATATGAAATTTGACTAGGTATAAAGAGTTATCCCAAGGGAGTAGAGAGGTAATGATGATGTAATGCTTTGCATGCCTTTGTTTATCTAATCCAGGGTTTTATTGCAGAAATAGAAGATGTCAGGAGAATCATAGGAGGCTTCTAAAACAATCCAACCTACAGAGAGTTCAAGGCAAGGAACCAAGCCTAAGAAGATAAAGGTGGAATAGCTCCCCTACACCTTGAGGTATAAGCACCAAAGTCCTATTATTATAGCTAGCAAGGTGGATTCAAATTGGGCAGATATTACAGACACAAACTTGAGCCCATTCAACTATGAGGAGTTGCATGAAGACACCTTCAGTGAGGAGGTAACAAGGAGAACACAAAGAATTGTTCAATTTGGATTGGCACATGTTTCCTCTTTCCTCTATCAGTCCAGTGTCCAGAATTGATACTTACTACAGCAACATCCTACAATCCTGCTACCAGACAATGTGTGGACTTGCAAGGGAATATCATAATTAATCTAACACCAAAAATGATAAGGTTCATGTTCCATGCACCTACCCCATAAAGCCCTAGGAAACTCAATGAGGCAGAAACCCTGAAATTATATAGCAACAAGAAGGAGGCTAGTAGGACTAATATGAACAAACATTGGATGAGAGTGGAGAAGAAATCCCTAGCCAAACTCCCTGATCAGCCCAAGAGATCAAAATTCACCAAGGAGATTGGTCATATAATTATGATTCTCTCTAGAGTATTTGGAAAAGGGGATTCCTCATAGTTCAAGGAATGGATGTTCCCATTCATTCAAACCATTTTAGATGGCAAGCAGTAGTTTGATTGGTTGATGATCTTGTCAAAGTGCGTACACAATCAGATGCTCAAAGTGAGGGACACAAAATGCTTCTTCATGACTGCCTATGTCATATATGCAGTTGCAAGAAGAGGTAAAGAAGTATCTTTCTTGGTTTGAATGTAGTTGGGATATTAGGAGAAGCCCCTAGATAGAAAAAGGTGTGGGATCACTATGACCAGCTGACCTTGTAGACTTCTGAGTCACACTATAGAAGATTTATGATGCATTCTTGTATGTTATCATTAACCAACTAACAAGAGATGCAGGATATAGACTGAGCAAAGATGCCATGGAATTTATTGTAGAATGGGGACATTGGTACATCCAATACCTCAAGTTCACTTATTTTAGGCTAGCTGGTTTTGACGGCCACCCTCATCTATTGCCCAGGTGTTGCAATAACAAGATTTTTTTGATGGAGTGTATCTATCAAGCTATAGCAGTTACTCTCAAATTTGCTAGCAAGCATAAGACAGGTTGTCACAAATTCACCATGAGATTAGGTGAGAATAGTTGTGCACACAATGTGGCAGCCAAGGTAATTTGTGATGAGTTAATCCATTTGAAGTTGGGCTTGTATACCTCTAGGAAGTATTTTGATCCCAAGCACAAAATGCATGGTTTTCTCCCTACTATTTTTTATAAATATTTCAATTTGTTGGAAGATTTTTAGATAGATCTACAGGATGACTATAATCTGAGAAGAAGAAATTATGAAATATTGCCCATTCCACTCATGGTTGAATATGGGGTGGAGGATATTCCTGATACTTTTTCAAATGATGGGGTAACCTTGGATCCCCAATATGATGTTGAAAAAATAGGCACTAAGGACTTGGATCTAGTGGATTGGGATGTAGAGGAATCCATTGATATCAAACAAATTGCAAGGTCAGTCTTAGATAGAAGTATCCACTGGGTAGTTATGAGAATCAAGGAGCCAGACGCTCAGACCTCTAAAAAGAGAAAGGCTACAGGTACCACTCAAGGATACAGAAGAACAAAAAGGACAACTCCAAAGGAGACATTGGAGTTCTTCCCTCCCAATTCTGGAGAGGATTTTGAGCCTGCAATTCCTGCTCACGATGTTCCCGAAGAACATGGAGAAGAGGCCACAACAGAACCTGGTGTTTCAACAACTGTTGAAGGTGAAACATCAACTCAACCTCCTCTTGAAGAGCAGCCAATTGAGGAAATACCTACTGGAACCCTTCATAAGGAACTTGAATCCTTGAAAGGAAAGGAGCCTGAAATTGAAATCCATGACATTGATACATATTCTGAAGCTACCCAATCTAATAAGGAGACTAACGTGGTTTCCTCTCATAAGGAAACTGAGAATGTAGGAACTGAGCATTTTTTGACTAAGGAGGATCAATGGAAGTTTTTCAAAGATTCCAAGAAAGAAGCAGATGCCAAGGCACAAGCTGAGGCACTTACCAAACAGAGGGAAATTGATGCTAAGGTACAAGCTGAGGCACTTGCCAAATAGAAGGAAATTGATGCTAAGGCACAAGTTGATGCATTGGTTAAACAACAAGAATTGGAGGCTAAATCCAAGGCTGGGGAACTTGCTAAGTAACGACAAAAGGAGTAGGAACTCAAGACCAAAGAAGAAAGAGATAGATTGGCTATGATACAAAAAATCCATGAGCTGGAAGAGGAGAAAGCTCAAAAAAGAAGGGGAAGGGAAGCCCTTGAGGCTAAATTTAAAGTTGTTGAGGAAGCTCATAAGAGGAAAGAGGAGGAAGAGTGCCTACAAAGAGAAAAGGAGGCTGAAGAACTTGCTCAATATGAATAAAGGTCTAAAGAACCATGGGATAAGGTTAAAGAGCTTGAGAGGAAAAGAGATCAAATGTATGAGGAGAAGAGGCTAGAAGAAGAACGTTTGAAAAAGGAGTTAGAGGCTAAAAAGATGCAAGAGAAAAAGGACAAGGTAGAAGCTAAAAGACTAGTAAAAGAAGCTGTAGAAAGAGAACAACAACAGGTACCAGAGGTTCACTCTCAACCTAGGACCACCATATTGCAACCTCTTTCTTCTGCTACTACTGCTTCTTCTTCCACACAATTAGTCATCACTCCTATTGCTCCAACATGGCTCAAAAAAGACATGGAAAGGAAGCAAATAGTTTAACCTTAGCCTTTGAATTGGGATGAGATGATGAAGGACATTGAGAAAGAGAGGCCTAAGAATAATGCCAAGGGTTCTCCATTCCACTAAGCTCACGGATGCAGGTGAGATTATTGTTGAATGTGCTATCCCAATGGTGGAAAAATATAGACAAGATATGTAAGTAACTAATTTCTAATTGGGCACTATCAATTTGGGGAGACCTACAAGGAGTCAACAAATGAACCTTATTGACATTGTGGCTTCCTCTACTCAGTCTAGGATGATCAAAGATAAATAGAGGAAGGATGAAATTAAGGCCCAATTGGATCAGTTAAATAAATTCTTGAAGGATGTCTCCACTCCGGTTTCTCAACAAGTTGCTTCTCTAGAGACCCCACTCTTACTAAGTAAGAAAGAGGTTGATGACTTGGTGCAAATGAGAAGTAAGGTGGGAATGCTTGATAGGTGGATTGATCGGCTCAATCAAGAGGTTGGTGAGGTGTCGGATGAAAGTTTTAAAGTGCATGAGGGTGCACTAGAACTAGTAGAATAAATGAATCAACATGATGAAGTCTTGGAGAAACAAGATGAGGAGTATAGAGAACATGTCAAGAAATTAAAAGGCATCAGAAAAGTGCGAAAGCCAACTCTCTCAGAACAATTAATCCTTGATGAGGACAATGCATATTTTATTGAGAAAACATTGAGCATACTCTGGTTTAGATCCAAATTCATCTATGAACATAAGAATGAAGATCAAGAAGCTAGTAAGGACTTGAATGAACAGTTTGATGAATTGGAGGTGGTGATTGCTATTCTGGTTAAGGTGGGCATCACTATCAAAGAGGGTCTTCCTCTAGATAAATTGAAGGAGAAATGGAGCAACAGATTTGAGGAAGTGATGCAGAAAGAAGATGATGGTGAAGACTTGTTGCTGGATAGCCTCATGGACATCAAAGATGAGGTGAAATCTACTAGGAGGGAGTTGGTCAAATTGAAAGATATGCAATAATTCGCCTCAACAGAGTTGAAAAGAATCAAGTTTGAAGATAATTGGGTAGATGGACCTAATGAGGACATTCTTCAACAAGTATTATCCAACTATGATGAATATCTCCTTGATCAAGCAACGCAGGAATGAGTTGGAAAATGAATGTTCTATTTTGGTGGACAACCTCCTCTTTTCTCTCCTAATTTGCAGGGTTATGACATGAGCCGAACTGCAGATCTCATTGAGCAGTTCTACCATCCCCCTTGGGCATCATATTTTGGACAACAGCGCTATCAACCATTGAACTGAAGATCAAACACTTCATCCAGTTATGATTCCTTGATTAGTGGATCTCAATTTTTTATTGAGATAAATTAGTGCATAGCCTCCCTATATGTAATTTTGAGCTCCATTTTGTAAAGGTCGGCTGATTGAAGGATTGGCCAACTGATGAGATAGCAGATAGTATTGTTATAGTCTTAGGATTTCACAAGATTCAAGCAAGATACTTTAAAAAATCTATTGTACTTAGATAATTTTACAATTTTATGTTATTGTCAAGTTTGGACCTAAATGGAATTGTCTAAGATTATTTCATTGAATTGTCTATGAATGGAATTCATTTATATGTCTATTTGATTTGATTTTAGCAATGAGTGGGTGATATGTTTTGATCTTGAAGTAAAGTTTTGATGAATGGTTGTGATTGTTGAATTAGCACTATGAATGTATGCAATGGTGTAGGTTATGCTATGGATTGCATCATGTTATGGTTTTGGTTAGTTGAAGAAACACTCATTATTAAGGTACATGTCTAAATGTGAAGAAGTTTTATTCATATTTTGTTGTTTTGAAGCCCTGATCTATCTTTTTCTATTTATTTATACCCCCTCCCAAACATAGGTTAATTTATATGATGTAGTTTGTATTCCTTTATACATGTAGGCCCCTTGAATATTATAGTTGTGTTGGCCATTGAGTAACATCAGCATAGTTGAGAACCAACTACGAGGATCTTGGAAGATAGATTGCTTTATATTATCTTTCTTTTTTAGGAGAAATAAGATAGAGATATTTTTTTTAATGTTGTTGTGCTATTTTGACCATCAATAGATCTGGCAATAGAAGGAGGGCCTACGGAACAAACTAGCTCAAATTAGGCCATTCTCACCAGAAAGGTTTGAAAGAGTTCTTAGATCTTCTCAAAATCTGCAACCATTGGTTGAACTACAAACCCCTATCAGGAATAGACCCCAAGCCCATAGATTTTTTATCCCACCATTGTCACCACCACTTACTCCACCTGGGTTTCCACCAAATCCACCCATTCCACAACTGGTTCAACCAGTCCCACCACCACCCATGGCTTTCTTCGTGTATAAGAGTGAATTTGCACCCTAGGCACAATTCCTCTTTTTTCCTTTATACACTTTAGAAAACCAAAGTCGAAGGCTTAAATTTACTTAATCCCACTGTTGGTGGTCCACGTGGAGCCTATTTTGTGTGTCGGTGGAGGATTTTATTTCAAGGACACTCACGCGGTGTGCAGACATCCACGCAACATGCTTACATCCCTGGAAGATTCCTACGGTTGAGCTAGCAGAGGCATTACTCTTCTCATTGGCAACAAAGTTATAACGCCTCCTTTGGAAAACTAACCTAAATATGGTCATTTTCATCCTCGTTCCTTCATATTCACTCTTCCATTTTACATTCCAACTCTTCATCACATCAAGCTTCCATACTCACACTCACACATCACTCCACAAGCTCACTTTCACTCACTTCCAAGCATTCCAAGCATTCCATTGCAGCAACATCACACTTCATCAACTTAGTAGAGCACATTTGGGACCACGCTATATGCAGCAGAGGCTTGAGTTCCTCTCATTTCTCCCCCAAGCAGCCTTGAGTGCTCTTGGTGGAGGTGGTAGGTTTCCCTCTCATCTCCTCTATCATTTGGTGAGTAGCATAGTACTACATTGTAGTGTTTGTGTTTTCATTACATTGCTTCTTTATCTCATTCTTTTGGATGTTTGTGGCAATGGAAACACCTAAATGGGGGTATGACTGAGGTAGGCCCCTATACAGCCCCCAAAAATTTTCTCTCTTGTTGTGTGTAGGTGGATGCACATTGTGGAGCTAGCTGGAGAATAGGCTCTTCTACAAGATCGTCTTCGTCACCTTAGCTTTGGTATATCTATTTTATCACCTCCATTTATATTTCTCTTATTTCATAGTATTTTTTTGTTCTCTTAGAATTTGTTAAGCTAGGCCATTAGTCATTTTAACAAGTTCAACCTTGCCTTGGCTGTGTTATGACCATATAAACTATAGTGTGCTTTTGAGATTCCAGCGCACCGCGCTGTCATCCAATGTCTACGCTGATGTCCTCGGGCAGAGAGCTCCTGAGGTATAGAGTTGGACCTAAAAACTAACTCACCTAGCCCCACCTTAAAACTTGGAATTTGCAAGTGATCGTAGGGTTCTACAATCCTCATCATTCTCATCCCCATATCCTAAACACTACACTTAGCTGAGGTAAGTTAGGGTAGCCTCTCACTTCTTGACCCTCCGTGACCTAGGGTCTTGCACGCAGTGGTCCCCCTCTCTTACATTTTTGGTAAATCTAATGTGAACCAATGTCTGTTCATTTTTCGGTGTTGAGGCTTCCCTCGGTTGCTTCATGATTGTTGTGTTCTCGAGAATTGTGAAGGTTTATGAGCATCACAACCTAGTCCACAACTTTTGGGCATATCGTAAGGAGAAGTGTACAACACCTCCTAATGGATAGAATGAAGGTCTTGCTTGGTCTCTCTACAGGTCTCTTCTTTGGTCCCACCGTTAGTTTGGCCGCATAGGAGCAGGTGTCGAGGGGTGAGATGGGATTCACTGATGAAACCAATCACATCCCCACTCCTCATGTGTCCCCCACATCATCATTGGTGGACGAGTATGAGGCCATTCAAATCCCTTTTGAATATGTGTCCCCCCTTACAAGGGGGTTGGGCGACCTTGAAAATCATTTGGAAATAAATCTAAAGATGGCTAGGACCGTTCGGGTTGTTAGTGAACTAAAACATATGATGGATAAAGACCGAACAGGCGTAGAGCTTCTAAGTAGTCTCTTTAGTATTGCCGAATCATGCGCCCCTTCGAGCAACCCTAGTTTTGCACAAGGAGTCACCTTCGAAGAACACGAGAGATAGCTAGGAGTATCAATTCCTCCCACCTCTGTCTACATGGCCAATGCGTTCCCTTCCATTAGTATCCCTTCCATCCCTAATCAACCAGAAACTACCAAGGTGAATAAGGTCTCATTGGGCTTTATCTTTACCCCTTCTGTCGCCTCCGGTGGTGGGGGTCTTGGCAGAATAGGTGGTGGAGGCTTTGGTAGTGGCAGTGGATTCAGTAGCGGAGGTGGTGCTAGCGGAGGTGGTTCCAACAAAGGTCATGGTGGTGGTTTTGGCGATGGCTCTGGTAGTGGCTCTAGTGGAAGTCATACCGGTGGTGGTTCTAGAGGTGGAATTGGCAGTGGCTCTGGAGGGGGTTCCTCGGGCCCTTTATCTTCTAACAACCCTATTCTGAATACTCTACTTTAGAATATGGGTAAGATGCAGAGTCAATTAGCGAGCCTTCCCCAAGCCTCTTCCCAACCTATTGTCCAGGCTTTCTTCTGACATAGCCTGTTGTCGGTTGCCATCTTGAACACTCCCTTCCCTCAAGGAATGGAGATTCTGAAATTTAAAAATTTTGGTGGTAAGGGAGATCCACAAATGCACGTGTCTACCTTTAATGCCCTCTGCACCGACTTCTTCCATCATGACGCCTTGATGGCTAAACTATTTCCCCGATCTCTCAAGGACATAGCACTCAAGTGGTACTGTTCCTTGCTTGATAATTCTATTTTCTCATTTGAACAACTTGTTAATCAATTCCTTAGACAACTCCAAGCAAACATCAGGCCGAAGATGACCTTCTCGGATCTCGTCCAATGTAAGCAAGGAGAAAATGAGAAGATTACTAATTTTATAGCGCATTATCAAGCACTTCTTTCACAAATCTCGTATCAGCTACCCAATTTTGATTTGCAATAGGGAACTTACAAAGGCCTTGGCAAGAGAAGTTTGCCCTTATGAAATACCCTTCTTTTGTGCATTTGTGTGCAGCCTTACGATAATACCAACAAACGATTGCTTAGTTCGGGGGATCTTCCTTGCGCTCCCATTCTGAAGCGAAATCCATCGTATCAATCTTTGGAAAGGGTAAATTCATTGCAAATGTACTAGCCGATGTCAATGACAACGGCCTCAAACGCAACCAAAAATTTACGAAGTTGTCTGAATCTTACACTTCCATCTTACAAAAGTTGTTGAAGGATAAGATCATAACTCTATCAGTCCCTAAGCCTGTTAGGGAACCCTATCCTAATTGGTACGATGGGAGTGCTTACTGTCAGTACCATTGTGTTGACGGACATGACACCGAACATTGTATGCGGTTGCATCATGAGATACAAGACCGCATCAAGGACGGTAGCATTCGTCTTGATGGGAATAAATAGAATGCTAACATATCAGTGGCAAAAGATAACAGTGAATTGAAGATATACACGAACCCATTTCCATCACATTCCACCAACATGATTATCGATCCCACTGATTTTGTTCCTCAGCCCGAGGCCTATGTGAACATGGTCACGGTAACTTCTACTATTCCACCCGCACCCAGTTTTCTAGATATTACATTTACAGCACAAGATCTACCCTTAAACAAAAAGCCTTCACCTCTTTACATTCCCACTCGTGTCAATGGTAACATTGTGACGGGAGTCTTGATAGACCTCGCAAGTCGTGTGAATATTATTACCGAAGAAACATTAGTATTGAACTCATTACAAAAAGAAAAGTATGGAGAGACAAAATCTACCATCTGTACCCATGATGGTATGAATCTTAAACCTTATGGCTTGATCACTTTGTTTGTCTTGGTTGGACCTAGGACTGTTGACATGATCTTCGATGTTATTCCAAAGTCAGACCTATTTAGAGTGAAGCCAGGCATTCCTTGGTTGGCTTCCATGAATGAGGTCGCATTCATTATTCATAAGTGTCTAAAGTTTTCCCATGAGGGTGTCATGCATGTAGTGCATGATATTGGATATCAGCCCTTGGTATCTCGCAGTGGATATTCACTGGATCACTTTTGGCCCTCCCCAATTTTTCTACTTCCTCTGAGAATGGACCTACTTTACAAGAACTATGTGAAGTACAAAAATGGGGGCAAAGGGGAGCCAAAACTGACCCTTCCTGCAATAGAAAAATTGATCGCCTCCTCTTCCCGAGATGAGGATTCCATGCTCATGACTACTCCTTCAACAAGAGAGAAAGATAAGTCTACATTGGCCCCTTCTCCTCCCCGCAAAGGTAAAGAGAAAGCTATACTATCTGCTCCCCTTTCCTTGAAGAAAGAGAATCCCATAATAGCTCCCTCTCCTCATGAAGGTAAATAGAAAATGACCTTTTCCTAGATTGCATCGTCCTCTCCCCTTTCCTGGGAAGAGTACTAGATAAGCAAGCCCGAAGGCTGCCCTCTGAGTCCAATGATTCCTCCTTGACGTAGGACCAAGACTAGAATTGCAGACCTTCCTAATGAATATACAGGACCATGGTACTACTTATATGGCAGAAAGAAAGGTTCTCATGGAGAATTCGATCCACGGCCTCCTACTGCTCCTGCTCCTAAGGCGATGAGCGAAAAGAGGCCCGCTACCAAGGCTCTCGAGTTGACTCCTCATGTCGCTCCTCATCCTACTCCCCTTGCTCCTATATAGGAACCCGTTCCTCCACCTGAAATGGCCCTAATGAATGTTCCTATGGTCGAGCAGGTACCTCTTGTCCCTTCACAAGCTCTAGCTTCTAACTCCAAGAGTCATAGAAACCACCTTGCACATGAGCGCAAGCACTGACGAAAGGCTCTCCTGGCCGAGCAGGCCGCCTCATAGCAGAAGGAGGAAGAAATGACTGCTCCTATTTCAGGGCATCCTGTCACGTCTCCTTCCTCCCTTCCTGTTGTTTCTCTTCAACCTAATTCACTCCCGGCTTTCGTTGCAAGCAAAAATGTGCCTAACCCTAAATGGGTACAGGTGCTTATCACTCCTTCAGTGGAGCCACCTTTACTGATGTTCATCTCGGATATTCAGCCCTTCCCTAAGCCCGTGGAAATGGTTAACACTTTGGTCATGTCTGT
Organism: Sequoia sempervirens; assembly: GCA_007258455.2. NCBI lineage: Eukaryota > Viridiplantae > Streptophyta > Pinopsida > Cupressales > Cupressaceae > Sequoia > Sequoia sempervirens. Next base: position 586,135,809 of record VDFB02047230.1, on the reverse strand, counting down.
TGTGGTTCTATCCTCCTCTTCATCTACACCCATAGCTTCATTTGTGGGGAGTTCATCTCCTCCCACGAAGAAAGAGGAGGAGGTTGTTCCTTCCAACAAAGAAGGACGTAAGAGGAGTCCACCTTCTTCACAAGGTGGCCCCGTGATGACTTGTTTTGTCCTTTTGACAGAACCAGTCCCAGATTCCCCTGAGTTTGGCACTGCTCCCAAGTCATTCGGTGAGCTTAATGGTGAATCTCAACCATAGCCTATGTCGTCCGCTGAGGATAAGCATGATGCTCCTACGGGATGCATGTTTAATTTCATGGATGAAGTCCTGTCCCTATCAGCGATCTTCACAAAATCGCTGACTTTGACTCCACAAGAGCTCAATGGAGAGGACTTTGAGGGGCCCTCTTCCTTGGCCCTTGTTGTGGGAGGGTTGGATGCTTCTCCTCTTAACATTCCACCCTTGCAAGATCGTCCTCCTTCGCCTTATGAGGATCTAGATTGGGAAGTGAATCACCTCCTAGATGATCAGTGTTAGGAGGAGATCCCCTTTTCTTGATCTTGTGTGTATGTTTGTTTTGTGATGTGTTCCCCCGTACTTGTGCTATGTGTCTCTGGATGACCCTCGTCACCCCTATTGGTGCTTGGATATAGGTGTAGTTTTTGTGTCATAAACCTTCTTCTATTTGTACCATCATTCTTCCATGTTTGTGATTCATTTTCAATAAATTGGGGACGATGTAAAGTGTTGGGAGCATTTAGGCTTCCCTTCCATGTTGACCCAATTTTTTATTTTTACTTTATTTTTCGTGCATTCTTCTTGATCTAGTTGGGGATTCATGATCTTTCACCTTGCATTGTGGTTACCTATTACTATATGAGCTTGGATAGATCTGACCTCACTAAACCAGATCCCCCTGTGTCCTTTATTTGTATTTTTCCTTTATCTTTTGTTGCCCCTTTATCTTTCTCTATTCTTTGCTTGAGTTGTCCCTCTTATGTGTGACAACGTTCTCCTCTTTAGCACTTCGATTTTCAAAAAATGAATTCATTTCCAAACAAATATTTTCTTGAAAGTCTTTACAACACTTCTTTCCTTAGAATTGTATTCTCAACTTCGAACCCTAATGGAACATGTTTCCTTCATCATGGGTTTGTAAAGAAAGGACTTGAAGACCTTCCTCTGAAGTGGGAACTGCTTTGGCTTCCCCTCGTGTGGGGGCATGACCTTCCTTTCAAATTCCTTGATGAAGTGAACATCATTTGAAAGGATCCCTTGATGATGGATCACTCTAAGGTGAACAGTCGCTTTTGAATTATGTGCCCCTTGAGCGGACCCCCTTTTCTTCTTCGCGGCGGGTTCCCTAGGGACCCTTTCTTCAAAAGCCTTTGTAACTAATGGACTTTTTCACGTCTAGCCTGGGGGCAACCTGACTAGGCTCATTCCATTCACCCTTTTGTGTCTAGCTTAGGGGTAGCCTGACTAGACCTTACTTTTCAAACAACGCGTCCCTTGAGTGGACTCCTCTCCATTTGAAGGGTTCTTGTGGGACCCCTTTGAAAGTTTTTCGATCTGCATGACTGGCCGCTTTTAGACGCGCTCTATTTGTAGGTAGATATGTCACCGCTTTAGACACGCTCTATCTATGAGTAGATGTGTATCTGCTTTAGACACACTCTGTCTACAGGTAGAGGTGTCGCCGCTTTAGACACGCTCTATCTGCGGGTAGACATGTCACCACTTTAGACATGCTCTACCTGCAGGTAGACATGTCGCCACTTCATACATGCTCTATCTGTGGGTAAACATGTTGCCACTTCCTGACTCTATAGAGTCCGCTTCCTTGGGGTTTCCTCCATGTGAGAGATCTTGGGGGTTTGTCTCCTTCCAGGTTGGCGGGCTTGTAAGGCACTTTGTTCCAACTTCATTATTTAGAGCAGCTATGGAGTCCTTCACATCTCCTGGACCTTCGAGTACACTAGACCGAGTATTGCTTCCTTGATGGTTCAGGTATACTTTTCTAACCCTACTCTCTTCTTGATCTACTTTACCAAGCACTTATCAATACTCATGCTCACTAAAGTGGAGGCAAAATGTATATGAGCGAATTTTCACCCTAGGTGCAATTCCCCTTTTTTCCTTTATACACTTTAGAAAACCAAAGTTAGAGGCTTAAATTTACTTAAGCTCGCTATTGGTGGTCCACGTGGAGCCTATTTTATGTGTCGGTGGAGGCGTTTATGTCGGGGACACCCACGCAGCATGTAAACGTCCTTGCGGCGAGTTTACATCCCTGGCAGATTCTTGCAGCTGAGCCAGTAGAGGCATTACTCTTCTCATTGGCAGGGAAGTTGTAATGCCTCCTTCAGCCAACCGACCCAAATATGGCCATTTTCATCCTCATTCCTTCATATTCACTCTTCCATTTTTCATTCCAACTCTTCATCACATCAAGCTTCCATACTCACACTCACACATCACTCCACAAGCTCACTTTCACTCACTTCCAATCATTCCAAGCATTCCATTGCAGCAACATCACACTTCATCAACTCAGTAGAGCATGTTTGGGACCACACCATATGTAGCAGAGGCTTGAGTTCCTCTCATTTCTCCCCCAAGTAGCCTTGAGTGCTCTTGGTGGAGGTGGTAAGTTTCCCTCTCCTCTCCTCTATCATTTGGTGAGTAGCATAGTATTGCATTGTAGTGTTTTTGTTTTCATTACATTGCTTCTTTATCTCATTCTTTTGGCTATCCGTGGTGGTGGAAACACCTAAATGGGGGTCTGACTGAGGTAGGACCCTATACATCCCCCCAACATTTTCTCTCTTGCTATGTGTAGGTGGACACACATTGTGGAGCTAGCTCATGAATAGGCTCTTCTACGAGATCGTCTTCATCACCTTAGCTTTGGTATATCTATTTTATCACCTCTGTTTATATTTATCTTATTTCATAGTATTGTTTTTTTCTCTTAGAATTTGTTAAGCTAGGTCGTTAGTCATTTGAATGAGTTCAACCTTACCTAGGCTATGTTCTGATAGTACATACTATAGCACGCTTTCGAGACGCCAGTGTGTCGCATTGTCATCCAAATTCCGCACTGACATCCTCAGACAGAGAGCTCCCTGAGATATGGAGTTGGACCTAAAAACTAATTTTCCTAGCCCCACCTTAAATCTTGGGATTAACGAGTGGTTGCAAGGTTCTATAATCCTCATCATTCTCATCCCCATATCCTAAACACTACACCTAGCTGAGGTAAGTTAGGGCAGCCTCTCGCTTCTTGACCCTTTGTGACCTGGGGTCTTGCGCATGATGGTCCCCCTCTCTTACACTTCATAAATAACCCCTCTCAACTAGGGATTATCCTTGGTGGTATACATGGTCTTCCCAAGAATCCAGAGAGATTATGTCCCAAATATATGCATGGAGAATCAAGGAGTCCTGAAGAGCACATACAGGAATTCAAAGATGCTTGTACTCGTACTCAAGTAGCCCATCATGATGTTGTATGTAGATTATTCCCCTACTCTTTAGGTGACATGGCATACAACTGGTATTTGAATCTACCCCAAGGGTCTATTCTGAGTTGGACAGACTTAGAAAATTCCTTTATTAATCAGTTTTGGGTTTATGTGGAACCAGCGATTTTGTATCACCAATTTGCTACCATAAGAAAAGAACCCCATGAACCATTACCATTGTTTAACACAAGATTCCAGAGGATGTATCGAAGGCTATAGGATCCTTACTTGGTTGCTGAAAATATTGCCATTTTGGCATATTTAAGGGTCATAGATCCCTTGATTGGCCTATTTTTGGAGAGGAAATATGTTGTCGTTGAGATTAATTCTTTGTCTAAAGTTTATCACCTGGCCATTCAATTGCAATAGTAGATAAGCTTACAATCGACAACTTTAGGAGGAGTTCTTCCTCCAATAGGATATCAAATGCCTAATCCAAATCCTCTATTTAATAGTGTCTTAGGGATGTCTTATTTCCAATATGGGTCCCCATGTCTAAGTTAAAAACTCCACCACCCCTAGAATTCTTCACTAATGGGGCTCAGGATTCCTCCCAGCAATCACAAAATTACCATAATCAAGTTGGAGGGTCAAATCATGTCAGTCAGCCATCTGTTGTGAAAACTGCAAAAAGTGAATGAATTGTTCAATTGACTAATGAAATGGAAACTCTAAAGAAGACTATATCTCAGATGTCTAATGATATGGCTCAATTGAGATATAACCCCCCTCAAAATCAAAACCAAAACTAGAATTATCAAAATCAAGGAGGGTATTCTAATCAGGGTGGTTACTCCAACCAGAATTCCAATCAAATTCAGAACACCAATCAGAACCAAAGGAACTTCCAAAGACAAAATTCCCCTAACCAAAATTACCAAAACCATAATAGGGGATACAACCAGAGGTCTAACAACAATAGACAATGGAATATTGGGCCAAACAATGGGGGAGTTTCCCATAATTATCAGGCTGGTGATGACCAGCCACACACTGCAGATGTGGCAGATCTCAACTTTATGATGAATTGGTGTAGACTACACGAAACTGCAGCTCATTCTGAAGTAAACTACCCAAAAATGGAGAAGATGGTCAAGATTGCATAGGTTGATGCCCCATTGCAAGGTGATTCCAACAAGTCTAGTGGATCCACAGATATTTCCATGGCTTATGACATCTTTGATGAAGAACTTCCATTCCCTAGCCAAGAAGAAAATGAACCAGTAGAAGACGTATATGATGCTCAGGCCTTCCAATCCAAAGGAGGTCATTTCTTGAGAAATTAGAATAAGGGCCCATTTACTACATCTTCCCCTCCTAACACCATGGTCCCACCCAATCAGAACACGGACAACAATCTGCCACCACCAAAGGGGCCATCTGAATCTCAAAATAAAGGTAATCCACCTTTTATTCCTAAGTATCCATTGAAAAATGATACGGAGTTTGATTTTATTGTAGAGATACATAAGCAAAAGAATTTATTTTCATTCTTTGACATTATGAACTAGTGCCCTGCCCAACGAGAAATTTTGTTGAGAGCCTTGGAGGAGGAAAATCAGTCAAAAGTAAAAAATAAGGCAACTCCAACAAATGAAATGAATGCAGCCCTGTACAAGGGTAAAACAGGAACTCCACCTTTCCTTTTAAGCTTAAGGATCTTTGGAAAGAATCTACACAATTTCCTATTAGATTTTAGAGCATCAGGTAACGTAATTCCTTTTTCCATATGTAGAAATTTAGGTTTGAATCCACTTCAGACTAACAAAAGGTGATTCATTTGGATAAAACTGAGGTCAATGTGGTAGGAGAACTAAAAAATATTCATGTATAGGTTGGATCTGACCCAAGGATCCAAACTTACATTGATATTCAAGTGGTTGATATCCCAGAAACATATGGTATGCTTCTAAGTCGAGACCTAATGAAAAGCATTGGGGGATATCTGTCTCTAGACTTCTCACATATGTGGATGCCATGGAAAGGGGTAGCACCACAAATTAGGATTGAGAGTGAGCCTTCGCTAAAACACATGATCATAGAATATGATTTTCCTAACGAGGTAGCTTACTTCAAAACTAAGATGAGAGTCTACAAAAGGGAAGAAATCATGACCTTCTCAATGCTCAATTCTGATGATCCACTACCTTTACAAAATAGTGACCCAATGACCATGTTCAACCAACAAGTTCTAATTAAAAAGTTGCAACAAGATAAGTTGGTTCTAGGTGAAGAGGTTGATTTGTGGAGTTTTCTCCTCCCCAATTGGTGCAAGATACATTATCAGATTCATTCTGAGTTGACATGTCAACCCTACGTAGACATTTTGAATCATGTTTTCTAGGTTGAGAAAACTTGTGAATTCCAACCTAAACCAACCACCAAGAAATTTTCATTTGAAGCTAGGGATGCCACCATCCTGACAAGAACTGGTCTCACTCAAGAGGAAGATCCTTCTCAGCTTGAGCAGACCCAAGTTCTATGCTCTGACCTCCAAAGAAAGATTGAGGAATCTCAATCTTTGTCTATGCCACCTACCCCGGATAACCTTCCAATGCCTAAGGCATTGATGAAAAACATACTAAAATGTGATCTAATCCAAGAAAATGTTCAAGAAGTAGTTCCTGAACAGGTTTTGAATATAGTAGAATCTTCTGATAAACCTTGTTTGTTGCAACCTTTAAATCTAGATAGCCAACACCAGTCTGAGACACCGCCTACTTCTAGCAAGCAAACACCTGTAATCCCAAAGAAGAGATAAATCCTAGCTCCAGACCAACTATGGAGTCTTAATTTTGATGGCTCTAAGTCCAAATTAGGGAGAGGAGCGGGAATTGAACTAACTAACCCGAAAGGGAAGACATATTTTCCATCTTACAGGTTGCAGTTTGGCTACATAAACAACGTGGAAGAATATGAAGAACTTTCTTGAGAACTGATGTTTTCTCATCAAAAGAAGGTTACAGCTCTCATGGTTATGGGGGATTCTGAATTTATTGTTAAGCAAGTCTGTAGTCAATACACTTGTCACAACAAAAGATTGGATGCATACATGAACAGAGTTTTGGAATCTGATTGAATATTTTGATGCTTTTGGAATCACTCTGATTCCAAGAGAAGAGAATCAGATTGTTGATGCACTTGTTGCTTCCAGTACTTTGGACCCTATGCAAGACTCCAAGTTGAAGAGATTCTCAGTGGAGTTGGTCTTGATCCCATCCATTATGGATAATGTCTAAAATTTTCAGGTCTTTGATGATGACCAGCATATATTTTCCTTTTTGGCAAGTTCAGATATCTTTGAGGGACAAATAATTGATGAATCAGAAAGAGACCACGAAGATTAGGATCCCAAGAATTGTGATACCAAAGGAATACTCAACTTGAAAAGCAACAACATTCCCAAGGGGATGGTAGCCTTGGTGAGAATCTTTGACTCAGACCCTCAAGCTCGTGAAAGGGTGCCAACAGAAAGCAATGGAGGGAAGTACAAACCTATCAATTTGGATGATTTAGGTCCAGAAAGGAATGTGTATATAGGGAAAACCTACCCCAAGGAAATCAAAGACAAAATAATTAAGGTGTTGAAAGAAGAAATTGTAGCAATTGCTTGGGGATATGAGGATTTGAAGACCTTTGATACTTCAGTGATCACACATACCATACCCTTGAAGCCAGAAGCAAAACCCTTTCGTCAAAAGCAGTGCCCGGTGAATGCCTTGATTGAGACATTAATTTAGAAGGAAGTGCAAAATCTGCTCTCCACAAAGATAATCTTCCCAGTATGACAATCCACTTGGGTTGCTAACTTGGTCCCTGTGTGCAAGAAAAATGGTGAGATTAGATTGTGTGTTGATTTCAGGAATTTAAATAAGACCTCAAAGAAGGATAATTACCCAATTCCTTCTCTTGATGAGGTATTGCAAACTATTAATAGGTCCCAAATGATGTCATTTTTGGATGGCTATTCAGGATATGTTCTAGTCAGTCATGAAGATAGAATGAAAACTACCTTCACTACCAAGTGGGGGACATTTTCCTATCGGAGGATGTCGTTCGGTCTTATCAACATTGGAGCTATCTTTTAGCGCATAATGGACGTAGCATTCAAAGACTTAATAGGTAAATGTATCATTATTTATGTGGATGACTTAACTATGTTTTCTAAAAACAGAAAGGACCACGCTACAGATTTAGCAAAAATTCTTAAGAGATGTATAAGTTATGGCGTGTCTCTTAATCCCAAAATGTGTGTGTTCGGAGTTTCTAAAGGGAAACTCTTGGGTCATGTAATATTAGAAAAGGGGATATCCATAAACCCTAATAAAGTTGAGGCCATCCTAAAATTGACAATGCCAGGGAATAAGAAGGAAATGAGATCTTTCTTCGGAAGGATCAATTTTGTGAGGAAATTTATAACTGGGTTTGCAAAGATTGTCAAACCTCATAATGAAATGATGAAAAAGGATGCAAACATAGAATGGGGTAATGAAGCTAAATCTATTTTTCACAGATTAAACAATCAATTTCTGAGGCACCAGTCTTAACTAGCCCAGATTATTTAAATCCTTTTTATATCTATTATTTTGAATCTGATCATTCATGTGTTGTTATGTTGAAACAGCAAAAAGGTGAGGGAGATAATAGTCCTATTTCTTTCATGAGTTCCCCATTTAAGAATGAAAAAGTTAGATATCCACTGCTTGAAAAGTAGGCTTTCACACTTGTGTGAGCTGTAAAAAAATTTAGACATTACATCCTTCATAGTCAGGTCGTAGCCATCGTTCTTGATCCCGCTGTGAAGTCTCTCCTCATGCAAAGTGAATTGGGGGAGAGAAGAGGAAAGTGGATGGCCATTTTACAAGATTTTGACCTTGAAATACATCCAATGAAGCTCATTCAAGGATAGGGCTTATCTAAAGCCATGGTAGATGTTGATAAGAATATCACTTGCCAGCAATACACAGTGCAACCATTCACCAAGGATCCCTGGTATACAGATCTGATCTTTTTCCTCCTTAATAATAAATGCCAAGATAGGATGAATGATACTCAAAGGAGAGCATTGAGGATGAAGAGTGCTCATTACATGCTAAAGGAGGATCCTTATATAGAAGAAATTTTGAAGGCGTTTACCTACGTTGCTTGGATCAACAAGAAGCAAAACATGCCATTGATGAGTTTCATGGTAGACATGGCATGGGGCATGGGTCTACTGATTCCTTGGCACGTCAGATTCTTAGATCAGGCTACTATTGGCCCCATGCATTCTGAGATATACACCAACACGTCAGGACATGTCACACATGTCAAACCTCTGCATCCAGGGAACATAATCCAATGATTCCTTTGCAACCTATGTACATGAGGTAAGACCATTCACCCAATGGGCACTGGATTTTGTGGGAGTTATTAATCCAAACTCATCTATAGGTCATAAATTCATTCTAATAGCAACTAACTACTGCACATGCTGGACTGAGGCCCATCCCTATAAAAATAGCACCACGGACACAGACATCAAATTTCTCAATGAAAACGTCATAACCAAGTTTGGAGTACCATTTGCGAGCTGGTATGTGACAATGGCCTGGCTTTTTCTTCTACTGAGTTTATTCAATGGGCCTATGAACACAAAATTATTTTGAAATATTCATCTAATTATTACCCACAAGGAAATGGAGTAGTTGATTCTACTAACAAAAACCTATTAGAAGTGATTAAGAAGTTTCTAGAAAACAATCCTAGAGACTGGCATACCCAACTGAGATTTTCCTTATGGGCTGATCGAACTCGCATTAAATTCGCTCTAAGGAATTCACCATTTAAATTAGTCTACAGCCAAGAGCTGGTCTTTCCTATACATTTGCAGATACCTATCCTCAGGTTCATGTAATACTCTTATTCAAAAGATGATAGGATAGAGGTTAGGCTAGCTAATTTGCTAAATATGGAAGAACAAAGAGACGTTGATTTACAACAATTCTCTAAAAATCAAGTTGTAGTCAAACATTGGTTTGACAAGAGGGCCAAAATTAAGTCCCTTAGGATATTAGATCTTGTGTTGCTATGGGATAAAGCTAAGGCGAAGAAAGGAGACCACCAGAAGTTTGATAAACTTTGGTTGGGTCCATATTAGATGGCTGAAATCCTAGGTGAGAATGCTTTTCATTTGAGCACCCTAATAGGAGAACCTATTCCATTGCTTGTCAATGGTCAATTTATCAAGCACTAATTTAGCCCATGAGGATCTAATTCTCTGTTGATTGTATATATCTAATTAGTTGTTCTTTTTTTGGGTGTGTTGTTTGTTCGTTTCTTTTCTTTTGTTTTCTTGTTGTTGTTTTGTTTTATCTTGTTTTTATCGGGGCCCTTCATTTTCTTCCATTTTGAAATGAAGGGGTTGTTATTCAAAGTATGCTAAAGGCACTAGGAGAGAAATCGGTTCAGGTATTTTTAGGTATGTCTATTGAAATATTTCATTCTAAACTTGTGTCTTATGAAGCTTTTAAATAATGGTTTGAAAAGTTATTAAGAATAAGGTATATTGTAAACAATCTCATGAACCATGATTGAAATTTGTCACAAAATAGATAAAACATATGTCTATATGAAATGCTTATTTGTCTTAGGGTGGTTGTATCTTTGATTCAAGCGAAAAATCCAATTCCCAACACTGTCATGAGGTCCACTGTAGTTCTCAACCTACATTTTAGATTAATTGTATCTGAGTATTGAGAAAAGTTAATAAAGAATTCTTACAAGTGAAGCCTATAAAAGAAAGAGAAAAGAGAACCATTGAAAGAAGGAAAACTCAATATCAAATGGGTAATTCAAGTATCTCTATCGGGCCTATGGATGCCCGTCTGGTAGTAGAGCAATACTTTGAGAGAGCTAGAGGTATCTTCGTCAGGGCTATGAACACCTGGCTGGCAGCGGAGCAATGCCCGAGATATTATTGCATGATAGTTAAAGGACTCAACCTATGTAGCTTGAATCTTAGGTATAGTTGATCAGGGGTAAGGAAAGTTTTTATGAAGGAAGATGTATCGTATATGCACACACTCGAATTCAAAATAGTTTATGTTGATTTACATCTGAGAGTCCAGCTCAACCTTGCTCAATATATCTAATCCTACTTGAGTTAGAATGTTTATAAACCAAAGGTTCTAGGAGACTAAATTCTTTGGTGTCTTAAAAATGGGTAAACCATTTTCCTAGCTGAGTCACCATTTTTTATTCCTTGCATAACCACCCCATTTTGTTTTGGATCAAAATGGGTCCCCCCTTGTTTTTTTTTGTCAATTGGTGATTTGTTTGGGTCTTTGGAGTTGTTATTTTTCCTCCTAAGTCCTTGTTTCTTTTGGTCTAGCGGAAGCAGAGTCGGAATGAAAACTGACTTAGAACTTTTAAAGGTTCCAAGTCTAGATTCGATCCCGGTTCCGACCCCGCCCTTGTCTCATTCTTTTCATTGTCTTTTTGTTTGTCTCGCGCTCTTGGGTTCATTTCTCCCTTCAGTTGCTTATCATTTTCTTGTGTTTTGTTTTTTCTCTATAGGGAGCGGAACCAGAATTAGAGTTGAACATGGAACTTTGTAAATGCTCTTAATCCAGTTTTCATTTTGATCCTACTCCAGCTCACTTGCTTTGTGTTTTGTCATCGTTGGTGTCTCGGTCGGGCCCGGTTTTCATTCTAGTCCCCGTTCCTGTCATTTCCTTTTCCCTTGTCTCATTGTTTTTTTCCTTTGTCAAGGGCAGAACTGGAATCGGAAGTGAACTTGGAACTTTGTAAAAATTCCATGTCTGGTTTTGGTCCCAATTCTACCCTGTTTCCCTTTGTTGTCTATCCTTGCCGCGGGACCGAAACTAGGTCCGATGTCAGACAAGAGACTTGGATAAAGTTTCTTATTCTATTCTGGATCCACGTCTGCATCCACCCTGCCTTTGATTTCCACATTGGTTGATTACTCATTCACGTTTTTGGTTCCATTCCCGATCAACTACATTTATTGCATTAATTGCAGCCTCCTCACACATGTGAAATTCTTTTTAAAACTAAATCAAGGTTAACTTGCTCATTATCTTTATTATCTAAGTTGTTTTAGCGAACCAAAGCTAGGGTAACTTCGAGAGGAGCATGATTTGATTGTGGAGGTGTGTTGGTGAGAAAATTCTTATCTAGTTTTAACCTTTCTTGTTGGCCTTTGGAGGTAGGGTCTTTTCCCATTCGTTTCTCGTTTTTTTTTTATGTTCTATTTTTGTGTTCTTGTTCGCGGTGTTCTTGCATGTTCACGAGGCTTTTCTTATGAATCTTCACTCATTCCCTTATGTTTTTTTGGTTTTGTTTTGTTATTTTCTTTTCTTTTTTTCTTTTTTTTGTCTTTTTCATTTTTTTTTTCTCATTCTATTGTCGCTTTCATGGCAGGTCTAATCTATCGTGCCCTAGTTTCTTAACTATGGTTTTGTTTGATGGGTTCCTTTATGCTTTAAATGCTTTAAAATCTATTTAGTGTCCCCTTTGATCTTATTCCCATGTTGGTTCAGTGGTTTTCATGTCGGGTTCTTGATGCACTAATTATCTGAGTTGACGCATCACACAAACTAGGGTTTGTGCGACGACCTTTACAATATCCATCCCCTAGAGTTAAATTTGGTCTTTATTCTGTTAAAGGGTGAGGTTAAGCCCCTTTAGTTGAAGTTCCCTTATGATCCCATGTGACCCAAGTCCTAAAGCTCATGTGACAGCGCCTTTAAGAAATTGCTTCATTTGAATGGTAAAGTAGTGGAAGCAGACCCAGGAATGAACTTCTCTCATAATTGTTTGCATGGGAGTTCATTCCCAAAATGATCCCGCTTCCGATGACTGTTGACTCTGATCTTCATCCTTTCCTTTTGGCAGAAGTGGAATCGGACTAGGGAACAAACTTGGAACTATCGATTGGTTTCGGGTTTGGTTTTCGTTATGATCCCGGTTCTAGTCTTATTCCAGTTCTAGTCTCGATCCCACCTGTGTTAAATGTTTCGTTGTTCCTAATTCTTCTTTGACTCCACTTTCGGTGAATATGAAATTTGACTAAGTATAAAGATTTATCCCAAGGTAGTAGAGAGGTATTGATGATGTAATGATTTTCATGCCTTTGTTCATCTAATCTAGGGTTTTATTGCAGAAATAGAATATATCAGGAGCATCGGAGGAGGCTTCTCAAAGAATCCAACCTACAGAGAGTTCAAGGCAAGGGACCAAGCCTAAGAAGATAAAGGTGGAACAGTTCCCCTACACCTTGAGGTATAAGCACCAAAGTCCTATTATTACAGCTAGCAAGGTGGATTTAGATTGGGCAGACATTACAGACACAAACTTGGGCCCATTCAACTATGAGGAGTTGCATGAAGAAACCTTCAGTGAGGAGGTAATAGGGAGAACGCAAAGAATTGTTCAATCTGGATTAGCACATGTTTCCCTCTTTCCCCTATCAATCTAGTGTCTAGAATTGATACTTACTGCAATTGGAGCCTACAATCCTACTACTAGACAATGTGTGGACTTGTAGGGGAATATCATAATTGATCTAACACCACAGATGATAAGGTTCATGTTCAATGCACCTACCCCATAGAGCCCCAGGAAACTCAATGAGGTAGAATCCCTACAATTATATAGCAACAAGGAGGCTAGCAAGACTCATATGAACAAAAATTGGATGAAAGTGGAGAAGAAATCCTTAGGGGTGATCCCACAATAGTGGTTTACAATATTTGGCCAAACTAGACACTGATTTTATTTTTTTAACTAAATCTTCACATTTGGGCACCTATAGCGATTAAACCGTGAGGAATTTGAAGATGATGCAAACTAGAGTCTTGTCACATTTTGTGTGTAGATTATAAAAATATTTTTTTCATTTTTTTTGGAATCAGATTGCACTTATTTTTCCATCTCCCATGAAAATTGGTTTTTTTCAAAAAATATCATTTTTAAAAAGTGACGCACACCATATAACGCATAACTTTTTTTCCTTGAAAGATAAAATTCCAATTCTTTCAAATTAGATTTTTAACTCTGATATCTAGTGCTTCCACTTGGTTAGATAGTTTTTTATTGAATAGTTTTTCTTTAATCAAGTTTCAAAGTCAAATCAATTACAATTCAAACATAACATATATACGCATAACTTTTATTGTATGTATTGAAATTCTTTTTTTGGATCAAGGACTCCAATATCTGATGCACTCATATTTAAAAAAAAAAAAAATTGATAATCTTCTATTTTTCCACTTGTGCAAAACAAAGAGTTTTGTTTTCAGTGAAAAACCTATATTTAATAAAACTTAAAAAACAGATAGATAATATAATCAAAACATATTAAAATTATATTTGTTGGATAGCTCCTTTTGAGGGGAACCTGATACTAGTTGTATATCTGAGATCTCCTCCATTTTCATTCTCAAATCGAGCTTTGAAGTGCAAAATTCTCAGCAATTTTGGTGCCTCAAGGGGTGAGGGTGAAAAAATGTGGGTTCAGTCGAACAGTTGTTCAGTCGAACAAAAAAATAATGTTCGGTCGAATAGGGGTTCGACCAAACCCATGTTCAACTGAACCCACATAACATAGAATAAAAAAATTGATTTCAAATGGGTTCGACCGAACATTCTAAAGATGTTTGGTTGAACACCTTCTTTTAAAAATTAATTTTTAATATTAATATAAATATTAATTATATTCTTTTTAAATGATGACTTGAGAGAAAGGTGTGGAGGGAGTGGGGGTAGGCGGCAGGGCTTAAATTTGATGACCATATGACCATATCTAGAGATTTTTGCCGTAGAATACAATCAAAATTTTAAGAAGATTGTATTAGATAAAAGGAGATATTTTGGATAGACTGTCAAAATTTATATAGAATTATAATGATATATATGTTTGATTTATATATAATTTTACATACACTAAGGTATATCATAATTTTTTAAGGGCACCCTTCAATAGATAACCGTCATTAAAAAATTTGTTTATAGGCAAATTCGACCATCAAATTTAATCCTTGGTAGGAGGGAG
>VDFB02047230.1:585991343-586115887 GCA_007258455.2 Sequoia sempervirens | reverse complement strand
CTAAAAATTGTAAACCTATTATTGTGGATCACCCGATGAAATTCAACAATTTTGGCACTCTAACTCTAGATTTACATATGAGGTTGGAAACAACATTTTTTATACTATACCTAGGCCATGATTTTGTTATGAGTACAAACAGTTTATGATAGAAATACATCCATTAATGCTGAGTTAAAAGCACGAATTTCATGAATCTCAAACATTATTCCAATAAAAACATTAAAAATAATGAAATTCTCTTTTCTTAACGCAAGAATCAAATTTTTCTATAGAAAAATGTGATCAACATAGATTAAATAACAAATAAAGCATAAATCAAATACTTTAATAGTATAAAATATAAAATGTAACCGAGCATTTGTGGGTTTGCATCCCACCAAGCATGTCAATTTGTAAGCATTGAATTTAAATAAATGAGACATTGAGGAAAATAAATGTAGACTTCAAATTGAATTAAAAAATCACCTCTAATAGAGTGAAAAGATGAATTACACAAAAAATGAACTAAAATTATAATGAAATACATATTGACAAATGGATATATCTTGCAAATGATAAAACATTTATTGCCCAACTAGATAAAATATACTTGCTCAAAATTGAGACGATGAAATGATGGATTTGATCTCAATTTATAGATTTTTTATATGATGGATAAATTGCTAGGATTTGATCATGTATCATGAGTTTAAAACCCAATTAAAATGTGGCTACTATTATTACCTAATTAACTAATTTATTTATTTAATGAAATTTCTTAATTATTTTGATCAATGAATTGATTGAATTATTTTCAATTTTTATCTAATTTGATTAAATATGTTAAATAATTTGATTGATATATAAACTAATTTATCATAATTTTCATCAACTCAATACTTATTTATTTAATTTTTATTTATGGTAGGTTTTCTTAATCAATTTTGTCTATATATGATTGCTACAATCCTATTTGATGGGTCTCTTGGTTTTGTCCCTACACCTTCATGATTTGTGGGTTGACATGCCCTTCTCTATTTTGTACTTTACTATGGAAATTTTTACAATAAATATTTTAATTAGTTTAGGCCTTGATCGTTTTAGGTCTGAAAAAAAAATTAATTTGATTTTGATAAAGTGTAGGAATTAAGGTATCATGAATTTTGTTAATAAGTGGATGTTAGGTGTTCGGGTGGGGACCATGGTATGGATATGAAGTGTATGTGAGATTTAGTGTCTACAAAATCCAAAGGTAAATCAAAATATTATAAACATCAAACTTTTTTTGGAAGGATAATATAAAACCAAATCTAAACACAATATAAACATTGTAATCACAACCATACGTACTATATATATGAGATTGCATACAACCATGTGTAAAATTTACAACCATGTAAAATTTATTCATATGTTGTTTATTAAGAAAAAATGTCATAAATTATATTTCTAGAAATAAAAAGGACTACAAATATGGAGGGAAAAAAATAAATAATCTCAACATAGCAAGGATTTTACAAAGTGATAGATAATTTTCTCAAAAGAAAAAGGATGTGTTGTGCACAAGACAACAAACCACTTTTTCATGTTTTTTGATGTCTAAATATTTACTTTCCATACATGTTTGTGAATACCACATAAATTGAGATGCACGATTATTTTAAAATCTTCACATGCATCTTAAAGTGGAAAAAAATGTAATGATAAAATTTGCATATCCATATTATTCCTATTGTATTTTTTGCCTCATTTTGAATATATATATATATATGGTGTA
This sequence comes from Sequoia sempervirens, assembly GCA_007258455.2. Lineage (NCBI taxonomy): Eukaryota > Viridiplantae > Streptophyta > Pinopsida > Cupressales > Cupressaceae > Sequoia > Sequoia sempervirens. The sequence continues at coordinate 586,114,128 of VDFB02047230.1, read as the reverse complement.
ATATTGTGCAAAGTGGTAATAATTCCCCTAGAGTTTATGACCTATTATATAGACATAAATCAAACACTTGAACTCCATTTTTTCCTTACACACATCTTATCAAAGCATTTTTTTGACACATATCCACCTATCCACACATCCACTTTTCCTAATGAATCTTATGTGTATGTCTAATGGTGGCATGTGGAAGGATAAATATGGCTATTGAAAACTTTACCATTATCTTGACAACTAATTATGGCTATATGATTATCTTATTGTAATGAACCTAAGTTCATTCAATAGATATTAGTGAAGTTGAATTAGGAAGCATGGATTGTGCTTTATTATACACATTTTACGTTTAAAAATATGGGTCTAATTTTTTCAATATTGAAAGTTAGTTAAATTTCTTCAATAGTATATCCAAGGTATAGGGATATATTAGTGGTAGGAGTAGTGTAGGATAAAAAGGAGAATGTATAAAGAGGGGAAGGTCTAGAAAGGTAATGACATGGTAATGGAAGGAGAAGTTACACTATAAGGTTATAGGAGGAATGGTATGAAGAACATATCTGTATAGGATAGTGCTAGTAGTAACAATGGTCTGAACATATATAAAAGGATGGAAGATAAGAAAAGTACTAGTGGAGAGAAAGGCGGTAGGACATGGGTGGTCGATCCCATGGAAGTGGTAAATATAGTATGATAGGAGGAATCATTATAAGAGGATGAAGGGTAGATGGATGCATAAAGGGTACAACATTATTAAAATCCATTAGAGTGGTAATATTATGAATAGTATTAATTCCCTAAGGATAGTCGGGTAAGTGCACCAAGATGGTTCCCAAAAAGGGGGCTTAAGTGGCCACTTTTTTTCTGAAATCAGGAAATGTTGACCTTGGACATGAAATTGAGGATAGTTACACTCAAAATTTTGAGATGGAACACAAACAAGGATCGAAGTGCTCCGAGTCTACTTTCTAAACTACTAATTTATTTTGAAAATGGTTGAGATTAAGGGGTTCAAAAGAGGGTTGTACATAAATTGGTATTGTTTTTGTCAAAAAAACATAACATAGCAACTCTTGTACGACCTGAGCACGATGAACTTTTTTGTAGTATTTTTAAAATCGTTATAGTCAAAAGTTAGCTAACAGCATCCAGTTGATGCACAATTTTTCTAATAATTTTTTAATGAATATTTGATTTTTTACGAATTTTCTAAGTGGGCACTTCCTGAAAAGTGGAATTTTGGTCGTGCTCCCCCTACAAATTTTTGAAAATAATTGATTTTATTTTTCTTTTCTTTTTTTAAATTTGTAGAATGGATTATAGTTTCTAAAAATGTAATTTATTTGAAATTTTGATGAATGGTTAATTTATAACAAAAAAAACACCAAACATTGGTTTTTAGCAGAAAACAAACATACAAACAAAAGAAATTATGGATGAAAGGCTTAACATTGTCAAAAAGTGAAAAAAGTTACATTGTTGGATAGCTAAGAGAGAACTTAATATTACCCATGTGTTCGATTTTGTCGATATTGAACCAGATGCAATCTTGATGGTGAGCACAGACTCAATTATGTGAAAAATTATAGAATTTGCAAAAACACGTCTCTAGCCTTGTTAGGAATGCCCTCCAAGCCTTTGGGCTGGTATCCCGAGGAAAATAATTTCACTTTTTTCTTTTTTTTTAACGCGAAATAACGCGAGCGCATTATAACGTGCTCGCATTATAACGCAAGCGCATTTTTTAAAAAAAATTTGAAAAGTGGCCACAAAATTGGTACCCAACTTCATGCACCCGCCCCCACCTAATACATTATATAAATTACTAGCCAATGAGTGAGGATATTTAGGGTGGAGAGGTGCATCAATACGTAATTATCAATTTAGGAAAATATCTTGTTTACCAACATATGTATCTAAATCATAGTCTCAAGTGATCATTATTTTTCATCTTCTTTAATGTGGCTCTTTATATGGTTGTCATTAGCTATTATATGAAAAAATGATTCAATCGTCATTTTATTTGCTAGTCATATTAGAGTTAAGATGAAAACTCCATAAAACAAGATTTTAAAGGATATTAATTTAACTAGATAAAAGATCAAGGAAAACACTCTCAAACATGCAATATACCCCAATTGCTTAAACAATGCATATTTCCTAATAATGTGTGCAACTAAAAACTAATAACATGTAATGAATGGATGTAGGTGATAATAATTAAATAATCCTAATTGAACTAGGGTTGTCCTTTTTATATATTTAAAAAGTTGTAAGAGCATTGTATGAAATTGTAAGATGGGAATTACTTATGAAATGTTATATGACACATAAGAGAATAAAAAAGGGGGTTACACTAGAATATTGATTAGAATTATGAAAATCATCAAGATCATCTTAAATAATGGGTTTGAATATGTCAAAAATGGAGTGTCGGTTATGAGGAGGATTTGAATTTTTTTGACAAGATGTAAAGCATTTGCTAAATACATCCTATAAACCAAGTCAAGGAATATGATGTTGAAATTTGTGCCAAATTTGGTGCCATTTTTAGGTCATTATTTTGGCTCATGGCTTTGGTTAAACCACACTTTCTTTATGGTTTAAATTTTTTCTATTTATGGGTGCTTGAGATGGAGAAAGCATAATGATTTTGTAGGTATCATCATGCTACTAGAAATTACTCCATATTCACATGTTTATGATACTACTATAAGGGTATGCACATGAATATTTTATTGTAAATGATATTATTATCAAATAATATATAATTGGTTCATGTTTTTGGTTGTGGGATTTTTCTTCCAAGAGGATTTTCCCATGTACATAATTATTTTATAAATTTATAATTTATACATTTTTCTTGTAACTAAAATTAAATCTATTTATCCATAGCTTTGATTGTTGAAATGGGAAGGCATATTTCATTTACACAAGACAAAAATGTATGCAAAATGGGGAAGCAAAATACTGTATGTTGAAAACGCTTTAAAAAATTTCAAACAAATGCAATTTGAATTCAACAAATTTGAAAAAAATTGCATTTAGGGTTTCGAAATTAAACAAATAGATGCATTTTGAACTCTAAAAAAATTGAATTTTAAATACCTAGTGCTTGATAGTGCTTGATATGCAAACCAGAATGATGAAATTTGGAGAGACGAACTTAAATTTTCTTTCACTGGAAAGAAAAAATCTGTTTGGTCATCGTCACGCTCTCGGTTCGCCGCACGCACCAGGGAAAGTGACTAGTAAAATTAGAAAGTAAAAGTGATAGTTGAAAATTAGAGAATTTTTGGTTTTTGTCATATTTAAGGGGTTCGGTCGAACGTATGTTCAACCGAACCCATTTAAATATGATTTTTTTTATTTAGGTTATATGGGTTTGGTCGAACCCCTTATGAGGTTCGGTTGAACCATTGGGTTCGACCGAACCCATTGAATATGGTGAAAAGGAAAAAAGTGAAATTTCCTTCCTCTTATAAATTGTAAACCACTATTCTAAAGCCACCCTTAGCCAAACTCCATGATCAGCCCAAGAGATCGGATTTCACCAAGGATATTGGTGATATAATTATGATGCTCTCCAAGGTATTTGGAAAAAGGGATTCCTCATAGATCAAGGAATGGATGTTCCCATTCATTCAAACCATTTTGGATGGAAAGCAGTAGTTTGATTGGTTGATGATCTTGTCAGAGTGTCTTCATAATCAGATACTCAAAGTGAGGGACACAAAATGCTTCTTCATGACTTCCTATGTCATATATGCAACTACAAGAAGAGGTAAAGAGGTAAAGAGGTATCTTTCCTAGTTTGAATGCAGTTGGGGTATTGGGAGAAGCCCCTGGATAGAAAAAGGTGTGGGATGACTATGACCAGCTAACCTTGTAGACTTTTGAGTCACACTATAGAATATTTAATGATGCATTCATGTATGTTATCAATAACCAACTAAAAGGAGATGCAGGATATAGATTGAGCAGAGAAGCCATGGAATTATTGCAGAATGGGGACATTGGTACATCCAATACCCCAAGTTCACTTATTTTAGGTTGTTTGGTTTTCATGGCCACCCTCATTTACTGCCCAGGTGTTGCAATAACAGGATTGTTTTGATGGAGTTTATCTATCAAGCTATAGCAGTTAATCTCAAATTCACTAGCAAGCATAAGACGGGTTGTCACAAATTCACCATGAAATTGGGTGAGAATAGTTGTGCACACAATGGGCAGCCAAGGTAATTTATGATGAGTTAATCTATTTGAAGTTGGGCTTGTATACCTCTAGGAAGTATTTTGATCCCAAGCACAAGATGTGAGGTTTGCTTCCTACTATTTTTGATAAAAAATTCAATATGCTGGAAGATTTTTGGATAGATCTATAGGATGACTATGATTTGAGAAGAAGAAATTATGAAAGATTTCCCATTCCACTCATGGTTGAATATGGGGTGAAGGAGAATATTCCTGATACTTTCTCAGATGATGGGGTAACCTTGGATCCCCAATATTATGTTGAAAATATAGTCACTAAGGACTTGGATCCAATGGATTGGGATGCAGAGGAATCCATTGATATCAAACAAATTGCAAGGCCAGTCTTAGATAGAAGTATCCAGTTGTTCGTTATGAGAATCAAGGAGCCACAGGCTTAGACCTCTAAAAATAGAAACGCTACAGGTACCACTCAAGGATACAGAATAACAAAAAAGGACAGCTCCTAAGGAGCCATTGAAGTTCTTCCCTCCCAATTCTAGAGAGGAGCTTGAGGCTATAATTCTTGCTCAAGATGTTCCTAAGGAACATGGATAAGAGGCCACAATAGAACCTGGTGTTTCAACAACTATTGAAATTGAAACATCAACTCAACCTCCTCTTGCAGAGCAACTAATTGAGGAAATTCCTATTGGAACCCTTCATAAGGAAGTTGAATCCTTGAAAGGGAAGGAGCCTGAAATTGAAATCCATGACATTGATATAGATTATGAAGTTACCCAATCTGATAAGGAGGCTAACATGGTTTCCTCTCATGAGGAACTGAGGAGGATCAATGGAAGTTGTTTGAAGATGTCAAGAAAGAAGCATATGCCAAGGCACAAGCTAAGGAAGTTGCCAAAAAGAAGGAAATTGATGCTAAGGCACAAGCTGATGCATTGGCTAAACAATAAGAATTGGTGGCTAAAGCCAAGGCTAGGGAACTTTCTAAACAACGACAAAAGGAGTAGGAACTCAAGACCAAAGAAGAAAGAGATAGATTGGCTATGATACAGAAGATCCATGAACTGGAAGAGGATAAATCTCAATAAAGAAGGGAAAGGGAAGCCCTTGAGGCTAAATTTAAAGTTGTTAAGGAAGCTCATAAGAGGAAAGAGGAGGAAGAGCGCCTACAAAGAGAAAAGGAGGCTGAAGAACTTGCTCAGTATGAACAAAGGTCTAAAGAAGCATGGGATAAGGTTAAAGAGCTTGAGAGGAAAATAGATCAAATTTATGAGGAGGCTGGAAGAAGAATGTTTGAAAAAGGAGTTAGAGGCTAAAAAGTTGCAAGAGAAAAAGGACAAGGTAGAAGGGTATGTGCAAGATCATCATGGAAAAAACAAGCCCTTAAGTGACAAAAAATTCAGAAAAATCAAAGTTAGACAACTTGACGTAAAAATTTGTATAAGTTATCTATATTATTTCAAAAATATGTAAGAATAGAATCTGTAGAAAATTGAATGCAATTTCTAAACTACTAGGTTTGTTTTAGAAAAAAAATCTATTTGGTGAAAATTTGAAATTTCAAAGGAGTAGTACTTAAATTTTAGGGAAAAAATAAGAAGTAGGTGTCTTTCTGACCACCCTCACCACAATAAAATGATAATATTATTTTATAATACTTTATATATGCGTAGATGACTCATGTCTTGATGTGATGCATATATTTTTGTAATTGTTTTCCAAGTAAATAATTAATTATGATTTTTTTATTACAACTTTTAAAAAATATAAAAAACTCGTATGTCTGGCCACCTTAACTTGGTCAAAACTTCATGAAATTCATTTTTTCTTTTTTTAATCCTATAGTATGTCAAGCATAGAATGTGACGCATGTTTTGGATTCAAAAAATGTTATACCATTTGAAAGCTATAGATGTTTTTCAATCAGCCTATCAATTAGGATTTTAGTCATAATTCGAATAGAAAATGAATAATAATTACTTATTAAATTCAAAATAAAGCATAATTTATATTGGTGGAAAGCTTAGAATCTCCTTTAAAAACCTTTTTCATTTCATCAATTTTTGGTAAAAGGAAATTCATCAACCACATACCCATCATATTGCCACTTTTTGGCCCATCATGATCCTGCACATACCCAGAAGTTGAAAGACTAACAAAAGAACCTACAGAAAGAGAACAACAATAGGTACAAGAGGTTGACTCTCAACCTAGGACCACCATATTTCAACCTCTTTCTTCTGCTACTACTGCTTCTTCTTCCACACAAGTGATCACCACTCCTGGTACTCCAACATGGCTCAAACTAGACCTGGAAAGGAAGCAAATAGTTCAACTTCAGCCTTTGAATTGGGATGAGATGATGAAGGAGATTGAGAAAGAGAGGCCTAAGAAGAAGGCCAAGTTCCTCCATTCCACTAAGCTCGTGGATGGAGGTGAGATTATATTGTTGAATACACTATTCTAATGGTGGACAAAGATAGACAAGATATGCAAGTAGCTGATTTCCAATTGGGCGCTATCAATTTGGGGAGACCTACAACGAATCAACAAATGAACCTTATTAAAATTGTGGCTTCCTCTACTAATTCTAGGATGATCAAAGATAAACAAAGGAAGGATGAACTTAAGGCCCAACTGGATCAGTTGCATAAATTCTTGAAGGATGTCTCCACTCTGGTTTCTTAACAAGTTGCTGCTCCAGAGACCCCAATCTTACTAATTAAGAAAGAGGCTGATGCCTTAGTGCAAATGAGAAGTAAGGTGGGAATGCTTGATAGGTGGATTGATCGGCTCAATCAAGAGCTTGGTGAGGTGTTGGCTGATAGTTTTAAAGTGCATAAGGGTGCACTAGAACTAGTAGAAGAAATGAATCAGCATGTTGAAGTCTTGGAGAAACAAGATGAGGAGTATAGAGAACATGTCAAAAAATTAAAATACATCAGCAATGTGCCAAAGCCAACTCTCTTGGAGCAATCAATCCTTGAAGAGGATAATGTAGATTTTATTGAGAAAACATTGAGCATAATCTGGTTTAGATCCAAATTCATCTATGAACATAAGAATGAAGTTCAAGAAGCTAGTAAGGACTTGAATGAACAGATTGATGAATTGGAGGTGGTGATTTCTATTATGGTTAATGTGGACATCCTTGTTAAAGAGGGTCTTCCTCTGGATAAATTGAAGGAGAAATGGAGCAACAGATTTGAGGAAGTGATGCAAAAAGAAGATGATGGTGAAGACTTGTTGTTGGATAGACTCATGGACATCAAGGATGAGGTGAAAGCTGCTAGGAGGGAGTTGATCAAATTGAAAGATATGCAAGAATTCACCTCGGAAAAGTTGAAAAGAATCAAGTTTGAAGATAATTGGGTAGATGGACCTGATGAGGACATTCTTCAACAAGTATTCTCCCGCTATGATGAATATCTCCTTGATCAAGCAACACAGGAATGAGCTGGAAAATGAACGTTTTGTTTCGGTGGACAACTTCCTCTTTTCTCTCCTACTTTGCAAGGTTATGACATGAACCGAATTGCAAATCTCATAAATTAGTTCTACCATCCTCCTTGGGTGTCAGATTTTGGACAACAGGGCTATCAGCCATTGAACTGAAGATCAGCCACTTCATCTAATTTTGATTCCTTAATTAGTGGATCTCAGTTTTTGATTGAGAGAAATTAGTGCATAGTCTCCCTATATGTAATTTTGAGCTCCATTTTGTAAAGGTCGGCTAATTGAAGAAGGATTAGCCACCTGATGAGATAGCAGATAGTATTGTTATAGTCTTAGGATTTCACAAGCTTTAAGCAAGATACTTTAAAAACTTTGTTGTACTTAGATAATTTTACAATTTTATATAGTTTTATGTTATTGTCAAGTTTGGACCTGAATGATAATGCTAATGAATTATAATCATTTGTATGATAGTGGATGTTGTGCATAATTGTTTTCTATTTGATGCAAATCAATAGGGGAAACCGGATCTAAGATTATTTCATTGAATTGTCTATGAATGGAATTCATTTATGTCTATTTGATCTGATTTTAGCAATGAGTGGGTGATATGTTTTGATCTTGAAGTAAAGTTTTGATGAATGGTTGTGATTGTTGAATTAGCACTATGAATGTATGTAATGGTGTAGGTTATGCTATGGATTGCATCATGTTATGGTTTTGGTTAGTTGAAGAAACACTCATTGTTAAGGTATACGTCTAGATGTGAATAAGTTTTATTCATATTTTGCTATTTTGAAGCCTTGATCTATCTATTTATATTTATTTATACCCCCCCAAACTTAAGTTAATTGATATGATGTAGTTTGTATTCCTTTATACCAGTAGGCCCCTTGAATATTACAGTTGCGTTGGCCATTGAGTAACATCGGCATAGTTGAGAACCAACTACGAGGACCTTGGAAGATAGATTGCTTTATGTTATCTTTCTTTTTCAAGAGAAATAGGATAGAGATATTTTGTTTAATGTTGTTGTGCTATTTTGACCATCAACACTTACATGATTGAATTTGAAATAATAGATCTCGAGAAACTAAGTTACAAAGACATCCAAGAGATTTTTTATGTTCAATCATCTATTTTATATTTCTATCATTATTTGTTGGCTCAAGTACCTTATTCTCAACATATAGAGAGTGACCTAGATTCATTAAGGCACTCCATGTATGTTGATACCAAGTTAAATAGTTATATGGTGTCAGTAAAGGAACCATAGAATGATCCATGAAAAAGAAGAGCACTAGAAAACTTACCAAAAGAATGCACCAAGAGACCCCCCCACCCCAAATCACTCAATCAAGAATCCCCCCAAGATTATGATTTGGCACTTTATATGTAAAGTGATTATATTGTCACTTTCCAAAAACATCAAAGTGGACTTGATCAAGTGCTTACAGATGCCAAATTTAACCAAAAATCAAAATATATTTTTAGTTAGAATGAGATTAATATGATGACACCAATAAAAATTATTGTAAAAATTATGCACTTTCAAAGAAAACTGCACCAAAAAAAAAAATCATAGGAGCAAGAATGGGAAATCTTGCATCAAAAAAAATCTAATGCTTGATTGTTTATCTTAATTTTTTATTTTCAAGTTCAATGAGTAAATTTATTTAAATATAGTTAAAAGTTTTACTTTTACCAATGGTAACCTAGAGTCCATTTACTAATACCTTCCTAGAAATGATTTAAATTTTATTAATTAATATCCAAAAATATATTTTGTAGCATTGGAATTCTTAGTTCACCTCCAGAAACCACTAGGTGCCAACGAGTGTGCTAAAATGTACTTTAAATTAATAATTTATTGTTTTCAAAGCTTGTACATTGGAAATGAAGAGGCATATGTGAGATAATTATGGTGGATTCCGAATAGGAGTTAATCATCTATTATTGTGCCAAATTTTATATATTCCCATCATTTGTTGAAAATTTTTGATTTGAGATAGATGGGAAGTCAGTAAGACGAAAAAAGAAAAAGAGTGTTGGATAGAAGAAATCAGCCATGGAGGCATAATGAAGAGTGTAATTTATAGGTTTTATTGAGACTATGTAGGTATGAGCAACTAAAAATTGAATATTTGAAGTTATTTCATCAATAAGTTTCTCAGTTTTAAGATTTCGGAGATTCAAATGGCAATGAAATTGAAACTATTTTGATTGTTGTCTTGATCTAGTTGATGGTAATTGTGTGAGAATTTTTACATTCATTGCATCTATGACATGAGGCCTTGAGGTCCTCATATGACTATAATTTTAAATTTTAATAATTAATTGGATGATTTAATTGAAAGGGTTTCATTTGAAGTTAGCTTGTGTAGCTAAGTTTGTTGTAATGGTTCAAAGATTAAGTTTTGAGGGGAAGTAACCTTCATATTTTTATTTTTATTTTGTCATTAAGCTAAGTATGTGGTTAGGGGAAGTCCCCTTGTATTAAATGGTATCAGGTAGGAGTTCTTGAGTGTAAAGATAGAGCACCAAACATGAGGCAGTTTGCACCAACATGTGAGGTTGGATGAAATTTGAATGAGAACATGTTGGTTGTCTAGTAGAGATTAAGTTGGATAGAAGGTGTATGAACTTCCTCCACTAAGAGAAAGTGGGTAGGATTTTTGAGAGGTCCATCTTCCAATATCTTTGTTGAGTAGAGGATAGTTTTATTTATGTGCAAGTGTGTTGTAGGGAGGATACATATAATTACAAAGAGAATATGATTTGAATTTTCTTTTAGTTGATGTTGTATCTATAGGTGTGTGTGTGTGTGTAGGTTATATATTGTGAGTGTGGGGAAAGTTTTGAAAAAATCTCAAAGAGGAATAGTATGATATTTATCTTAAGAACCTGGGCTTTAGGAATTTTTGTGCTTGAGAGTAGAGAGAAGATTATTGATTGTGCTTGATAATCAGATGCAGAAGACACTACAAGTTTTCAAAGAAAATAGAAAAGAAGAATAGAGGTAAGGGTGATTCTTATTATTTAAATAATCAAAAAAAAAAATTATAGGTGAATCAATGTGTGCAAGAAAATATGAAGAAGAAAATAATGAGATTTCAAGCATGGAGGTGATGGTAACTAAAAATTCATATGAATATAAATGTATTACAATAGGATTTGATGTTGTAATAGAGATTTGTGAAGAAGTTTAAATACATGAGAAGGAAAATGAAAGTGTAGTGGTAGATTAGTTTTTGGAGGACATTTTGGTGAATATGGATCAAAAAATTGAGGAAGAGAGCAAGGGTGTGTTTGTAGATGTGATGAAACTAATTGCAAAAGAAGGGAATAAATAAATTTATGAAAATGAAAAAGTGGAAAGAGAAGAGGTAATACGAGAGTTCTTTAATTTTCATGTTGTAAATAATGCTTATTTGAGTATAGGCATGAAGGTGTATGAGAAGAAAAGAAGTGTAGAAGAAGAAGTGGATGTGGAGAAGGTGTAAGAAAATTTGTATTTTCATATTTTAAGTTGTAATGCTAATTTGAGTGTAGGTGTAGTGGAGAACGGAAAAAAAAGGAGAGACTTTTGGTGGAGGATGTCATCCAATGGTGGATTAATTTCCATAATAAGAGGAAGAGAGTTGGAGAGTGGTGAAATGAGGATTTGCATTTGGAGGAGGATGAAGATTGTTCAAGCAAAGTGTTAGAAGAGGAGAAGGAAGAATAATTCAAAGACACCTATTGTAGTAATGGAGTTTGTTGCATATTGTTTGTAACCTAGAAGGGTGATACTATCACTTAACTCTATTTTTTAAGCCAATCTCACAAAATTTTCTTACTCCAAGTGTCTAATACAAGAAAATCTTGGGTGCAAGGGAAATCTTGCAAAAAAAATCTAGTGTTTTCTTGTTTATCTTAAATTTTGTTGTTTTTAGGTCTGATGAATAAATTTATTATTTGGTTAAAGTTTTAATTTTATTGACAATAACCTAGAGTCCATTTATTATTACCTTGTTAGAAATAATTTAAATTTTATTATTTTATTTCCAAAAATAATTTTGGATTGTTGGAATTGTTGGGAAGCCTCCAAAAACTACTAAGCACCAATAGTATGTTGAAATACATTTTTTTTTTCATAACTTGGGCATTGGAAATGAAGGAGAATATACCAAATAATTGCAATGGATTCAATTAAAATTAAGTTACTCATCCATTATTTTTCCAAAATTTATATATTTCCATCATTTTTTGAGGAAAACTTGATATGGGATAGACAGGAATTTGATAGGATAAAAATAAGCAAAAGAGGAGTGTTGAATAGAAGCAATCAGACATGAAGAAATTATGAAGAGAATATGTTACATGTTTTATTGAGTTTTTATAGGTATAAGAATCTATAAATTGAATATTTGAAGTTAATTCATCAATAAGTGTATCAGTTTTGAGGTTTCAGAGTCTTGGATTGAAATGAAGTTGAAATTATTTTGGTATTGTTGTCTTAATCCAGTTGATGGTAATTGTACATGGGATCATTTTTACCTCCATTTCATCTATAACATGATGCCTTGAGGTTCCCATATGATAGTAATTTCAATTTTTAATTATTAATTAGATAATTTAATGGAAAGGGTTCATAATTTGAAATTAGCTTATGTAGTTGAGTTTATTGTAATTGTTCAGAGATTAAGTTTTGAGGGGAAGTACACTGCATATTATTTGATTAATTTTATGTTGTTAATTTGATTATATGGTGAGGGGGAGTCCCCCGTGCATCATAAGACCATGCAAGTATTTTCAAACATCCCAATTTATAAAAAAGAGGATGGAAAATTGAAGTGACTAATTATTCTTGAGTTTATAGGTAACTTCTTTACAAATATAGTGTCCTAAATGTTGTGGGTTAAATCTTTTCAAATTAGGTTTTTTAAAATAATCTAATGTTCATCATAACAAAGGTAAGGCTTATAGAGAAAAATAAGAATTGAGTAAATTGGGATAAGTTCAGCTAATATTATCAACCACTTATTGTGGTATATGGTGCCCCAAAATTATATTGGAAGAACATTTGAATGCTTTACTCTTGTAAATTTGCATATATGCCTAAAATGACATTAAAATTGTATTCTATTTTTTTATGTTTTAGAGCTTCGTAGCTTATATTCTTTAATACCAATACTATATCCCATAAATATACATTTTATAGATTTAATAATCTAGCTTATTCCTTATGTCTTTAAGATTACACATATAATAATTACAACTAAAAACCCTTGAATGTTTGAGTGAGGGTTTCTTACCAATCCATGATTCATTTGGATCTTTATCTAGAAATATTGAGGTGAGTGAACTATTGATAAAATAGAAATATTTTTTAATTGCTTCTGCTCAAAATTTCCTATCTAAACCTACATAACTAAGCATGCTTAAACCCTTATCCATCATAGTTATATTCATTCTTTCAGCAACTCCAATATGTTGTGGTTTATAAGGAGTGTGCTTCTACCTTTCTATTCCGCATTGCTTGTAGAACTATTCAAATATATTTAAGCAATATTCTTCACCATTGTCATTTCTCAAAACCTTGATATTTTTTTGTTTGATTTTCTACCAGGGAGCCTTAAAAAAATTAAATTTATTGAAATATTTTGATTTATTTTATATAAAATACACCCAATTATTCCTTAAGAAGACATTTATAAATGTAAAATAGTACATATATTTTCCAAGTGATAGAACTTTTTCCAATCCAAAACATCACTATACATTAAATATAAAATTCATTCTAATCTTGTAACACTACTAGGAAACTTTACATGATTTTTCTTTCTAAATACATAGTTCTCAGAAAAAATTAAAGTATAGAGGGAAATCATAAATTCCTTCAATTATAACTTTGGTTTTTAGATTTCAAAGACCTTTCTCTCAAAAATGTTCTATCCATTGATTCCATGCCATTGTTTATTGTACAGGAAATCTAGGAGCTTGATCTACAATATTATTTACTTAAATAACATGAGAGGTATTACATCAATGACTTACAATACTTGCATCAAGTTTAAAGTAAGTTCCTAAAGGAGATCCTTTCACAAATACCATAGCACCACACATTTTTTTATAGCTACCCTTATTGAATACCAACTGCATATCTATATCATTCATATTTCTTACAAAAATTACTTTTTTTCAAACCTAGAATGTGTAACTCACTAAGAAGGCTTTTAATTCTCCCATCTTTTAGCTTCAATTGTATTCTTCCTTGAACTTTAATCTTATATGTCAAACCATCTCCTAAGAATAATTTATCTCAATTGATTCATGCATATTCACTAAACCGCCTCTTATGAGACATATGAAAAAGAGGCGCCTAAATCTATCAACCATTTATCACATTCATCTAAGCTTATAGAAACCAAAAATATCTCCCTTGAATCTTTAGTTGAGATCTTTGGTTTTATAGAAGAAGCTTATTTAGATGAATTTGACTTTTCAATGTGTTTTGATCTACAATCCTTGTTATAATGCCCTAGTTTACTACAATTCTAGTTCTTTCTCTTAATTTTATTTGGAGATTTAGATTTGCCTCTAGATTTTGATCTCTTGTCCCCTAAATTTTCATCTTTAGAATTATTTTTATTCCTTTCATGAGAATGACCTCTTACAACCAAGATATTCTTTGATCAAGGTAATCTTCTAAATTTTTTATTTTTATCTCTTCTAATAGCATGGATGGTACTATGTGCTCACTCTTTAATTTAGAAGTAGCACTAGTGATTACAATTACTAAACTATCTTTAGAGTCAATAAGAAATAAATAAAATTAGCACTTCAATAGATAATAACTTACCACAATATTGAAGGCATTTAAATGTTTAGTCAAGGAGTCACCATCATTCATCTTCAATGAATATGAATTATTTTGAAGAAAAAATTTATATGATAGATCTTTTCTTGATACACAATACCCAATTTATTTCATAACTCTTTTGGTGTGGATTTTATTTATACATTTAGTAAAGTTGAATCTGAAAAACGTAATATGATTGAGCTCCTTGCCTTCCTATCAAGAATCAACCAATCTCCATCCTTCATACTAGTTGGTTTTGTTGATGATACAACAATCCACTAATTTCAAGTAAAGAATTTAGCACAATAAAAATTCACTATTGCAAAAATTCAACTATTCTTCAATAGAATAATAGATCTCTTTTACTTCACCTTTAAAAATGAAAAGTATACAACACTTATCTAACAATGACAACAACAACAACAACAACAACAACAACAACAACAACAACAACAACAACAACAACAAAACTTAGAAATAAGTAGAAACTTTAAGAGCTTGATACATTGAGGTTACTTTTGATATTGTCTCGTCTGATAATAAGCAACACTGAAATGATCGTGCAATGTGTGCTCCTACAGCTCTCCTCTCCATTCCACCAAGTCATTCAAGCATAAACAAACAAAAAAACATCTTATTATATTTTCCGGAGAAAATAAAGAACTCAATTGCTTCATCATAATGAACTGCTTCCAAGGAATCATGGTACAACGAAAATGAAGAGCACTCCTAAAAGGATAATCGAGGATCAAATCCAAGTGTGGTAAGGCAGCAGAAGGTTTTCGAGTAGCAGTTATAGGGTACTTTGAAGTGTTGGCTCGTGCTTATAAATCTAAAAGACCATGGATTTTTAAACACAATTTTTGGTCCAAGAAAGCTCACTCAGTGTTAAGCTAGCCAAGATTTACCAAAAATAAAACAACACAAAAAAAAAAATTATGAAATTAAAAAGCCATCAATGACTCTTTGTACAAAACGAACTCTACTAACATAGACCTGGAAGAGCATCGCAGTCCATCTAGAAATAATTCCTTCAATCCTCTAAAAAAAATATTTTGTTGATAAAACAATAGAAAAAATTGCCTTGTGAGGTTGAAAAGTGTATGGTAGAGGCCAGATTGAATATATCCCGTGGGTCTTCCTTCAAGCGGTTTAGAGTCTGCTCCGCTGATATGAACATACAAAGATTTTAGAAGGAATACAAAGCCGTGCATAAAAATTAAATAGTGACATGTTGTCCACAAAGGGCCTTAGAAAATTGCAAAAAAGCATGTTCTTCAGGAATTGATGACGTTGCATGTTATTAAGGAATTGATGAAAGCTGACATAAATTTGTAGAGCACAGATCAAGGAAAATTCCCAATGAGAGATTGTTGGGCACCTACGAGGGCACTCACTATTCTAGGTGATGTTTTTTATTAGGTAAAGAGGATTTTGAAAGGGTACAGAATTTTGTACAAAGGATAGAACATGAAGCACAATTAGCCATTCTAAATGATATTAGTGACGAGAAACAGTTGGATGATTTGATGGATGATTGGCATGGACAAAATAGCAAAATCTTTACTACAAACCGATTTAAACATATACTGCAAGCTGGACAAGTAATGCTATTTACAAAAAAAAGATTTATTAGACCCTGGAAACCAGTTATGACGCATTTCCTAGATATTGCCTGCTTTTTAATCACAGTAAAACTCCAGGAAACAAATGGTTCTCTGTTGGCACTTTTTGAAGGAGGAAAGACAGAGACAAAACAGAGATAAAACAAGACAGGAGAATTCAAGTAATGCTATTTACAAAAAAAGATTTATCAGACCCTCGAAGCCAGTTATGATGCATTTCCTAGACATTGCCTGCATTTTAATCACAGTAAAACTCCAGGAAACAAATGGTTCCCTGTTGGCACTTTTTGAAGGAGGAAGGACAGATAAAACAAGACAGGAGAACTCAGAAAATCTGAGAGTTGCTGAACACAGGTTCTTCCATTAAATTTATAGATAAACATGCATTGAATTTATTACAAACTGTAGCAAAGTTTTAGCTATGATATTTATTGTGGACAGGTGATTGTGAATGGCATGGGGCGACTGAAGACAGTTGTAGTTGGTATGAGATGGTTTGATCGGTAGGTCTGTGCCGACAGTCATAATTAATTTACATATTCCAACATCTTTTCATAAATTAATTATATATGTTAATTATTTTTAGATATCCTCCATAATCTAGAAAAGATGGGTCATGGCCTCAAGCCTTGTTAGGTACCCATTTACAATCACTTATTCACTAATACAAAAGTGGCATTCATAATGATCAAATTTTGTCTTTGAAATTTCTTCTTTGCAAATTCCTTTATCAACTTGTTTGTCAATGGATCTTCTGATCTGCAATCTTTGAACTCAATTTTTTTCATTTCTAGAAAGTAATCTTCGTCATGCTACTGCACTTTACTAAAATAATTTAATTCCATCGTATTTTCAACTATGGCAATTGATCTTGGTGTATTCATGCACCTTCACCTCCAGCTGATCTTCAGATCACTTGAAACTTAGATGTACCCTTTCTGCAAACTCATTAACTATAGTTTTCCAAATTTCACTTTAAACTTAGATGTACCCTTTCTGCAAACTCATTAACTATAGTTTTCCAAATTTCATGATGTCTTTTAAGACAATATTTGTCACCCTTGTCAAGCCTTTAAAATTTCTTGATTCCTCTTCAACACATGAATACTTATGCTTATGCAACTTTTTGAACATACTTATAATACTTTGTTAACTTGGTCCATAATTCCATCCACAATCCATTTTTGTGCAACCTGTCATAGATTACTTCCATTTTTTATTCCAACGTGTCTTTTCAAAATGGTTCTTCAAACCACAAATGCTACATGAATGTAGATCCCAACACATTTATTTTTTGTCTTTCCCTATTACAATGGGAACACTGCATACATTGCATTCTTTGAACTTCTTTTCTTGAACCTGCGATATTTGTAACATCATTTTTATTTTTACTTGTAACATATCCAAGTCCTTCGTACTTTGGCTTCACAATTCACTTAATGGACTCTTTGATTCTTTCTCATACTTTGCTAATCCTTTACCTTTATAACCCATTTTCTTCATAATTTTCAAACCAAGATTATTTTCAAAACATCTTTTCTTATTCTCATTACATTTTACAAGATTTGTAGATTCAAAAACATTATCTTCATCCTTACATTTTTTATCAAAAATAACTTTGGTTATATCACACAAATCAATTGATTGATCAAATGAACAACAAAAATCTTCAATGTCACATGAAACATCACAAACTGATGACTTTAATTTCAAACACTCATTTTCCTTTTCCAACAACTTTAACTTTTCTTTCAGATCTTCATTTTTCTTTTTGATTTCATCAAACAACTTTAATTTTTTTTCTAATTCTTTATTGTTCTCTTTAACTTTCTCTAATTCTTTTTCAATATTATTAATTTTACATAAATATTTATTTCTTGTCTTTCCAATTTCTTTAAAAATTTCTATCAATTTTAAATTGCATTCCTTAACATTCATCAATTCTTCTTTTAATTTTTTTCCCCTTTTACCAATTTTTCCTATTGAAACAAAAGATTTGAACTTACTTCATTATACACTTGACTGTGATTCAGCTGCAATAAATTGTATCTCCTTCTTCCTTTGATGATTGATTTGACGGTTTCCTGCGTCTACACTCTCCTTTGGCTGTAATTTGCTTGACCTTTACCTTCCTTTGGATATGATTTCTCCTTGTTCAAAAGAACTTTCAAACTGCAAACTGCAATTTTCAACAATACATCACCTCTTGGTGATCTTCCTTAATTTCCTCGGGACATTTCAAATTACAATTTATTCTAAATTTTCTGCAACTTTACTTAGCTTCAAACAATACTTCTGTACCAATCTTTAGTAATAAGAGATTCAAATTTGATTGTGATTTGAACTACAATTTATTTTCTTTAAACATGACACGATCTTCCTTTTGACATCAACAATATTTATATATTGTGACTCTTTCATTTCAACATCTAAAAAGAAAACAAACAATTGTCTTCACCTCTTTAAAAGACATTTTCATCCAAACGTTACAACTTTAAATTTTTTTTCTGAAAAGAACAATAATTTTTATTGACAAACAACAATCACCTCTAATCGGCTACAGCAACTTCCTCTTCGCCACAATCTCGTTTTGGACAGCACTTGGCTTAAGCTGACGACTTCTGGACATAGTTGCAGATCTCTTTGATCGGTTTCTTATAATTTTTGTGGAAGCTTCAATAGATAACACTGTAATTTGCAAGCAACTACTGCGAACTACTTGTCTTGAGCAAATCCTTCTTGATTCCTCCTTGTATGGCGGCCATGATCTTTTTGAACTGCGATCCTCCTGTGATTTGACTCCTTAAGACTAGCGACCTACCTTTCTATTGGTGACTTCTATATCTTCCTTAAACTTTCTCTTATTGTTGACTAATGACAGATCTTTCCTTATTCTCCAATGAGCTGAATTTCTCTCCTTTCAAAGTGGCGGCTTCACACTTCGCAGCGACAGCATCCTCTTGAAAAACAATAATCTCCTGATATCAGTGACCTCTTTTCTAATTGGTCCGATCTCCTGATCTTCCACCTTTCTACAACTCCTTCGATCTGAAAAAATTGTGGCTTACTCCAATTAACAGCCTCTATTACAGTCTTCACATACAATCAAGCTTTTGAACAACAATATTTTCTTTCATTCAAGATCCTTATAAAAACATAACTTTCCATATACACTATGACGTTAGCAGCAACTTCGACTTTACATGGCGATTTCAATCCTTTCGGCACATGCAGCTCCATCGATCTCTGGCTTCTTTGACAGCCTCAAATCTCTTTTTTCAATTCTGCAGTCTGCGTTGACATGCTTGGCATCTCATTAGAAAAATTGCGAACTCTTGTGGCAGCGGCTTTACCAAACTGTGGCGACTAGACCCTCATCTCATTCTATCTCTGCAGAACTTCCTTGGCTTCTGCAACTGCAGTTATAGTTGGCAATTTCAATGCTTAAAACATCAACACTCCACCAAATTCTTCTGCTCTCCAGGTCTTCACCAATTTGAAGGAGGAAGGACAGAGACGAAGACAGCAGAACTCAGAAAATCTGAGCGCTGCTGAACACAGGCTCTTCATTAAATTTATAGATAAACATGCATTAAATTTTTTACAAATTGTAGCATAGTTTTAGCTATGATATTTATTGTGGATAGGTGACGGTGAATGGCATGGGGCAGCTGAAGACAGCTGTGGTCGGTGTGAGGTGGCTTTGTCGTCGGCAGGTCTGTGCCGACAGCCATAATTAATTTACATATTCCAACACCTTTCTTGTATATGTGATTCAAAACTTTAGAAATTACAACTCTTACTTTGTGCACGCCCCATCCATTGATTGTCTGTTTCCAAACAAAGTGAAGCCCCGTCCCTTTTGCCTTCTATCAAAACTCTAATTGTGGGTAATTCAAAGTACCAGAACTCAAATATCTTGTACATCATCAAAAGGATACTTCTCTGTCAACTCATACAAGAAGCTCAAGTTCAAGCAACTCAAATAATTATAGGAACAACTTATCAACCACAACGTAACCGATTCATTCCCATGTTTGATTCAACAGTCACATTTGATTCACACTTGATTCTCTGTGAACAAATAAATTCATTTAATTAGTACCACCACGGGACAATCCCATTTGATTCACACTTGGCTAAAATTCAGAATTTCATTTACAGACAATCTTTCCAATTGTGCACAATTTATACCATGCCTCGTGTAAGCAAATCATCATAATTGTCAGAGCAAATCTTTTCAATTGTGCACAATTGATGCGATGCCTTGTGTCAGCAATCATCTTAATTATTACAGCCAATAAAATAAAGTTTCATGGATAACAACAGGGATAGGAGCATCAGCATACCCAAAGAATATGTGGCAATCCAAGGCTGTGATTCAGACTGTTGACACAAATCTCTCCATTATTTGGAGTATCAGGATGAAATATTTCGTCACAAAATGACCTGCAGTAAAAGCAAACTATCAAATAATTAAAAACATGAACACACCCTCCCAAAACTTACCCGCTTAGTGCATCCATGGACCAGAAGGTCGTGGACATGAAATTAAGAAGAATTAACAAAGGAATGTCCACATCTAGAAAGTTGAGTTATAGTTCTTGAAGTCTATTAATACCAACTTATAGAACTAATATTTATAAGTAATGGAAATCAGCAAATCAAATTTTGTTGAGAGTTCGGAGATTAAGAATTAACAAAGGAATGTTCACATTTGAAAAGTTGAGTAATATTTCTTGAAGTATAGTTAATCAAAACTTAGAGAATTAATATTTATAAGTAATGGAAATCAGCAACAAAAGAAATTCAATAGTTAAGATTAAGTTTTATATGGAATACGTCATATTTATATGGAGTGTTAGCTGTAAGATAAAAGAAATTAAGTGATGTTCATAGTAATTTATTTTTTTATAATATTAATAAGAAGACAGAAATTAAATTATGATGAGATCATCTTGTAAGAGTAATTTATCAAGGATATATAAATTTAAAATTTATATTAAATTTAACAAATATTAAATCACAATATATTTAGTTCATTTTTATTTATTTTTAATTATCATTGTTCACAATTACTTTAATGTCTATTAGTGGTGCTTCATCAAAGATCTTTATCTCTCTTAAAAGTTCCTTTATTACTTTGGGTGGACAATTCTCTTTTTTAGCCCATCATAAAATATCACAAGTCAAAATTTATTCTAAAACACAAGGCTTGAAAAAATCAAAACAAGACATACAAATTCTCATTTAACCTAGTAAATGGTACCATTAAAAGACTTAAAGTAAAAAGAGAAAATCGACATTCATATATTCGAACTTTAGGGAAAACATCTTATACCTTGATGAAATGGATGAAGAGACTTGGGAAGATCTTTTGATATGAAAGAAGTCATTAATTTTAGTTTGCACAAGAAGAAACTCTAAACAATAGAATCCAATTAGTCTTTCACGCTTTCCAATGACAAACCAATAGAATATAGAGAAATAAAAAACTAACAAAATTGAAATGGATATTGAATAAGAGCCTACCTTTGATTAAAGAGCTCTCACAAGAAAAATTAAACTAATTTTTTATAGGGACCCAAACCACAATAGGGCAAAGGTAGTACATGTCATACCCTCTATCACATTTATCACATAGATGCATTTCAGATCTCTATCACCATGCCCACATTCTTCAAATAATACATCACTGGAAGAGTAAGGGTTGTGAATCTATGTATTCCTTCTCGTATTCTTATTAACACTCTCTTCTATTGACACCACTACTACAATTGTTAATATTTTACTTTGATCAATATAAAGGCGTTTAGACATTAATAAGCATATAGCTCATGAAAAGATGATAAATTGGATTTTAAAAAATTCCTATCTTTTGCATGCATATGATAATACAACATAGCAAGCCAAAATAAAATTATTTTTTGAGTATTAAAAATTAGACAACTTTAGTTGACCAAGTTTGTAGTGTTGTAAGGAAAGCTATCATATAATCCTCTATTGGCAAAACAAAATATTAGTGAAAGCACCTAAAGGTATTAATAGATGGCTAATTAACACAAATATAAATAGTCTTATTAGCCAAGCACCACACATTTATATCTTTTGTAAAATTATATTTGTATATTGCTAGCTAATATGATTATTTGCATATTTGTTCATTGACCATGTAATGGCACCTTTAAACACTTTTACTAGTTTGTATCAATCTCATGGATACAATAATTTGAGATATTTTGAGGAATAAATTTTTAAAAAGTGACTTTCAATACATCACAATTTATCAATATGCATAATTATTTCTAAAGATTCTAAAAATTGATATAATAAATCTCAAACACATTTTTTTATTTTTTATTTAAGTTTTCTATTCAACAATATATATGTATTCTCACTAGGCTATCAAAATTGATGTGATGCATTCTTCTATGCCATAGCCAACTCTCATTGATCTGAGTCATGAAACAATAACCATCAACACCTTTGAGCTGATAAACATTTTCATCTATTCTTCTTCCAACAGTAACCACTATTCTAAAGCCTTTTTTGATCTCACAGCCATCATCCTGAAACATATTATTGTATTTTTGCTACACATTTGGCCAACACTAAAGTGGTTATCTCTTAAACCCTTAACATAAAGAACATCATCAATATTATGCTTGCCATCAAAACTGGTTGAAATTTTTTCACAAATCTTAGCAGATGTATCATCACCAAACCTAACTATTCCTCCTTCATATTTTTCAAGTTTAACAAAGTTACTCTTGTCACTAGTCATATGATTAGAGAATCCATTGTTAATGATCTAGTAGTTTGTCTCCTCTCTGGCATGAAAAGAAGACACCAAAGTGCCTTCAGTATTAGCACTTTCTTCCAGAGCACTTTCCTTCACAAATCTCTTAGAGTTAGCAGAATTTTTTTCATCTTTTAAAGCCATGAACAAGCATTCACCGTCCTCATCACCCCCCTAATCAAATTCATCATCAAATATATTGGAATCTTCTCTAACATAATAAATTTTCTTAATCATCTTACCTTTGTTCTCCTTATTTTTGTCATTAAAAGCTATGTTTGGACACCTTGAAGCATAATGACCTATCTTTCCACAATTGAAACATTTGAAAGGAAACTTGCCTCTGTACTTTCCAATACCCTTTTTCATTCTTCTCACAAAGTTAGCTTCCACATCATCAAGATCTTCCTAATCTGATATCTTAGACTTCTCTGATTTGTCAGCCTTAAAAGTAGTCTTAACTTTTGCATTTCTTTGACCAAATTCTCTCATTTCAAAAGCAATTAAAGAACCATACAACTGATTTGAGAAATATTTGTTCAAATCTTGAAATTCGTCAATAGAAAAAAATTTATGACTATAAGATTTAGGAAAAGTTTTGAGTACCTTCTTTACCACTTCTTCTTTCAGTTCTCCACCAAGGCCTCTGATGGAGTTGACAACTTCATCCACCTTCTACATGTAGCTTTTGATGTTTTCATCTTCAGACATCCACAAGGTCTCAAACATAATATTAAGGTTTTGCATCTTATCTTGTTTGACCTTGGCATCTCCTTCATAAATGCTTTCTAACTTTACCCAAATTAGCAGTTTTCAAATTCATAACTTTCACTAATTCAAAATTAGCAAGGGGTCACTTAAGAGAGTATACCTTGCTTAACCATTTTTTTCATAAACCTTGTTCTCATCATCAGTGCTCAGACCATTTACAAGTATAGTATATCCAGTCTCAATAGACTTCTAGATTTTAAATCCAAGAGAAACCAAAAAACCTTCCATCCTTGTCTTCCAGAATGCATAATCTAATCTATCAAATAGAGGAACATTTTTCTTGTGTGTCATCTTAGATCTATCTCAAGCGGTTAAGCTTTCTTCCAAGGAACCTTGCTCTTATACGAATTGTTGAATTCACAAGAAAACTAAGAGGGGGGTGAATTAGTTGTATCTTAAAACTTCAAAACCCTCACAAACATTTAAATCAACATTAATTCAATCAACCCTTAATATGTTAAAATGATTTATCATGAAAGCAGATAAAAAAAAATAGAACCAAATCAACACCATGCACAAAGAAACACTAGATTTATATGGAAAACCCAAGAAGGGAGAAACCATGGTGAGGATTAGCTCTGAGATGTCCCTAGAAAAATATGACTTTGTTTTCACCTTTTATGCCTTAGACATTTCATCAAACAATTGTTTTGAGTGTTGCCTTTGGTTTGATATAATTTTTTGTATATGTTTTCTCATGAAATGAAGTGTTGAAATGCAAATAGAACTTGTTTAAACTATAAGAAACATGACCATTTACATCTAAGATGAAGTGAAGATTGTTTCTTGGTATTTTTGATGCAATATTTGAATGACTCTACAAGCAAATAACTAGTTACAACAAGATGACATTTTGTCATACAATTTGCAGCCAACTCCTTATAAGTCTAAATTAATATTGTAAATATATGAAAGTGATTACAAGTTGTTCATGAAATGCAATCAGACCTTCTACATATGGATTTCTACTTACTACTTCAATATGTTATGACTGAAACTAAGTGCCCAACTATTGTGACTAAAAATGACATTGCATATGCAATTATATTGCACTCTATATGACTGAAATTACATTGATAAATTGTTGATTACATCAGCCAATGACTTCTATGTGAAAATATGATATTATATGTAATGCAACATTGAAAATATGGAACCTGATTTCTGAAGCAACCTCCTCAAAATAAGTCGATTCTCTTTGATGAAGATGATAATGCCTTCAAAAATGATGCACCAACATTCCTTGACTCCACTCGACAAACCCAAGAAGGGAGAAACCATGGTGAGGATTAGCTCTGAGATGTCCCTGGAAAAATATGACTTTGTTTTCACCTTTTATGCCTTGGACATTTCGTCAAACAGTTGTCTTGAATGTTGCCTTTGGTCTGATATAATTTTTTGTATATGTTTTCTCATGAAATGAAGTGTTGAAATGCAAATATAACTTGTCTAAACTATAAGAAACATGACCATTTACATCTAAGATGAAGTGCAGATTGTTTTTTGGTATTTTTGATGCAATATTTGAATGACTCTACAAGCAAATGACTAGTTACAGCAAGATGACATTTCGTCATACAATTTTCAGCCAACTCCTTATAACTCCAAATTAATATTGTAAATATATGAAAGTGATTACAAGCTATTCATGAATTGCAATCAGACCTTCTACATATGGATTTCTACTTACTACTTCAATATGTTATGACTGAAACTAAGTGCCCAACTATTGTGACTAAAAATGGCATTGCATATACAATTATATTGCACTCTATATGACTGAAATTACATTGATAAATTGTTGATTACATCAGCCAATTACTTCTATGTGAAAATATGATATTATATGCAATGCAACATTGAAAATATGGAACCTGATTTCTGAAGCAGCCTCCTCAAAATAAGTCGATTCTATTTGATGAAGATGCCAATTCCTTCAAAAATGATGTGCCTACATTCCTTGACTCCACTCGACCCCTGAAGAATTTTATCTGAATTTTATTTGAGCTCTCTAGATCAAAATCGTGCCTCCTCTAGTAGTGCCTAGCCATGAAGAAATATGCTAACATCATAATCAAAAATATATTCATCATTCATCCCACCTCTCCTTATGCAAAATCGTCCTCCATAGCATGAATTTGAGTAACTCCTTGGACTGAAAAGCAAACTCCAAATATCTGCAATGAACTCCTTTAAAATCAATTTTCTTCAAGGAAAAAGTCATCCTTCTCAAGACTGAAAATGCTTCAACACAAACCAATTTCTTCTCCAACATCAAAATTTGGCCAATGGCCACTAAATTTTGGGCACAATGTGAAAGACTAAATATCTCTCACCCAAACTAGTTAGGTTGGTGTTACACAACTAAAACCAGCATATAAAAGGATTCAAACCCTCAAGCCATGTCAAGCATCAAGCTCTCCAATAATAAGAAATTGTTTTCAACTCAAGATGTGCTCAAATGCCTCCCAAAATTTCCTTATAAATAAATCTAATCAAGTCTCCAAGCAGCTTCTAGAATAAAATATTATTTTATTTCATTGACTTTTTGGTATTATTTTATTTTTAGTCACTTAAATATTAAATTAAATATAAGGTCATCTCTTAATATTTATTTATGTAATAACCTTATAAATAAATAATTTAATAAATTCTTCTTATTGCTCCAAATTGGGGACATGACAAGCTCACAATATAAAGTAATATCAACACTAATTACAAAGGGCTCATTGTTGGAGGGCTCACTACCCAGAAGAAGGAGAGGCTCATTGCCAGAATATAAAAGAAGATAGAGAAGATTGTTATAATAAGAAATTCATCTCAATGCAACAAAAAATTCCACCATAGCATCGCTTACACCTTCACAACATTACTGAAGATTGTAGACACATTCTGCTCATTGCATCCAGTAATCTAACACATGAAAGCTCGCACTGCACTTCACAAATTTTCACCTCAAAACTCTATAATTCACATCACACTCATCTATCTTATCATCCCTCAACAACTCAACACATATTTATACCATCTTCAACCTTGAAAACATTCTCCAAGGTCAACTATGCACCTCAACTATACAAATTTAAATTAGGTCGGCACCAAAACATTCCCACAATGGAAAAGAATGAAGATAGACTACAACACACCTTAACTCAGAGCTAAATCCACTCATAAACGCCATGCCAAACTCTCACAAACACCAAAGCAACTCCACAATTAGTGTAAACACCCAAGGTTGGTTGAACCCGTGTAAACACCATTAACATTTAAGTACACTCTTCCTCAAATTCAAAGATAACTCATAGGCCACACACCATGCTTGAAAGTTGTAATGTCCCCATTTTGCAAGCATCAGAGTTTGGTGGATTTAGCCTATTCTTGATCCTTATAGGCTAATAGAACTACAAAGAGGGTCCCTTGTGGGCGTTACTCAAGGATTAGAGACATTACTCTTAAGCAAAATTTAGGTTTTGGCCTTTGCACAAGTTATTTGACTCATATTGGCACACTTACTATTTATAGTAAGTTACTATTTTGGGAGAGTCAAGGTTCCTATTAATAGAAAGACACCTGAGAAGAGCATATTGGCAGTGTCAGCCATGATTGGGCCTTTGAAGTTGTTTCTAGACTCAGTTTCACATACTTACTATTTATAGTAAGTCACTATTCAGGGTTTCTATTTTTAGACAGGCATCCGATCACATGGAGAACAGGGAGAGTCGACTCCTAGCTTAGACAGCTTAGCAATCAGACAAGTACATGAAGAGATATTATAGTTTAAGTGACTTAAGTGATTTATTTAATATTTTAATATTATTATAAAGTTATAAAGTAACTTTATAATAATAAAGTCACTTTAACATAATAAAGTGCGTTAAGTGAATAATTTAATGTGGGAATAAATCTTCTATCCCACATTGGCCAGGAAGGTGTTTGAGCTCTCCTAAGGAAAGAATAAAAAGAGAGGTGAGAGCTCATTCTCAGCATCCAGTTGATGAATATTATTTTGATTGATTTTATTGTGGAGCCTAGGTATTTCGCAGAACTTTCTTCTTTGATCATAGGAAACGAAAACTTCCTATTGATAGCATAATTGAGGGAGTGAAAGATCTCTTGAAGGGTTGCAATTAAGGAGAGGATAATTCAGTCCTTTCAATTGTGCTTTATCGGAGAAGAATCATAGATTTTTTTACAAGAGTTTACATTGCAAATCAGAAGTTAATGCACTGCTGCTACAGTGGCGTGAACAATGTCGCACTACAATGTTGGGCATTCATTATTGCGGATTCTGAGCATTTTTTGGGTTCACAGTGGTCTATGGAGCTAGGCATAGCCTTTAAAAAGTGAATCAATTGCAAAGGAGGCATCTTGAGTTGTTGTTCATACATCCTCAACAGTCTTGATTCCATTTCATGCATTTTCACTTTATTTTGATCTGTCATATCAGCTAGTTCAACCAACCTATTGAAGATATCATTTCCATTCAATACATCTTTAGTTGGGTTCAATTTGAGCAAGGGCTGGTAGTACTGCTTTCCTGAGGTCATATCATTCATGTTAAACTCTTGTGAAGGCGATTGGGGCTTTCACCTTTTTACATCAGAAGTTTACAACTAAAATAGGGGCGGCTAGCCTAGAGGTGGAAAATAAATTCATGGCAACATCAATACACAATAATTTTACATTCTAATGGGGACGCTTGGCTTATGAGGGTCTGGTGATGATATTAGATGCTTGCTGAGACAAAAGAAGGCGGCGATTTATTTTATATCTGCATTCAATAAGTTGAAATAGGGATGGCTGAAGGAGAAGTTCGACTTGGGCTTGAAAGACTCACAACACATTGAATATTCATGGCTCCTTCATCTACAACTTCCAGCGCTATTATACATCAGGTTCCTTTGTAATTTGCATACATTTTAATGATCATATAGATACATATCTACCTCAAATCAGAAGAAATGAATTTATTGCTTGAAGCAGCCATTAATTCCAAGTTTACATATTTCGTGCTTTTTGTATTTGATTCATCATTTTATGATAGCATTTATTGTTGACTTCATCATCATTTAGCGTAGTAATTAGAAGTCATTGCATAGATCATTTCATGACATTGGCAAGCTACTGTAGATGATGTTTGTAATTAGATTTGGGCATAGTAAAAGATTTACATTGTAAGCCAAGAGTCTTGGCATGATTACATTGTCACATATTTTGGAAATCGCATTTCAATAAAGGAGTCAAGATTTGGAGTCCCATATTCCATGTAATGATCATTTAAATAGTCCCTTAGTAGATTGTATGCCAATTGTTTGACATAATGTCAATTGGCTATAGGTGCACGTTTTCACACTTAGAAGTCATTGATATGCATTGTAGATGATTTATAGAAGTCATTCATGCCTTTGGATGTTAATTTATGCATAGTAGTATTGAATTTCAAGCATTGGAAGCATTCCATTATCAATTTTCAAAGAACATATCAGACTGATAACTCAGACTAGCAAGCTAGATGTTTGCATTCGAATTGTTTGATGAAATTTCAAGGGAACAAAGAAGATTTTTTGAGTCAACTTAGGCTAGGCTCATCACAGTGGTATCAGAGCCTGAATCCTACCATCTTGTTGGGGTTTACTTAAAAAATCATTAAGCTCACATAGTTGATATTTGAGTGACCAGCACTAGTCAGTTTCCAGCCAGTTTCAGTATGGGTTGGTATAATATTGTAGGGAAATCCTGGGAAGAAATTGAAATGGATGCCATCAAGCTCAGGGAAAGTTATAAACATGAAGCCCCTCAGCTCCTTGAGGGATATTAGAGTATGTCTGAAGATTTCAAAGAACAATACTCACTTAATGATTAATTGACTTTTGTTGTCACCTCGCACCCAAAAAATATTGGATTGGTAGAGTATTTCAAGAAGATGTATAAGGAAAAAATTAATGAAGTTTCAGTTGAGTTCATTGTTGATGTTGTAGATAGAAATGACAACAATATTGATTTTTTTAATAGCAGCCAAACTATTGAGCATAATCATGATGTAGATGTGATTATACATGAGGAAAATGTTGTGGAAGGATCTACAAATGTTTGCACGCAAGTTGGAAGTGTCAAAGATGAGGAGTGTGCAGAGAATATTAGCTCTGATAATTCTGATTTTATGAACAATAGTCCATTACCTTCATAAAATCATGAGATGACAGATAAAGTACATGAAGATAATGGTGGAAGTTTGCATTCTATCTCTCTCCATAGAGAGAAGGGTGCAAGGAGAGAGAAGGAGGTTGTTCAGGAGGATTTTGATTCTACCCATTTCTTCTGGGATTGGGAGATGGTTGATTCAATTCAGCATGGAGTGGGTGTGTAGTTTGTGAATAATCCATTATGTGAGTCTGAGGAAGAAATGGTCTATGATAATCCACTCTTCGAGTTGGATGTTGATCTCCCTCCTAACACTAGTATGATTTGAGCAATGATCACATTGTTTGGGATCTTTCCAGTGCATCGAGATTCCAAACAGGGCTCATGGAAGAGTTTTACAGTGTGTACACAATGAGGAGTGCTTACAATTTTGCCTTTAATCCATCTGTACATGATTCGTATTCAATGCACAATTCTTGTGTGCATGATGATTCTCTTTGCATAGTTAAGGGAAGCAAATCATTTATGTGCTCAGAGTTACCATCTTCAAGAGGTGAGACTAGAGGCTGCAAGTTCCCGACTAAGTTGTTTGCAGGGGATTACTTCCAAGATCATAGGTTGGATTACCATCATGCTAGTGTGTACCTAACAGAGTTTGATACTCCTATTTCATCAGAGGTTGTAGTGGTAGTGGGCATGATGGTTTGGTTAGTTATCACATCCATGGGAGTTTAGTGGAGAGATATTGTGTTACAAATGCTTCCAGATATTTTTATCTCTATATGGCGAATGGATGTGGGGTTCGGTTTTTTTGGGATCCAGGTGGCACAGGTTTGGCACGGTGTATTGGATAGGTCCCATTGGTTTGCTTCACCACTCTTGGCATGGTGAATTTGAGATTAGAGTAGCATAGAGGAAGTCGGAGGGTATTAGGCATGGCAGACTTCCATTCTGGGTTTGGGATCGGGGATATTTTGTGCAGCTATGTTTATGTTGGTGCTACAGGAGTCAGTTAGAGATGTGTGGGACATTTCACAGTTCTTCTTTTGGTCCTTCCAGCACTGGAGTTTCTTTGCAGTGAAGATTGCTTGGGGACAAGCAATTTTAGGGAGGGTGGATTGTAATGTCCCCATTTTGTGAGCATCAAATTTTGGTGGATTTAGCCTATTCTGGCCCTTGTAGGCTAATATAACTAGATAGAGGGTCCCTTGTGGGTGTTACTCAGGGATTAGAGACATTACTCTTCAGCTGGATTCAAGTTTTGGCCTTTGCACAGGTTATTTGACTCAGATTGGCACACTTACTATTTATAGTAAGTTACTATTTTGGGAGAGTCAGGGTTCCTATTAATAGAAAGACACCTAAGCAGAGCATATTGGCAGTGTCGACCTTGATTGGGCCTTTGCAGCTTGTTTCTAGACTCAGTTTCACATAATTACTATTTATAGTAGGTCATTGTTCAGGGTTTTTATTCTTAGACAGGCATCTGATCACATGGAGAACAGGGAGAGTCGACTCCTGGCTCAAACGGCTTAGCAATCAGACAAGTACATCAAGAGATATTATAGTTTAAGTGACTTAAGTGATTTATTTAATATTTTAATATTATTATAAAGTTATAAAGTAACTTTAATATAATAAAGTCACTTTAATATAATAAAGTCACTTTAATATAATAGTGTTAAGTGAATAATTTAATGTGGGAATAAATCTTTTATCCCACATTGGCCAAGAAGGTGTTTGAGCTCTCCTAAGAAAAAGAATAAAAAGAGAGGTGAGAACTCATTCTTAGCATCCAGTTGATGAATATTATTTTGATTAATTTTTATTGTGGAGCCTAGGGCTTTCGCAGTTTTCTTCTTTGATCATAGGAAACGAAAACTTCCTATTGATAGCATAACTGAGGGAGTGAAAGATCTCTTGAAGGGTTGCAATTAAGGAGAGGATAATTCAGTCCTTTCAATTGTTTTTTATCAGAGAAGAATCATAGAAGTTTTTACAAGAGTTTACATTGCAAATCAGAAGTTAATGCACTGTTGCTACAGTGGCGTGAACAGTGTCGCGCTACAGTGTTGGGCATTCATTATTGCGGATTCTGAGCATTTTTTGGGTTCACAGTGGTCTATGGAGCTAGGCATAGCCTTTACAAAGTGAATCAACTACAAAGGAGGCATCTTGAGTTGTTCATACATTTTGGGCAGTCTTGATTCCATTTCATGCATTTTCACTTTATTCTGATCTGTCATATCAACTAGTTTGACCAGCCTATTGAAGATATCATTTTCATTCAATACATCTTCAGCTGGGTTCAATTTGAGCAAGGGATGGTAGTGCTACTTTCCTGAGGTCATATCATTCATGTTAAACTCTTGTGAAGGCGATTGGGGATGTCACCTCTTTACATTAGAATTTTATAGCTGAAACAGGGGTGGCTAGCCTAGAGGTGGAAAATAAATTCATGGAAACATCAATACACAACGATTTTACATTCTAATGGGGGCGCTTGGCTTATGAGGGTCTAGTGATGATATTAGATGCTTGCTGAGACAAAAGAAGGCGACGATTTATTTTAAATCTGCATTTAATAAGCTGAAATAGGGACGGCTAAAGGAGAAGTTCGACTTGGGCTTGAAAGACTCACAACACATTGAATATTCATGGCTCCTTCATCTACAACTTTCAGCACTATTATACATCAGGTTCCTTTGTAATTTGCATACATTTTAATGATCATATAGATACATATCTACCTTACATCAGAAGAAACGAATTTATTGCTGAAGCAGCCATTAATTCTAGGTTTTCATATTTGGTGCTTTTTGTATTTGATTCGTCATTTTATGATAGCATTTCTTGCTGACTTCATAAGCATCATTTAGCATAGTAATTAGAATTCATTGCATAGATCATTTCATGACATTGGCAAGCTGTTGTAGATGATGTTTGTAATTAGATTTGGGCATGGTAAAAGATTTACATTGTAAGTCAAGAGTCTTGGCATGATTACATTGTCACATATTTTGGAAATCGCATTTCAATAAAGGAGTCAAGATTTGGAGTCCCATATTCCATGTAATGATCATTTAAATAGTCCCTTAGTAGATTACATGCCAATTGTTTAACAAAATGTCAATTGGCTATAGGTGCACATTTTCACACTTAGAAGTCATTGATATGCATTGTAGATGATTTATACAAGTCATTCATGCCTTTGGATGTTAATTTATGCATAGTAGTATTGAATTTCAAGCATTGGAAGCATTCAATAATCAATTTTCAAAGAACATATCAGACTAATAACTCAGACCAACAAGCTGGAAGTTTGCATTCGAATTGTTTGATGAAGTTTCAAGGGAACAAAGAAGATTTTTGGAGTCAGCTTAGGCTAGGCTCATCACAAACATGATCTAGAATATTCCATAAACACCCTGAATTCCAACAAATTCTTTCGCAACAACTTTAACCTAAAGAATGTACACAACCAATACACTCAATTAACCTTCCATACACTATTACTCAATAAATTGACTTCTATATCACCAAACCTCAAACAAATTCAAATAAAGAAAGATACAAACATTATCAATATCCTTGCCGATCTACAAGACCTGAAACCACTCTATGGAGAAATATGAAGAAAAATATTTCTCCCAGACACTTCTACAATGCATAGTTCACACACTAGTGAACACAACTTCCTCTACACAATGATCCATCACACAAAATTTTGGATGCAACACCTTTGAAAACCTCTAAGATCAACATATCCAAACCACCCAAGTAGATCCCCAACATAGAAGAAATGTGGAGCGAAACTAGAATGCTACTTTGCAACATAGAACACCACTACAACACACTATTTCTTATTTTCATTTAGATTTTCTCAAAATAATTTGGAAACCAAGCACCATAGACACATCCTCAACATATTCAACACTTCATCATCACCACCAAGCCAACTACAACATAGCAACTCAACCATACATCCACAAACAGAAGCTTATCAAAGCAACACTAGAGGTTGACGCCAGTAGCTTACTAATGACAACATAATGCAACTAATCCAAGCATCATCAAAGACAACATCAACTCAGTACCAACTTCTCACACCCTTGCAACAATCTCTTGCTCATACAGTTTACACCAATGACAACACCAAAGCTTGTTGACATTAATGACAACACCAACTACACATACTTGCAACATATTGTACAACCAAATACAATAATATAATTTTACACACATGATATTATAATGTTCAAACTAACAAACCATAACAAATATAATAATGCAATATTCCTAACACCCCCCATATTATATCATTATCCAAATGAGGATAGGTTGATAATACTTGATGACCATGTTCAGTAGTTCATCAAACAAAATATGAGTATAGGCATACACATCTACTCATGATAAAAAAAATAGTGGAACTCATCTCACTATGCTTCTTTCGTAGGATTGACCTTACTAGACTTTAATAAAGGATAAGGACAAACACATCTACTCATGGAACCAAGTATGGACTAACGCATCTTTCCAATGTCATATGGAAAGTTTGGATAGGGACAAACACATCTATCCAACTTCATGAATATAGGGAGACACATCTTCTCACAACAATTATGATTGAGGAAAAACACATCAAATCATGACTACCAACTTTTATGATTGGGGAAAAAAACATCTAATCATGAATAACCAATACTTATAATCAAAGAAAAACACATCCAATCATGAACAACCAATAATTTTCATTGGGGAAAAACACATCCAATCACTATCATTCAATAATGTGATTAGGGACATACACATCCAATCACAAAATATAAAATTTGAGAACTAAGTTCTCATTACCATTTATGTATTCAAATCATTATAGATCACTACCACTATGATCACAAAATTGGTATGAGATGGTTATTTTTGTCACCTAGGAACTAATTTTAGTTTTAGTCATTCAACACAATTAGTTTTGTTACTAAAAAAATTACAACCCCATTGCTAGTGACTGATGAAAGGTTGTTGAATGTCCTCCAACCTCCTAGGTAAAACCACAAACCTATGTCAGACTTTCAACCAACTAAACAATTCTGAGTGGAATAGTTTCATTATAAACAATTTTGCACAAAATAGATTCACTTGAAACTACGTGGCAAATAAAGTTTCATGTGAAACCCTTTGGCCCAAAACAACAAAACAATTTTTTTTCTTTGTCAATTTAAAATCTAGCTCAACTTGTATGTATGTTTTCGACTAAAAGGGTTTTGATCGAAATGGTTTCGATCAAAATCCTTTCACCCAAAACTATCTTTGTGGCATCCTTGTTGGTAACCACCTCATCTTTTTTTAGAAATTTCTAAAACATTCCACTTGAACATGATATTTCTTCAGTTAGAATTATTTATTCAAAAAGCTAACAATACCCTTTTGTAGAGCTTGAAATCAAGAATCCAAAATTTTTTTATATATTTTGATTAGTTTTAATATTTTTTTTATTTTAAATAATGCAAATAGGTTGTTAAAATAAAAAATGAGGCCGATCAGAAATTCAAAAATATATGGTGCACTACAGGAGTGAATCCTCTCCAAAAGGGTATAATTTTTTTTTTAAATGATAAAAAATTAAACAATAATTGATTTCAAATGAAAACTATCAAATTTTGGTACGTTTGACTTTAATACGTTGTTACAAGGAAAATATACATCAAAAATTTTAATTTTTTCATGTCCTAAGTATTGAAATTATCTATTTGGGAAAAAAATAGGGGAAATTTTTTTAAAAAAATCTATTTTTTTCTTGACATCAACCCAACATCACTTTTTTTTTTTTAAATCAACAATTCAAAATCTTCTCTTAAATTTATAAAAAAATATTAAAACAATTTCTAAAAAGTTAAAAAATTACAAGAATAAACTTCATCAAGGGTTCTACATTTCATTAGTTTATATCATTTTGAAATTCAAAACATAAAGACCACTTTTATGTGGTCGAAGTTGAGAATTTTTGTTTGTGTTGGTCAATTCTTTTATAAAAGTGTGACATAGGTTTGTACTTTTACCATCTTATGCCATCATCCTCCATTAGGTTTGCTACTTAACTAGCAATTTTGACATTGAAACTCAGTTTTAGGATACCCTCCCTCAAGATGGATATCATGTACAAGTGATAGTGCATCTAGTTACAATTGAGGCAATTTTATTTTATTTATTTATTGATTAATGATTTTGATTCTATTGACAACATTTGATAATGGCAATTGACACAAATAATCACCCCTATGTTTATAAGGATAAAAAACCTAATTACCTAATTGAACCAATATTAAATTATTCTATTGATTCAATGAGACTTAATAATTATTTTCATGCACTTGACCAGATGACTTATAATAATAAAATTTGGACATATAATGCTTCCACCAAGTGACATATTGTGCTTTAACAAAGGCATGCTTATTACTACCTATGAGTTCAACTCGCATTTTGATAAGCTTAGATGAACTTAATAATAAATAAAATTAGACTTCAACGTAAAATAAAATCTCTTTGTCATGGAGATAATGCATCCCACTACTTTTGGAAGTTTGAACAGAGATACATACATGGATTTGAAAGTTCAATGCTCATTCCCAATTGATCAAATACACGCATGTTTGATATAGAGAAGTTGTGATGAACACCCAATAGCTACTAGCATATCCAAAATCCATAGAAACTAATAACACATTGTTTATCTCATATAAAAACATGAAATGTCTCTTTTCTTCT
Organism: Sequoia sempervirens; assembly: GCA_007258455.2. NCBI lineage: Eukaryota > Viridiplantae > Streptophyta > Pinopsida > Cupressales > Cupressaceae > Sequoia > Sequoia sempervirens. The sequence continues at coordinate 586,077,509 of VDFB02047230.1, read as the reverse complement.
TAAAATAGCCTTCATGTTTCAAAAAAAAAACTTTTTGGGTTTTCTTCTCTTATTATTTAGCTTTCCAATGCAATTTGAATCATCAAGTAATGATAAATATATTCCAATTTTCATGAGTTTGTTCCAAACCTCTTTTTTTTTGAAACAAATCCTCCTTGGATGCATCTATTCTTGTTGTTTCACCTTCAATGTTGCATCCAAGCTCACAACTATTATAAAGTCTTAAAAAACTCTTAGCTATTATAGAGTCTCATCTACAGGGCAACAACACAATGGAAATTCCCTCTTTCTTTTTTAAAGCCTCCATTACAATTTATAACCAACCTTGCTTCTGATACCATGAGATAAATTTGAGTAGAGACAAATAGAAGCTTAATTCTTTTATACACAAATGTTATCGTGCTTCTATTCATTTGCATAGGAAAGTTGCTCTAACAACTTGTAATATAATCCCCTACAACCAAATACACTAATATAATTTTGTACACATGATATTCTAATGTTCAAACTAACAAACCTAATCTAATGATGTAATAATCCTAGCAATTAACACTAAAAATCTAGAATTATAACTAAAACTATTCACTATGACAAGTAAAAGAAAATTATATTTATAATAAGAATTTAGAAAAAAATGATTCACAAAATTTTATTTCTATATAATTAAAAAATTTCATTAATGATTATCTTTTTATTTTTCATCATTAAATTAAAATAGTTCTAAAATATAAAGAAAATCTTAATTGTAAAAATACTAAAACATTATATATTTGATCATGCATTAAATTATTTTATATACACAAAGACTAAATTCAACTTTTATTTGACTATTGTACACAATCATTCTAAGTAGAATCCTTCTAAACTAAAAAAATAAGAAACATGAAAGATGATTTTGTATTTTTATTTTGAGATTTTTTTCTTATTTTAAGTTCAATCTAAATGAACAAAACAGGTGATGCATCAATGTGGATGGTGGAGAAACCTTTAAATTTTTATTATGAGAGATTAATATTTTAAGGACAGCCCTCATTAAAGTTTTCCAAATTTATAAATATATAAGGTGTAGATTCAATCCTAAAAGCTTCAAGTGTGTTCCATATAGCTAGAAAATCGTGTACACTTTACTATTTGACAAGAAATTTGCACAACGTGTGAAGTTTACTAGATTTGAAATTTTCAGAATTGTAAGTATTCATTATGTTTGATCATGCAAGGATGGAAGAACCTTTTTGACCAACATTCTTGGTGAAAAAGTATATTATAAAGAGCAACAATAAAATTTATGTGGTATTCATAAATACAATACAGCTCTTGTTATATAATTTGGTTAGATGAAAAGATTCTTTTTATTTCATTTTCAAGACTAGAATTTGCTAATTATATAATGATATTTTTATATATAATCAAAATTTTAGAAAGATTAAATATAGAAATGGTAATAAAAAATCTGCAAGGTAAGCACGATAAAATTGGAAATTAGTAGCAAAATTAAATATTCATGGGTCACAATTCTATAAATTACTCCTAAAAAATTTGAGTAGTGACTGTTAAAGAAAATAAGCTAAGAAGTGGTCTCATAGATGGGCTTCACGATCTATTTTCATGGAGGAGGGGCATATGTTGCTTAGATTTTTAGGAATATTTTAAAGTTCTTGGTCCCATTGATCTAATCTTGCAATTCTACTTAAAATTTTAAGCTCCAAAATGTAAGGAATGAACTATAGTGCTTTAATAATAAATAATAAATTAATTAAAATTCTCTCATTTTTATTTTCTAATAAAAATTTAAAATTTTAGATGAGAGACAAGTAGCATAAAAAACTCCTAAACTGTAGGGGCAATTTCTAGCCCCGCCCCAATTTCACCAGTTCAAATATTCATTTCTAAAAGGTAGGGGCTCCTATTTTTCTAGAAAAGATTCCAATTAATCCTATAGCACAATTTCTTTTTCCCATGGGACCTCCTGCTCCATGAAAATAGAAGTCCAAGGCCCCCCCCCATGGGACCATACAGTTAGAATATTTTCCTGAAAAATAGCACCCTCTACCTTTTAGATTTCAAATTTGAGCGAGTGAAATTGAGGTGGGGTTAGGGTGAGGTCCCATGGGGGGGCTTCAAGATCTATTTTGAAGGAGCAAGGGGTCCCATGAAGGAATAAAAGAAAATGCTACAGGACTAATTAGAATTTTTTCCTCAAAAATAGCAGACCCTACTTTTTAGTTCAAAAACTTAAGCGGGTGAAAAAGGGGTGGGGCTAGAAATTGCCCCACCAACCTAAGCTTTTTTTTGCCACTTGTCAATCATATACGGTTTTAAAATTCTCACTAATTTTTTTTATTATTTTATATTTATTTAAGTTGTTGAATTGAATATGCAAAATAATAAACTTCATGAGACCACCAGCTTCCATAAATATAGGAGCTTAAACTTTTAATTTTAAACTGTGATACCGAATTCATGAGACCGCCCACTTTAAAATAATCCTAAAAATCTCAGCACCCACTGAAATTAGGAAGCCCCTCTGGATCCCACCCTTAGAAATTGCCTCTACAACTTAAGAATTTTTTTGCCACTTGTCTATCATCTAAAATTTTAAATTCCTATTGGAAAATAAAAATGAAAAAAAAATATATCTATTTATTAATTTTTATCAAAGCACTTTCCTTAAATTCCTAAAAAATCTCAATAACACCCACTGACATTTTTTAACAAGCCCCCCTCCTAAGACCTTACCCTAAGCAGCCACAAGTCCCCAGGTGACTACTTAGCTTATTTCCTTTAAAGTCACTGCTCAATTTTCTTTTGGAGTAATTTGTGGAGCTGGTGGTCTCATGGATATTTAATATTACTGCTTATTTTTTAACAGTTTGTCTGTTTGTTGTATGTTCATTTACATGAATGAACAATGAACAGTATTAATAATAATTTCTGTAAAGAAAATTTAGAGAAAAAAATTGGAGGCAAATGAAAAGAAGGAAAGGAAATTTATGAAGTCACCAAACATTTTTCACAATAAGCGGTTGCTGCTTATTTTCAGCTCCCCGTATTTTTTTCACAGCTTATTTTTAATTCCTAAAAAATAAATAGCTGCACCACTAAAATAAGAAAAGATTATAAATTATCCTTTAAAAAAAAAATTTAAAAATTGAATTTTACTGTCCTCGGCTTATTCTGGTAAGAAAATAAAATCATAAACTTTCCTCATCTTATTCTGGCAAGAAAATAAAATCTATCTTTTTACAGTAAATTCATTATGAAATGCCTAGTTATGAATATTTCTTGATTAATTTATGTTTCAAACCTGAGAAGCACTGTGCCCATGGCCAGCTTTGGTCAGCTACCTCGCTAATGCAAACCAGTGCGATTTTATTCAGATTTATAGCTTCCACAACCAAATAAGAGGCTTGATCGATGAATGCTTCTACTCTGCTGAATTCCACCAGTGATTTGATAGAACTGTGAGACGAAAACGAATTGTTCTAGTGATGAGCTGGAAGATTACTTTTCCAAAAGCAAATACAGCGCTTTTTAGTGTAAAGCATCCCACGGGTGCGTACTCTAGGGCCACATATCCCATGGCTGCTGAGGATTTGAAGAGGGAATACACTGTCGTCCGCCGAGATTCTGCGCAAGGCGTAACCCGAAAGATGAGATTTCTTCTGATCCAACAGAATATTTGCGGCTGAAATATTTTGATGGACGTTTTCGCCGCAAGGGTTTCATACATGTTTTCGATTCCTGCAAAATCCGAAAACAACAAACAATTTAATTCCAAACACAATCTATAACCATAAATTTAATGGGGGAGAAAGCGGAAAAAGAAAATAAATTTTGACTAGACTAATCCATATGATCATGATCAAAGCATGCACCTGTTAAACAAAGGGCCTGGTCTCGGAACTGTATTCTTCCAAATCGATCTCAGCAAGCAGAGCATCAGAATTCCGAAGGACTCAAGCTTTTCAGTAGTGTCAGCAATCTCCTTTCTGATAATAGGAAGAATCTAAATGTTGTTCTCTAAAGGAAGAGGCTTTAACCCTTGGTTTGTGGTTAACGCTGCTGAAAAACTTGGAGTCCCTCGGAACTCTGGTAATTTTCCTATACTGTGCTTAAAACTATAAAAATTCATGGCCGATTTACAATGACAATTTACGCTCCACAGGAAGCTATAAAACCAATTTCCCTAACCCTTGATCCTCGCTCCGCACATACAGAAATAATTTCATAGGCCTTCTTGGGTTACAACTTCTTACATCATGGTATTTATAGCCATCACAATGAAAACCTACCATCGGATCAATTATCATTGTGAAGGTCGGATGCCCCCGAGCTTTCAATTTTCATTAGCACTAGCACGTACTCCGTCATTTTCATAAGAACAATAAAATTAATTTTATATCAATGTGGTCCTAAGCTTTAATGGGTGGAGATAATTTTGAGCTGGCATGATGGCTAAGGCTCTATATTTTATAATGGAAGGCACATCAAATTTAAACAAGCGGTTTGTAATGGTTTAAATGGTGAAGATGCTTGCTTTATATAAAGTTTAAAATAATTTTTTTTTTTATTGAATGGGAAGGCAAATAGTGGCTAGTTTATTCTCAAGGGTCATATTATTTTGTGTGATTTTTTTTTTTAATGTATATTGTCTTTCTAAATTATTTTATTTTTATTTAAAATATTTTAAAATTTTAAAATAATATTTTATTTGTTTAGTTTAATATTATATGTGTAATTTTAAATTATTTCAAGATTGAAAGTATTGTCTTGATTTATATATCCAACTTCAAAATTAATTATGGTCCAAAATGAACTTAGTTCCAAATAATCATGTTATTTGCTAACTTCCATGTCAAAAGTCAAAATTATGTGCTTAGAACATGCATAAAAGGGCATCACCCCTAGGTAATTTCAATCATCCTTGAATCTCACAACTCCTTTGCATCTATTATCAAAAAGGATCTCTTAACAATCATACCTTAGTCAACACTTAGTATTTTGCATCAAACACCTTAGTTACATCAACAAATTTTAAAATCTTATTTATTACATCAAGTCACTCCAACACTCATTGCATTGTCTTAAGCATTTCCCATTATTGCATTACATCATTTTCAATCATTTACACATTGATTACATGCATCACCTGGGGTGTCATTTGAATTTCTACAAAAGCACTCAATCAATCAACAAGCCTTGATTAAGGAAAAGAAAGGAAGCTTGTTGAATTTTCATTCCTAGCATAGCAAGTCTCAACAATATTTTTAGCACAACCAAGTTTTCTATTTGTAAGCGCAAGTACAAGAAAAAATTATTAGGCATATTGAAGTTTTAAAATTTAAGTTCAAAATTACAATTCCAAGTGCATGTGGTCACACACTAGGTTTAAGACCATGAATATGATGATCAACATTGCAGTTTAGGTTTGATCCAAGTTCATGCTTAATTTTAGATTACATAAAGTATTATTATTATAGCTAGGTAATCATCCCATATCCAATCTCAAAATATAGGTACCAAACATCTATTACTATCAAATCAATCTCCTTTTCTTTAACACCAAGGTACACTACTATTGAATAGTTATTTTCTTTGTAATTTAGATACACTCCAAGTATGCATTTGAGATTCAAATCCATTTATTTAGGCTATTCATTAAGTTGATTACTGGATTAATTTGTTAACCTATATTATTTGAAAAGAAACTATTTTACTTCTTTTCTTTTTAGTGAGCCTATTTGATCTTACACCTCTTAGGATTTTACCTTGAGGTTTTATCCTTCCACCCTAAATTTAAAATCTAACATTTTAAAATTTCTTTAATCTATCATTTAGATTTGATTTGCATATGAAGATAAATTCTTAACTAAATTATTTTCACAAACATTAAGGGATTATGTCATTCAATGGTTTACTCTTTAGCTCATCAAACACCTTAAGGTCCTATTGATTGTTGCCCTAGGACTATCCACTATCATACTCAGTTATGATAGACATATAGGAATATTATCATTTCATTTGGAACCCTATTTTGAAATGAAAGAAGGTTGGAAAGTTGTCTTAAGGTTTATAGAAAATTACTAAAAGATGCAATGATGGATATCTTCATAAAAAGGAGATTTTTCAAGATTTTATGGCTATCATAATCCAAATAACAGTCTACTCTCATGCTAGGAAAGTCATAACAGCCCACAAGATCATAAAATCTCAATTCTAATTTAGTCTCTTATGAGCCCAGAATAGAAAAACTATCAAACTATGAAAAAGTAGTTATTGGAGCTCATGGGAAATAGGAATGTTCTATCTAGATTTACAAGTAGATATGGGGTCCCTCCATGTTAACCTCTCTCATTTTTTCAACTCAACATCATTTGAACATTCCAACAAGGAATGCATTCTTGCAAAAAGTGTCAATTGAGAGTAGTCCAAATATGGCAAGAAGAATATTTTGTGTTTCGTGTGTCATGGATTAAAATTGACTACACCAACATGTTCAAATGGGTGGTTGAATGCTATGGAATGCCTGTATCTTTTCCCTAAAACAACTAATCATTTCAAGCTATATTATTCCAACACAACCTCTTAAGAGCCCTAAGTGCAAAAAATTGTCAAACTATGAGGGACTGATTCATGGAATTTGTGGCACGTTTCAATGTTTCATCTAAACATACAACTTCATGCACGGTCCTTCCATAATATAATCTCTCAGCTTTTCTTATCTCCAAACCATTTGATTGTGGCCGTGATGTATAAAAAGTTACAAAAGGTGTCATTTACTTGTTTAGCCGAAACTTGTTAAGAGCCATATTTTGTGTTTCATAATGTGATAGGGCGAAAATACTTTTTAGAATATGAGCAACAAGCAAAGGAGTGCAAAAACAACTATAAACACCCTACACCTCAAGATTAGCCTAGTTGGATTCAAAACAAAATAAAAACAACAAATAGGGTGGATTCACCTTGTCTCAAATCAATCATTTGGTTGGCCCTTCAATATTTGATGTTGTATGATGCAAGCTATGAGATGAGATGAGGATGGAAAATGAGTGAAAATGGATGCAAGTATGAAAATTTGGCTAAGTATGGCTCAAGAGAAATTTTTGCAAGAGTTTGGCTAGCATAAATGATCTCTCTCAAAATGAAAGAAAAGAGGGGGTATTTATAGAGAATTTTGGACTCTTTAAGGAAATGGAAGGTTGAGATTGAGCCACCAAGATCAAGATGTAGGGCTAAGGTGAGTTGAAAACTCACAAGCCCTCACATCTTGACATGTGGCATGTGAAGTGGCTTGTAAGAGATGATGTGAACATGAGTTGGAAGAAGAGTACATGACATGGAGGTAGTACATAGTACCTTGGGATTGGGACAAGATCTCCTCATAAAGGAGGTCCTTGTCCCCATGTGGGTGAGAGGACATGTGAGAAATTAAAAATTCTTCAAATACCCTCATGGGGATGAGAGAAGGAATTTTAAATTCCAAGGAATGCATTGGGAGATTAAATGTGAATTAAAAATTCACATGAGGAATTGAGTGCCTTCTCCAAAAGGAGAAAGCCTTTAAGAAAGTTGACTTAGGACACATTCCATAAGTGATATGGGGATTAAGTTAACCTAACTGAGTGATTAAGATTGTGCAAGTACTTGACTAGACAAATTAATGACAAATTAAAGGCAAGTGGGAAATTATGGAGGATGTGACCCTAATGATGATTAGGAGTGTGCACATCTTAATCACAAATTAATTATGATTAAGAAAAAGGGTTACATTGTTAAGAGGGATTAGAGATCAACTTGCAAAAGTTGGAGGATGTGACAATGAGAGAGAAAGTGAGGAATTTAAAATTCCAAGAGATAATATGACTAAATTAAATAAAGTGGTATATTTATTTAATTTAGAGAATAAAGAGAGGAAAATTATTTATTAAATTAAATACTTTGGAAACCTTATGTAGGACACAAAATATTAATTAAATGAATGATTTAATTAATATCGGCAAAAAGGGTGAAGTAAATGAGCAAAGGGATGATTAAGGAGACGCCTTCGACCATATGGAAGTGGTCAAATGTATATGTCTACATTTTTCCCCTCTTCGAAACACTATTAGGATAATAGGGTTTCAAAGAAAATAAAATATAGACGACTCTATGGAAGAAGCGACCAAAAAATAGATACCCCAGCATGGGAGAGTTTAGATGAGTTTTTCGAACAGAGGGGAATTAAAGGGGATGCCCCGGTCTCGCAAGAGAAGGTTTATGATGGAAGATTGGGAGAGAATGGTAGGGTATGCCCCCTCGAGAAGGCGGACGGAGAAGGAAAAGGGGCCCCAAGAAACTTCTTGAAAGTATCAAGTGGTATATGTCGTTGGAAAGAGCACGAAAATCCAAGAAGATTGGTGCTTGAACAGAGAAAAATGAGTATACAATGTGAAAATGGTGGCCCTAAGAAGATAGGGGATGAGTGAATTAGTTGAGGGGAAAAAAAGGTTAAATAAAGGGAAAAAATTCCCTTTATTTTAAAAGGTAAAAAAAAGGAGGGAAAAGGCTATAAAAGGTAATTCTAAGAATTACCTCTCCTCATTTGGACAACTGTCAAGTGAGGAGGAGAGGGAGAAAAGGAGAGGACGAGAGGGAAAGTGCACGATGTCGGAATACGATACCAACATCATCCACTGGGGGGACAAGAGACGACGATTCTTCAGTGAGTGTGTTATGCCATGCCAAGTTATCTCCAAAACCCACTTTGTGATTTTTGTCATTTTGCTTAAATTTTTTTAAAATTTAAAAACATGGGTTTTGTTGGGTCGGGATGGATGAAAAATGGGTAGGAGGGAAAAAAAGTTAGGGGGGGCAAGGGGAGGGACGTATGCTTGGGTCTGGTGGACTAGCAGAGACATTTGCGCCCGAGCAGGTCTACCCCCGAGCGTGGGCGGGTCAGCCTAGGTGCAAGCAGATCCACCCGTGGACCTGGGTGGGGGCCCGCCCGCAGCCCCGAGCTGGTTTGCCCAGGCTCAGACGGGTCCGCCCAAAGCTGGGTGAAGGATGCCTATGGGCTCGAGTGGGTCCACTCAAAGCTGGGCAAAGGCCCGCCCGTGGGCTTAAGCGGGTCCACCCGGGCACAAGGGTAGGTCCGCTCAAGCCCGCGGGCAAGCCTGCCCAGGGACTAGGGCGAGTGTGCCCGAGGACCAGGGTGAGGATTCGGGAGTACCGAAAAGAAGAAAGATGGAAAGGTAAGGGAAAAGGGAGGAAAGAGGTAGGATTCAGAAGGGGAATCCTAGGGCGGGAAGAAGAAAGATAAAAAAGGGGGCAAAACAATGCCAGGGGAAACTGACATAGTGTTTATGTTATGGATGCAGAATGTTGAGAGCTTGCGGACGCGGGAGAGATGATCTGAGGTACTGAGGAGATGCATGGCGGCGATGACTAGCGCAGATCACCGGAGATTAGAAGAGGCGGGACTATTCCACATGCTAGCTTACCCGATGATTAAGGCCTATAGGGCCATGCTGACAGCATTGATAGAGCATTAGGACTCAGTGACATTGACATTTCATCTACCAATTGGGGAGATGACGGTTACCCTAGAGGATGTATGGCAGATTCTGAGGCTCCCGATAGCAGGGCTTGCAGTTAACAAGTGTTGGGTAGCAGGAGAGCACTGGATGAGTCTGTGTAGGTTGTATTTGGCGATGACGAGCTACGGATTTAGCGGCAGCAACTGGATGTGGACAGATGTTTGTCTTGCAAGGTACCGGCATTGTCATTGTATCTAGTGGGGTTGATTAGTGGGATATTGGTGCCAAATCGGAGTGGTTGATTCTTGCATCTCAGGTTTGTCGAGGTGATCTAGCACATCATCAAAGGACAAGAGGGTCAGTTTGTGTGGGGGACTTGTATGCTGGCGCAGTTGTACCAGGATATGCACGGGATATGTTATCAACAGTCGTTGAGTGTGACACAGGTCACACTACTACAGGTGTGGGCTTAGGAGCATATCAGGGTGACCAGGTCGATTGTGCAGAGAGTAGGAGAGCAGGATGACAGAGAGGCCATAACCTAGGGATGGGCGGTAGAGGTGGGAGCAATACTGCGATATCAGGATGTTAGAGATGTGGATGTGTGGAGGAGATGACTGGATGATGTCCAAGCGGAGATGATAGTATGGCGTTTGTATATGTTACGACACTTCAGGGGTTGGAGGGATGAGGAGGAGGCACACAGTGGGTACTTCTTTACCCCTTGTTATATTATTGGGAGAGGTCCGCGTGTAGTGGAGTTGCACAGACCCGATCGGGTGACGCAGAAATTTAGAGTGAGGTAGTCCATATTCCTGCGGGGCAGGTGATGTTCCGACAATTGACATGAGAGCGGCCATGGGGGGCTTTGCTGGATCTGGATGCAGTGTGGGAGGAGTTGGAGGCACTGCAGTTTGTACCATACCCAGGCAAGCGGGAGGGGCTAAGAGATGTCGCAGAGGTACGGATGCAGACATTGCAGAGTGAGTGGGACACAGCACAGGCTCAGCTGCAGGCAACGCATGGTAAGGGGGGCGAGCAGGAGGCAGAGGTACAGGGGTTATGTGCATAGTTAGAAGCTGCAGAGGCTAAGAGAGACAGGGCTACAGAGCAGGTACAGTAGCTAACAATGGCACAGGAGACCTGGGTACAGGAGCGGAGTGCTATTAGCAAAGATCGAGATAGGTATAGACTTGAGCGGAATGTCGCTAGGCATCAGGCTACGCAGCGAGATGATTATATGCAAGAGGAAAGTTACTGGAAGTGTGTGTATGAGCATGTCATTCTAGATCCGGCGCAGTGCACAGCGCGCTACATCAAACAGGTACCTCAGATGCCAGCATCGTCCCAGTCATTAGGGACACATACTAGAGGGTATAGTGACTATCGACGAACTCCTCCTCTTGGTGGTTACCAGGGGATTCCCACCCATGTGTGTCAGGGGACTCCCATGCATAAAGGGCCAATGTCTGACTCTCCACAAAGATCAGACATGGGAAGCTCACAGTAGAGTAGTCAGAGAGAAAATGATAGGATACTAGTTTTTTGATAGACACAGGATGGAGGTTTAGTACTTATCGACAGAGATCAGAGGTGCTCTACATCTTTGGATTTTGTACCTTATTTGATGATATATGATGGATATGTGGTAGATTATGCTTGAGGCTTTGTGATGAGATGTACATTGTATTATTTTGATTATGATATGGGACAGCCCTTATTGACACTATGCATTATGTTTTTTTGTGATGGATGATTCAGTTGATGTATGCATATGTATATGATATTTCATGCCTATGTGGATGTATGATCTGATTTATTTGTGCACATGTATATTATACTGCATGCTTATGTGGATGGACACTTTGGTTTATGTATGCACATGTTTATGATACTTCATTCTTATGTGGATGGATGATTTGATTTATTTATGCACATGTTTATGATACTTCATGCTTATGTGGATGGACACTTTGGTTTATGTATGCACATGTTTATGATACTTCATTCTTATGTAGATGGATGATTATGCATATATTAATTTTGATAATGCAGGATGATATGAATATTTGGTACACGCAAAATATAATTAGGATGTAGCCAACATATGTTTTGGTGGGTGATAGTGCATGTATTATGTAAATGTTAATATGGACGTGTATGGGTTAAATGAAACTATGATGCTTAATCTAGTCAGCCTATGAACTATGAAATATACTGAACCTATAATGTAACATGAAATATGAATGAAAGATGAGTTCCTATAGTGCAAACCTAAGTGTCAATAAGGACTTGCATGGGAGTGTGGATAGGTGATAGGTGTATTGTGAGTGTGATACTACACCTGTCAAAAAACCATTAGTACCCTGAGAGGAAGATCAGGAGGGAAAAGAGTCAAGACTTTGCACAACCTAAATCACAAGTCCTAGGTCATGAAGAAGGTTGAATGAAGAGTGTATGTAGTGAAATGAAATGTAGTCAAGAACATAATTTTTCATCTTCGGAGCATTGATTTTTGCTATAGCATAAGATACCGAATACCCTGATATGTAAGACCAAGGCGAGTTGGCATCGAATGCATGAAACAAACACAGCGAACAAAAAGGCTATCCCAACACCCCAAGGTCACGATGGCCTTGGTCGGTCCAGGTATTGGGATAACCACAAACACACAAGGATGCCCAAGCATAACACAAGACCTCAAGGATCTTGGTGGGTACTACGTGGGACAACTGAGAAGACATCAACAAAGAAAAGATCAAGATACACCCCTATGTTGACTAGTCAAAGCACACCATGATATGCTAGATCAAGGTGACCATGACAAGTGTTGATAGGGAGCTCAAATGATAAATAGAGTCCAAAAGCATCAAAAGATCGTAATCAATTTCAAACATCCTTTGCCATAGGATCAAGGGGATGGATGGGATTGATGTGGTCTGCTAGGAAGGATGCATCCTGTTGAGATCGATGATGGATACTACAGAAGAATGACTCAGTTGACACAAGATGTTTTTCATTAAGTAGATCTCCTGACACTAGGGGATTTCATTTGGGAAGAACAAGCCAGACAAGGACATAGATTGAGACACCCTAAAGACCTAGGGGCTCGAGGGAATATTAGAGATTAATCTTGCCTACGTGAAAGCACAGAGCCCTCGTAGTTCCTGAAAAGACTATGGATAAAGCGGAAAGAAGACAATGGTGACTGATGATGAATGACACATGTCATGACATGCAAATTCCCCGGGGGAGGATCAATGATCAACCTTGCCTATGTGACAGCGCAGGGGCAACGTAGTTCGACTAAGGATGCGACAAGATGAAATCTAGATGGAGGCTAACATAATGGGGGGGCTATATCAAGACATAAACCGAACGACATAAGCTCAGGATGAGGGATAACCAAGATGGATCGTCCAATGCTCAATCAAAATATACCAAGCAGCTAAGGATGGGATGGGTGAGGATGATAGTGCAGATGAAAGCATAAAATAACTAGGATGCCAGGTAGATAATGATTAAGCCCTCTACAGATGATGCCTGTTACCAGGTTTTCACCACCCGTACTTATCCAAGGCACCACCAAAAGGTGGTTTTCACCATAGGACAAATTTATTTCTCTTTACTATTTTTTTGGATCTTTTTTTTTTTTTTTTAATTTTGATAGGTGGGTTACCAAGCAGAATTAGGTGTAGAACCTCTTCAGATGCATGATATTGATAGGTTCTTCAAGAGGCTCTCCCTCAAGGGTAGCAAGTTTGTATGCCCCAGAGCCATATTTAGCGCTTATGATGTAAGGACCCAACCAGTTTGCCTCAAATTTTCCCTTTTTATCATGGTCTTGCTAGGTGCGTTGGTTCTCTTTAAGGACAAGATCACCAACCTAGAACTATCGAGGATGCACCTTCTTATTGTAGTTACACTTGAGGTGCTTTTGGTATGCTTGCAAATGATCATAGGCTTTGATTCTTCTTTCATCAAGTAACTCCAACTATGCAAGTCGTACAACACAAGCATCCTCCTCACTGATAAGATTTTTTAGAGAAATTCTCAGTGATGGGATCTCAACTTTGATTAGCAAGATGGCTTCGGCACCATACACTAAAGAATAGGGGATGGCACCTGTAGGGGTGCGGATGGAGGTACGATATGCCCAGAGGGCGGGATGAATATGGAGGTGTCAATCTCAACCAATGTTATTGACCACCTTTTTAAGGATGTAGATAAGGGTCTTGTTGGTTGCTTTTGCCTGACCATTACCCTAGGGGTAATAAGGCATTGACCAATGATGTTGGATATGAAAGGTGTCGCAAAGATGTTTCATGGCCTGATTTTTAAAAGGCCTTCCATTATCATAGAGGATAGTGGATGGGATACCATATCTACAGAGAATATGGTAAAGGATGAATTTTGAGATCTAAATACCAGTGATTTGTGAGAGTGGCATTGCTTCCACCCACTTGGTGAAGTACTCAGTAGCAGTAATTATGAATGTATGCCTGTCAGAAGATGGTGGGTAAATATTTCCAATCAAGTCGAAACCCCATTGAGAGAAGGGCCACAGTGCTAGGAGGGGTTGAAGGTCATGTGCTGGAGCATGAATCAAATCTGTGTGTTGCTGGCAAGGAAGGAATTTCTTTATAAATTCACAAGCATCATGTTCCAATGTAGGCCAATAATATCCAGCTCAAAGAATCCTTTTGGCCAAAGCCATACCATTTGAATGAGCCCCACAAACACCACTACGTACTTTTGTTAGTGCAGTATGGGGTTCAGTCTCATTTAGGCATCTAAGGAGGATTCCATCATACCCGCAACGATAAAGTGTACCACCAACGATAATGTATCGGGAAGAGCGATGAACGAAGGATTTGCGTTGATTGTGTGTAAGATATGGAGGGAGAATATTATCATGTAGATAGGCATATATGTCTTGGTACTGTTATCACCTAGAAATGCACCCTATGCAAAGTTGTAAACTGAGCTTTCTAGTGAAACATTGGATCACTCCGAGGCTGTGGGTCACTTGAGATTGGAGTGAACCTCCGGAGGAGGCCGGCTTCCTTTGTGTTATCACCTAAACTACTAATTCTTTGATGGTAAAGGGAGAAGGAAAATTCATAAAAAATGGAACTAAACTTATGGTGATACACTGTATTAATAAGAAATCATGAAATAGACACAGGAAGAACATACACTTGAAAGCCTAATTGCTATTCTCAGAACAACTTCTTTTAGATTTAATGATTTAGTTCTAACAAGTTTAGTCTGCATACATACCTTGGGAAGGAAAGATTAATTTCACAACCTTAAGACATAAGTGCAGAATTATAAAACACAGTTAAAGCCTTGCATGTTCAAAAGAAAGATACAAAAATGAGAATTAATACAATCATGAACCTAAACTTCCAAGGTAAACTCTGTATTGTATTCAAGATTCCAATTGAGTTACAAAAAAACATACATCAATTGAGGAAGGATTGATTAAAAAATCACTAACTCTTCAAAGTGTGTAATCAGAACCCTTTACAAAAAGGAAAAAATTTCTTATATATAGATTGTGTTGGCCCCTTAGGGCTTACAAAAAATAAAATATCTGGGGCCCAGAAAATGACCCCTTAGATTTTTATTGAATTTCAAGCTGCACCCTGCGTGTCCATGTTGGTGTCAAAAAATTGCCTTCAAGGGACTCCCTCCTTGAACATCTTGCAACCACCGCCTTCACTTCTGCCACTCGTGTTGATCTTTGAATCTCTCTGCAGTCGAGCTGCTTTGAATGCTCCTGAGCCCCAAACAGATAACCCACTGCCTATCATTCTGTTGATCTTCTTCATCTAGTTGAGCCGCCACGGCTTGCTTTTGGCTTTCTCTGATTGATTGAGTGATCTACACGCAGACTCTCGGGTAGTCAAAACTTCTCCTGAAAAGAATCGCATCTCGGCGAGACACTGGAAATGTCTCACCGATGCGATTAGGTGTCTCTGCAGCTATCAGTATATCATAGAACAGTTGGTGAGAGCTAATGGCGATCTCCTTTCATTTACCCCGAGCTTACTCTTCTCCCACGGGCTCAAGCTTCATTGACTTTCGGTGAGACCTTACCGGGTCAGCAAGACCTCATGGCGATGGCTTTGTCTTATCTCGAGCTCCTTTGCAGTTGGCAAGGCATCCGTGTGTTGGTGAGAGGTTACTAAAGGCAAAACATTACCCTGAATGCTCCTCATCTTCACTGAGCTCCGCATTCCTTTCGCTGAAACTTTATCAAGTCGGTAGGACCTCATGGCGATGCCCCATAGTCATATCGATATGTGCTTTTGTCGCTGAGACACCCACACTTTGCCGAGACCTCTTGCAGAATTTCTTTTCCTTCGGCGAACTCTTCATTCGGCAAGACACCCGGCGAGACCCTTCGTTATCGGCGAGATATCGGCCTGTCGGCTAGACTTCCCTTCGGGTTCCTTAATTCTTGGTGATGAGCCACTTTCTTTTGGTCGAGGAGACAACCCTACTTCGGCAAGACCCCTTGCCGAAGTCTTCTTCTCAATGAGGCCTTTTATTGTCGACGAGACTCCTGTCAAACTCTCTTTCTTGTGTCGACACCGCCTCCTTTGATTTCTTTGGCATGACCTTTATCCTTCGGCAAGACATTTTTTCGAATGCTTTATCCTTTACTGAGACTTTTCATTCGCCGAGACATCACAATGTCGGCCAGACATCATCCCGGTGGCAAGACGTTACACCGAGGGAACCAACCCTTTCTGATAGCCTTTCCTTCATGTCGGGGAGACATTAAGCCTTCGCCAAGACTTCATGGCGACTTCATTTACCTTTGTCGAAGTGTACATCTGTCGCCAAGAGTTATACCAAAGGCTTCACATCCATCGGCGAGACATTCACACTTCGGTATAACCTTATGCCGAAGCCCGCTTCCTTTGCCAATGTCGTTTTCCTATGATTGTCGGGGAGACATTCTTACTTCGGTATAACCTTATGTTGAAGTCCTCTTTCTTGGTGAAGTCTTTTTGCTATTGATGGGACTCCTGCCAAAGGCAACCACATCGAGACCACCCCTTCTTCTTTCGGCAATACCATCTCTACTCATTGAGACCACATGCCGATCCCTTCGCCCTTTGCCGAGCTCTGATGTCGGCGAGAGATGATGAGTCGGGGAGACCCTATCTAGTGACGCCACTTTCCTATCGAGGAGACATAACCTTTTCGCTATGACCCTTCATCGAGGCCTTAAACTCCTGCCGATATAATCCCTTTTTGTCGCCGAAACAAAAGAGAATGTCACACCGATAGATGCCTGGAGATAGATCCCGATCGTTGTGACATCAAATAAGTCTTGCCGATATGATATTTCTTATGCTGGTCAGCAAGACACAAAGCGCTCGATGAAACAACATGTCGATAGGGATTACCTACGCCGATGAAGCACCTCATGAGTTAGTCGGTGAGACCCGACTCATTTGGTAAGACCTCTCAGCGGTGAACATAACTCATGCTGATAAGTCTTTCCACTGTCACTAAGACCACATGAATGTCATGCCAAAAGCTACCTGTATATAAAAACAAATCGTTACGACATCAGAAATGTCTTGCCAATAGGAAACATAGACATTTCAAAGATGGATCGGGGGGACCCTGCCATTCTCACACTGATATATTCCCTGGTTTGAAGCATTCGGACCTAATGGAACCCCTGTCACACGACATTCTGCCTGATTGAGCCTGAGGGTAAAAATTAGGTAACAAGTACCATGGGGAAGTGGGACCCACAATGTCGCACACCATGTCAGTCTTAGGGATATCATACGCTGGGATTAGAAGTTGTTCCACAAGGAACTCGCACTCTGTTCAATCTTTAGGCATGTCAATCAGGGAGCCAATGGTAGCCATTGCATCAACTGCCTTGTTCTGTGCTCTGGGGATTCGGTCAAATTGTATGAAGGTGAAACATTTCTTGAAATCATCCACCATGCGCTTGTAGGGTAATAGCTTATTATCTTTTGTTAGGAATTCATCATTAATCTGCTTAATGACCAATAATGAATCACCAAATACCTTCAAGTGAGTTATGTGCCATTGCTTTGCAATTTTGAGGCCGGTGAGGAGGGCTTCGTACTCTTCCATGTTGTTTGTACACGGGAATGTTATCCTGAATGATTTTGGAATGTAATCACCTTAAGGGGTAACTAATAGAATTCCTGCACCTGATCCATTATGAATATATGAGCCATCAAAATACAGTGTCCAATCTGGTGCTTCTATAACTGTGTAAACTTCTTCGTCTGGAAATTCAGTGACCAGAGGGTAAGCATCTACTAGTGGCGCCTCAGCTAACTGATCAGCTATGACTTGTCCCTTTATGGATTTTCGCTCCACATACTCTATGTCAAATTCACTTAGGAGCATGACCCACTTGGCCATGCGGCCAGTTAGAGTGGTTCTAGATAACAAATACTTCAGTGGATCAATTTTTGCTATTACCTTGACCGAATGGCTAAGCATGTAATTTCGGAGTTTCTATGTGCTGAAGACTACTGCAAGGCAGGCTTTTTCCATGGGAGAGTAGTTTAATTCATAGGCGACCAGTGTCCGACTAATGTAGTAGATTTCTCTCTCTTTCGATGACTCATCATGTTGTGCCAACAATGCCCCCAGCGCGACTGAAGTGGCGGAGATATAAAGCAGGAGGGGTTCCCCTGGAATAGGTGGCATCAAGATCGGTGGATGAGCTAAGTATTCCTTGATTTTATTGAAACCTGCTTGACACTGTTGGTTCCATCGGAAGGTGGAGTCTTTTTTCAGAAGATGGATGAATGACTAACACTTATCCGCAAGCTGGGCTATGAACCGACGGATAGATTGCATCTTCCCTTGGAGACTTCTTAATTGTTTCAGATTGCACGGGGGTGGCATGTCTAGAATAGCTTTCACCTTGGCGGGATCAACCTCAATACCTCTTCGAGAGACTATAAAACCCAAAAATTTTCCTGATGTGACACCAAAGACACATTTTTTTGGATTTAGTTGCAGCTTGTAATGTTCCAACCATTCAAAGATCTTTTTCAGGATGCCAGGATGTTCTGCTCGGGTTCTAGATTTTCCTAGCAATTCGTCAACATAATCTTCAATGATAATATGGATGAGGTCATGGAAGATGATAGTCATTGCCCTTTGATATGTCGCCCCCACATTCTTGAGACCAAAGGGCATAACATTGTAACAAAAAGTACCCCAAGGTGTGGTAAAGGCGGTCTTGTGTTGGTCTTCAGGTGCAATGCAGATCTGATTGTAACTAGAGAAACCATCCATAAGGGATAACATCTCATGTCTTGCAATCAAGTTGACCAGCATGTCAATATTGGGCAGCGAGAATTCATCTTTTGGACAAGCTTTGTTAAGATCCCAAAAGTTTGTACAAATATAAATGTCTCTGTTTGGTTTGGCAATAGGCATTATGTTGGAGATCCACTTAGATTAGTCAATGGGTCTAATAAAACCGACATCTAGTAGTTTTTCCAATTCCTTCTTGACTAATAATGCTACCTGTGGATGCATCTTGCGGAGCTTCTGTTTGACAGGCTTGACATCTGGGTGAACATCTAGATGATGAACCACTAAGGTGGGGTCTAAGCCTAGCATGTTTGAATATGACCAAGAAAAGTTAATGATACCTTCTTGAAGTAGCTGCACAATGACTGGATACTCTTACTCTGAGAGTGACTTAGCTACATAGGTGATCTTAGGGTTTTCTGCAGTACCCAAATTAATTTCTTGAGTTTCCTTAATTAGGATGGGTGACCTTGTGGATAATTGAGTTACCACAAGGGGAAGATGAACGTCTCCATCCTCCAGTGCCTCTTCGAGGTTTTTGCTGTCGAATGCATCCTTTATTTTTACTTTTCCCAGGTCAGGTAATGCCTCAGGGAGGTTTTCACTAGATGACCTTTTTTTATTTTTCTTGTTTGTATTTTTGTGATTGGAGCGTTCATTCTCCCCAAATCCCATGAGGTTGACATATGTATCCAAGGAGACATTGACAAGTGCGCTATCATGTAGGTCCCAATCAATAAGTTCGGGATGGTAAAGGGATAGGCTAATGGTACAGATGGATAGGCATTCAAACATGGATGACAGGTCTGTGTGATCAATGTCATTGTATGCACATATGATGGATTCCTCCTTGGGTATGTCTTCCAATGAGCCATCATCCACAGTAACACTATTGGAAGTATTAGATGATGTTGTAGGGCCTTTCTACTTTTTTTCATATCCGAGGCCTATATTCTTTGGCAGCTTTGATGTATCAATAGATTGCAACCGCCCCTGTTCTTCTTTACCTAGGCCCCTGCCTTGGTAGTTATACTTTTCCACAAACTTAGCTGACCAAGGGTATACTTCTTGGAAGTATTCCTTTAGGGGTGGATTTGGTTGGGGTTCTTCACAGTATACCCACTAACTGATATCTTCTTCTAGCGCATCTATCTTTATACTAGGAGACCAGAAAGTGGTGGTAGGGATGTTTTTAACATTGAAGGTGGCGGTCTTATCTTCTTTTGGAGTAACCTGCGAAGGTTGGTCGTACATGTGTGGTGATGGTGGCTTAGTTCCCACATTTAGGGTTGTATGCATTTCATATTTGCCCCCCCCTTGTCAATGATCTGGACTTTGGTGACTAAAGGATTGGTGGTGGAGGATGGAGTGGTTGTTGTAGTGGAGGGTGGATTAGCGGATGATGACTGAGATGCCCCCATTTCAACCCTAGGACAATAATGTAAATGGGGAAAAGATGCTTCTAAAGTGCGACAGTATTCAAATGGTTGGGGGTCAGCATAAATGGTGACCTCTTGTCCATTAACCAGGAATTTTAGGCACTAATGGTACATGGAGGGGATGGCTTGCATAGCATGGAGCCATGGGCGGCCAAGGAGGAGATTATATGGTAAGTCCAGATCAAGGACATGACAGGTAGTGTACTAAACTACAGGTCCAACCTGGATAGGAAGACTGATAATTCCTTCTGAATTTCTTTCTACATTATCATAGGCCTTGATCATGATGATTTGGTTACTCAAATCTACTTGGGTATACCCCACCTGTTTTATGAATTTCAAAGTGCATAGATTGAGGGCAGAGCCATTATCTACCAGGACCCTTTTTATTTTATGACGGGCGACTAGGACTTTGATATGCAAGGGACAATTATGATTGGCATCAATATTTGGCATGTCATTCTAGCTAAAGTGTAGCTGGTAAGACAAAGCCAAGTGTCCCACAAGGGCTTGGAATCATGTGGGATCTATTTCATTAGGTACATGGGTTTCTTGTAAGGCTCTATTGATAATTTCTTGATGTACGGGAGAAGACTTAAGCAAATCCAAGATGGAGATATGAGCAGGGGTCTTTCCTAAGTGATCAAAAATTTTGTACTGAGAGTTTACAAGATTTGATGGAGTGGATATGGAGGTTGTCGAGATAGTAATGTGGGATTGTCGTGTAGTAAGAGCACATTGAGGATCTTTAGCTTTAACATGTATCATAGACACACGGGTTTCTACCTGCTCAATGTAATGGACAATGCCATCATAATTGAGGGGTGCATTTTTATAGCTTATATTATTTGTGTTGTTGTCTTGGGGATTACTGTTGGAGGTGCTTGCACCTTGATTATGGTTAGGGAAGGCGTTTTGGTATATCTGCAATTGAGCATTAGACGACGAAGCTTGACTAGTGTTGACTTTGATATCTCCTCGATTGATAAGATCTTGGACATAGTTTTTGAGACCTTGACACTTATTCAAAGTGTGTCCTTTGATTTTATGGAATTCAAAATATTCATTCTCCCTAAACTAGGCAAGTTTAGGCTTGGATTCATCAAGTGGTTTGGTGATAGGGTAGGTGATCGGATAGTTGATTTGTAACCAACTTATTGAAGACGACACTCAAGGGTTCTCCTAATTGAGCATACTGGGGTTTGTCGTTCCCTTGACTATTCTGGTTTGACTGTTGAGGAGGACGAGATGCCCCCTGTGGCACGGATATGGCATTAGGTACAGATGGTTGTTGTCTTTGGGATGTATTGGCCACCTAAACATGTTTAGTGTCAGTGACACCATCATTCACTACATTTTTGTTCTTGTTCCAAAAGCGAGACTTATCACCGGATGGCCTTTCTCTGTCATAGTGTTGTATCTTGATGTGTCCTTTGGCAATAAGGGCACATTCGAGGATGGGTCCCTTTTCCACTATCTCAGCAAATATGGTGACACAGTGTAACCTAAAATTATGGGCCATGTCGAGATGAGAGTTTTCCACGAAGAGGGTGACCATATCTTTCTCTTTGAGAGGGGTTTTCATTCGGCTCGCTAGTGCATGCCACCTCTATAGGTAACTAGCAAAGGTTTCACTTTCCCGTTGTTTCTCTTTGAGGAGATCCAATGTATCAGTGTCCTCCAAATTGAAGGAGAAATAAGAAATAATTTTTTTTGAAAGATCTGCAAATGATTTTATGGATCCTCGTTCTAGTCCCATGAACCATTATAGGGCATTGCCTGTCAGGCTCCGTGGGAACAAGTGCAAGAGATAGTTGTCGTTGTGCATAACTTCTTGACAATGGGAGTAAAACTCCTGTAAGTGGGCCTTAGGATCTTTTTTTCCCTTGTATTTGTTGAATTTTGGTATTTTGAAATGTTTAGGGAAGGGGATCAATGAGATGGAGGGATCAAATGGATAGGGACATATGTCTTTGAATTTGCACGATTGTTTTCCAGTCCCAGCTTGAAGATCTTTCAGAGTGGCTTTGATTTCTAACAGATCTGAGTGGACTGGTGGCTCGGGAGCCAAGGATGGGTTAGATGGATATGGATGATAGGATGATGAAGGATCTTGCTGAGACAGTGTCTGAAGGTTGAGGTATGGATTTTGATAGTGAGATGATGATATCCCTTGCTGGTTTGCTGAGGTATTTTGTTTGTGTTGGGGTTGTTGTTGTGGGATATAGTACGGATTTTTTTGATAAAAATGTGCAGTGGGATGCTAAGGAGCTTGAATGTGATGTTGTAGATTGGCCTGCTAGTACTGTTGCGACTATTGCGAGGCCACATAAGGTGGTTGTTTCTAGGACTGTTGTTGGTTATGGTAATAATAATGTTTGGGAGGTTATTGATGTGATGTGAGGTGTTGTGTGGGCCGAGATGGGATGTTGTATTGTGATTGGACTTTTGGACGTAGAATGCATGCAAGGAACAGGGATATGGTTTGGGTGGGAGATCGGGGCGGATTGCCCTACGATTGGTGTGGGGGGTGTTGCAAAGAGATCAAGGGATTATGTAGAGGTTGTTGTTGATGAGGCGGCTAGGATAATGTAGAGGTGTTCTACAATAGAGGTTGTTGGGTACCAAAGGGGACATTCGGTTGGGATGTACCTTGTGGCGGTAATGGAGGTGGTATGTTAGATTAGGGAGGCTGTTGAGATGTATATGAAGGCAATGGTAGGTTTGTGGCCCCAGGAGGTGGAGGCAATGCGGTAAAAGGGGTTCCCCTAGCGTTGATGGGAGGTTGATTTGAAATGGGTGGTGTTGTGAGCATTAATGGCGATGGTTGCAGGACATTTTGTGGCATGTCGTAGGAAAAAGGATCATTGGGATTAGCTGCTTGAGGAGCCCCCATGACCAAGATAGCAGGATGTGGGGGATTGTTAATGGGATAATAGTGGAGTTGCCAAATTCAGGTTGATGCCAACCTTCCACTGGAGGAACATTGGGGTCGTACGAACTACCTGGTGCGTTTTGTGAGCCTTGGGGTATGTTAGATGTGGAACTTCCATACTTGGATAGGTCGACACCTGATGGAAGCTTGACACCCTTTTCAATTAAGTGGGCCAAGATTTCTTCCCCATGTTTTTCGAGAAGGCGATCTGTCATTTGCACATTGATAGGGTTACTAAAGTGTTCCTCAAATGTAAGTTCAGGTTGAATGACCATGTTGTCATCTCCGGGTGGTGATGTGTTTTGACCATCAATGTTGGATTGTGATGATGTACCATTATGAGGATCTCAAGGGATATTCGTACTATTAGTGGGATTTTGCGAGACATTAGCCGGGTTGTTGGGATCTTGAGGGATGTTTGGTTGGGCTTGTTGCTTGGCCATTTTCCTTGTTTGTGACCGTGTCTGAAATGGCATGCAAGATGATATGATGGACTAGGATGCTAGGATGACCTTGGTGATGAAAGGATTGATTTGACTCGATGATTGATTAGCTAACAAGGATGTGGCTCAATAGGACTGATTTAGATGATTGATTTGACCGAAGTGGATTTGTTTGATGAGATCAAATTGGGCTAATTGGTAGACAATTGGTCAACCTAGATTCAATGATACGAGGATTTGATTTGGATTGATGATCGATTAGGATGAATGATAATGACTGGAATCTAAAACCAAGTTCAAGAGTGATCCTTGGTAATGCTAGGTGTTGATTAATTGACTAAAGGGTGGATGTATGATAATGACACCAAATCCAATTTGAGATTGAAGTGGATTGATTAGTCCAACAAGGATGACCGACTTAGGACGGATGACAATCCTAAGTCGATTGTGATAGATGATGATTAAAGACGAACACCTAGGTCAATTTGGATAACTGCTTTAACAAGGTTTCAATGGAATACCAGTGATCCGAAATGGGGAAACAATGACCTGAACATGAGTTCAAAATGGGTAAATGAGGACTCCGAATGGGTGAATGGATGCATGCACTGAGGGGATGAACGTTTAGGATGGCGAATGGACTCTCGAGACAGGTGCACGGGCATTCGAAACGGGGAGATGAGTGATCGAAATGGTGAAACAAGGGTCCCAAATGACGAAACGGATGAAAATTTTGATCGGTCAAGGGTCAGGTCTGCCCCTATGGAGGGAAAGTCTGCATGAGGAACAAAATCAAATTTGGTCAAAACAGGCTTGAAAGGGTTGGGTCAAAGGTCAGGTCCACTTGTGGAATAAAAGATGGTCAAATTTGGTCAAAACAAGCCTAAAAGGGCTGGGTCAAAGGTCGGGTCTGTCCCTAGATGGGTTAGGTCCGCCTATGGAACAAAAGATGGTCAAATTTGGTCAAAACAGGCCTGAAAGGGCTTGGTCAAAGGTCAGGTCCACCCCCAGATGGGTCAGGTCCGCCCCTGGAGGTCAGGTTCACCTATCTAGAGGTCAGGTCTACCTATCGGGAGGGCAGGTCCGCCTATGGAGAAAAAGTTGGTCAAAAATGGCTAAAACAGGCTCCAAAGGACTAGTTTATTAGTCAAGTCTGCCCCTGTATGGGTCAGGTCCACCTGTTGGGAGGTTTAAATTTGACTTTTGAAAAGATGACTAAGGCAAAGGACTCAAAACATAGCAAACATCAATGAAAAGGATATGGCTAAGTCAATTAATCAGACAATCACTGGTTTCGCACAAAGAAGACAATTTAGATAGCACAATCCTAAGTCTAGTAGAAAGGGTATGGCCAACAAAGTCTTCTATTCTAGGATGAACATGGTTGCTAAGGAGTCCTCGATGTACACCCGGTACGTGAGGCCCAAACCGTGAACACCAACTCGTTACAAGCGTGAGTCGGGAACCTTAGCGAGATACTAAAGGCTCAGACCAACTCTTCACGTCATCCTGATGCTTCACCAATTACAATGTGGTTAGATTGAGGTACAGCTTTCACTCCCCCTCTTTTATATACCCCACCGGTATGCATGGTTGGAATCATCCCTTGGGGTAATGAAATCCCCAAGCAGGTCTTGCTAAGAAAAGAAAAAGAGGACGACTCAAAGGACTTGGTAAGCTATGATTTCTCGTCACCCAGGATCGTCAAATGGTGCAAGGGAATTGGATATGTCAAATAGCTTACCAACAATCACTGCAAACAAGGTTAATTGACACCCCTAGTTAAACTATGTGCCTAAGTTATGCAAGACATCAAGCGAAAATTGATAGATAACTAACCCTGCAAGGAAAATCGTTAGTGAGTCTTGTCCTTGTTCCTCGCCAAATTCCAATTAGATTCTTGCACAAACTCAAACAAAGCACATTAGGGGGTTAGAAACACTTAAAATAACCAAAAAAATGCTAAGAAGATGAACTTTCACTTTCTGGAAAAAGTTATCTAGGGAAAATATGTCTTTCTAGAGGGCAGGTCTGCCTGTCTGGAGGGTAGGTCCTCCTGTCCAAAGGTCAGGTCCACCTGTCTGGAGGGCAGGTCTGCCTATCTACAGGTCAGGTCTACTTGTGTAGAGGTCAAGTCTACCCCTGGAGGTCAAGTCTGGCTGTGCAGAGGTCAGGTCTACCCTTGGATGGTTGCGTCTGTTTGTCTGCAGGTGAGGTCCACCCCTCTGCAACCTGCACTTGCAAAAAGTAAAAAAAATAGCAAACGTGAAAGAAAGAGACCCATTTGTGGGTCCCACTGAGCATGCCAGAAATGTAATAGGGTGAAAATACTTGTTAGAATATGAGCAGTAAGCAAAGGAGTGCAAAAATAACTATAAACACCCTACACCTCAAAATTAGCCTAGTTGGATTCAAAACAAAATTAAAAAAAAAAACAAATAGGGTGGATTCACCTTGTCTCGAATCGATCCTTTGGTTGGCCCTTCAATATTTGATGTTGTATGCTCCTTTGGTGGCAAGAGATGCAAGCTATGAGATGAGATGAGGATGGAAAATAAGTGAAAATGGATGCAAGTATGAGAATTTGGCTAAGTATGGCTCAAGAGAAAAATTTGCAAGAGTTTGGCTAGCATAAATGATCTCTCTCAAAATGAGAGAAAAGAGGGGGTATTTATAGAGAATTTTGGACTCTCTAGGGAAATGGACGATTGAGATTGAGCCACCAAGATCAAGATGTAGGGCTAAGGTGAGTTGAGAACTCACAAGCCCTCACATCTTGACATGTGGCATGTGAAGTGGCTTGTAAGAGATGATGTGTACATGAGTTGGAAGGAGAGTACATGACATGGAGGTAGTACATAATACCTTGGGATTGGGACAAGATCTCCTCATAAAGGAGGTCCTTGTCCCCATGTGGGTGAGAGGACATGTGAGAAATTAAAAATTCTTCAAATATCCTCATGAGGATGAAAGAAGGAATTTTAAATTCCAAGGAATGCATTGGGGGATTAAATGTGAATTAAAAATTTACATGGGGAATGGAGTGCCTTTTCCAAAAGGAGAAAGCCTTTAAGAAGGTTGACTTAGGAAACATTCCATAAATGATATGGGGATTAAGTTAACCTAACTGGGTGATTAAGGTTGTGCAAGTACTTGATTAGACAAATTAATGACGGATTAAAGGCAAGTGGGAAATTATGGAGGATGTGACCCTAATGATGATTAGGAGTGTGCACATCTTAATCACAAATTAATTATGATTAAGAAAGAGGGTTAGATTGTTAAGAGGGATTAGATACCAACTTGTAAAAGTTGGAGGATGTGACAATGAGAGAGAAAGTGAGGAATTTAAAAATAAATTTAAAATTCCAAGAGATAATATGACTAAATTAAATAAAGTGGTATATTTATTTAATTTAGAGAGGAAAGAGGGAAAAAGTATTTATTAAATTAAATACTTTGGAAACCTTATGTAGGACACAAAATATTAATTAAATGAATGATTTAATTAATACTAGCAAAAGGATGAAGTAAATGAGCAAAGGGATGATTAAGGAGATGCCTTCGATCATATGGAAGTGCTCAAATTTAGATGTCAACACATATATTGTAAGGAAAAACCTCCTACACCAACATGTATAGGTGGGTGGGTGAATTCTATGGAAGTCCATGTTTTTCACTCCAACTATCTTGATCATTTCGAGCTACATTATTTTTGCGGAGTCTCTTAAGAGTCATAAGTGTAAAAAACTACCAAAATATGATGGATTGATTCTCAAAATTCATGGAACATATGAATGGTTCATCTAAACCTACAACTTTATGTAGGGTCCCTCCATAATAACCTCTATCAATTTTTATTATCTCTAAACCATGTGACTATAGTGATGTATTAAAAGTTGTAAAAAGTGCCATTTGCATTCAGCCAAAACTTATTAAGAGCCATATTTTTTGTTTTGTATATCATGAGGAAAAACCAACTATGCCAACATATCTGGGTGGGTGAGTGGGTTAACACTACCTGGAAGGACCTTGTTTCCACCCCAAGTGTCTCATTCATTTTCAGCTAATTTATTTTGGTATAGCCTCTTAAGAGCCTTAAGTGTAAAACACTACCAATCTATGACAGACTGATTCTCAAAAATTTTGGCACCTATGAATGTTCTATTTGAACCTATAGCTTCACATAGGGTCCCTCCAAAATAATTTCTCTCAATTTTTCTTATATCCAAACCATTTGAACTATGGAAATAATATTTTAAAAGTTACAAAAAAACATCATTCATATTTAGCCAAAACTTGTCAGGAGCCATATTTTGCATTTTATATGTCATGAGGAAAAATTGACTATGCTAACACATTTAGGTGGGTGGGTGAACACTAAGGAAGGCCTTGTTTCACACCCCAACTATCTTAATCATTCCAAGATACATCATTCTTGTGTCATCTTTTAAAATCCCTAAGTGCAAAAACCTATCAAACTATGATGGACCAATTCTTGAAATCCATGGAACCTATGAATGTTTCATATGAACCTATAAATTCATGTAGGGCCCCTCCACAATAACATCTCTCACATTTCTTATCTCCAAACTATTTGACCATGGCTTGATGAGAAATAAATAAGTTGAATACCATTTTTTGATAAATTCAATCTCTATCCAAATATGACTTAAATGGATGAGATTCAAGGCTTGGATTACAGAAACATGAAAATCTTAAACTTATATGTAAATATAAAAATTAATTTTCCTTAATATAGAATTACCATGATTAGATCCATCTTCTTTATGATGCCAAAAATCAACCAACATAACATGTTTATAAACACTACCTTATATGAATTTATAATAGCAATATATGAAGAATAACATCACAATAATATAGCAGAAATGAGGCACAAATCAGCAACACAAGATCATCATATAACATAGGACTTACATGGAGAAACCCTTGTGGGAAAAATCTCCACCAAGAAGAGAGGCCAAGTATACATTATCTTCAAATAAATGAGATTACAATATAACTACTTTCATTCTCCTATTTTCCTTCACCATGGAAGCACTTGTGCACCTATGAACAACCTCCTTATGCCTCAACATGTCCTTGTTCTTGTAGAGTAACACTACATTCAACTACATTCCTCACATTTTCTACATCCAAGAGGCTAATTTTATAGATGTTTGAAGAGGTCTTAAGCCAAAAAGAAGGCTTCCAAATATGACCTCTTCAATAAAAACAACCCAACCCTTGGAAATCCTCCACCAAATACAAAAGGACACCTAATTTTGGCTCCAATACTTTCCCTCCAACTTGGGCACCCAAACTTGGAAGATAAACATTACATTAAATGCAATAAATGATGGAAAACCAAGTGGAAAATATTCCCTCTTTCAAAGCACCCACTTGGAGAATCCCAATAGTCACTCATTTATCCTTTTCCTTATCTTTTATTATCACATTCTAGGAATCCACATGTGGGGAAATAATATTAAATATTTATGTCCACACATCACCTAAATATAGTTGTTAGTGGACCCATCACCCCTTATGAGTATATTACAAATAATGGTGAGAATTAATATTAAAAAATATTTTCACAATATGCCCTAATTGCCTAGAGACACTTTCCAAGGATGTTGGAACCATGACATAGGATTTACAAGGTGCCATACAAGGTGGATGGCACCTTAATCCTAATATTCTCCCACTTAACATCAACATTGTAAATACACCCATAGGAATCATAAATAAGGAAAAAGCATCCCTTAGCCAAACATGTACCATTTGAATCTTCACCATGCTCTCATGCTCCAATAAGATACCTATAAAAGCAACCATGATAACCACCATCGAGAAAAACACTCCTTACATACTCCAACATGCCACCTATGGAAGAAAAAGGAACATGCCAAGGTGAAACATATCAATTGTCACTAAAACCCGCACTAGTCTTTACATGAACACAAGCATCAAATTCAAATGATAACAAAGGCTCTAAGTAGTTTTCTTACTCATACCACCTATAATAACAACCACAAAAATTTGCAACTTATCCAAGCTAACCATACCTTAAGCCAAGGTATAACAAACATATATAGAACTTCATGCCATCAACATACCAACCCAAAATCCACAATCAAGTATTTGTATATCCATTCTCCTATCTCAATGCAATATACCAATGAAAAAATGACAATAGAAAAGGCCAAATAACAAGTTTGCATCAACATTGAAATAATTTTGTGGATATAGACAGTCCACATCTTAGTCATCCCACTACAAGAAAAAGGGTAGCTAATCCACAACCTGTATAAATTGTAGATCCAAATCCAATGAAACGTGTAAATTCATCATCACATCAATAACCAACAAACCAAGATACCATAGAGGATAGCTAGACATATCCAAAAATCCCCACTATAGGAGTAATGTTAAATCTGAAAATAGATCATTGAAGCATATCAAGTCTACCTATAGTACTTCACATAGAGGATGTGGTTAATTCCTCTATTATATAGTGTTAAGGAAACATACAATGATATGTAAATCCTGCAAACAAATATGTTGCAATACCTCTCTCACCACTCGTCTCCATAGCTCTCCCAAGTTCTTCACACTCAACCATGTGAATACCAACATCTAGTGAGAATACCATGACCAAAGAGAGAACTTGCAGATCAAACCATATCCTTGTTCCACACTAAAATATACCAAGTTGTGTCATGTAAGATCTCCTTCACCATTCCCAAATTGAAAGGATATCAACATCTAGCATTCAAATCAAATGAAAACATGGAAGCAATAGATGTAAACCTCTCATAACAAAGGTAGATCAAACCAACCAATCATTCCCACAACAATGCTTGAATATACTCAAAGCCACAAACCATTTCTTGTACCTCTCCAAATTTCCTCAAAACTAGATCTATAGCTCAATACCAAAACAAGGAGAACAACGAAAAATTCATAAACCACGCATTTTCTTCTTAACAATTCTTTAAAATATTTATATTCAAGACTAACTCATGTGAGAAGACAATGTGCAAAATAAAGAATGCATCTGATAACCAGGCGAGCAATGCCTCTCAGATCATTCACCTATCGAGCAGACCAAGAGTGGGATATAAGATTGTCTTGTGAACACAACACCAAGCATTGAAAATATTTTCTTTAGGTCCATAATGGATTCACATCCATAACCAAGTGTAGGTTCCTCGATCTTTCTATTGAAATCCTCATCAAAGAATAACCATCTCAACATATGATCCCATAAATAAGAGATCTCTTAGCCTCACCCAAGTCTCTCTAGCCTCCATAAGCATCCACCAATCAATCCATGCCATCTTCAAATGCAACCCTCCAAAATCATAAAGCTCCAAGAAAATGATTGATACTTAAAACTTGTAGACCCGCAAAATATGCATGCATTTCAATCCACCAATTTAATTAAATAACCTTCATTTAATTAAATCTAACATTTCATCCTTCGATGAAATAAATTCACTTTACCATTACCTCATTTAAATAAATCAATTTTAATCACATCCTAACATTCCATCTTTCATAAATCATCTCCTAGGTTCATCTCCTTCAAATTGATTAACCTTTATCTCACATCACCCTTTTAATTAAATAAACCAAACTTTATTTAATTAAATCTCAAATTCATATTCCATCCCTTTTGATTTAAATAAATAAAAGTATTTAATTCAAATGGGTCAAAAGAATCTAGCATCATCTTAATTAATCTAATCCTGATTAATCTAATCTAATCACCCATCACATCCTCTAGCTTTTCCCACTTGCACCAATAAAGCATTTTAATTCATTTATTAAAATCATCATTTTCCCTCAACAAAGCATCTTTTGAGAATATTCCTCAATTTTGAATTTGAAAGCAAGTTGACTTGTCCCTTCCAAAATGGAAATAACTCCCATCTTACATGTCCCCCACTTGGCATTTAAGTTACTTTTTTCTCCCTCCAACAAGCCAAATTTGAATTTGAAAAAGGCCAACCAATCTCATTTATTGGCACATTGACCAAAACTTGCACATTTCTCAACCATTCACAAGGTGACAAGTGGCTCCATCTCATTGGCTAAAACATTATCCCACATTGCTCTCTTTTGAGCACCCTTTCAATTTGAGAGTCTATAAGTAGAAGCCTCCTTCTTCAACAATGCATCCACAGTCTTCATGCAAAGTTACTCTCCTCAATTGAGAGCTAATTTTTTCCACTTCACTCCATCTTCAAGTCGTCTTCATCATTTTTGAGTTTGTCAAGGATTGGGAAAGGGTCACTTCTCACAAGTGACACCAATCCACTATGGGATAGGTATTCAATGTGTGTTTCATGTCTTCAATTAGTTTACTTTTCCATTTTATTTGCACTATTAGACATATTGGATTATCTCATAGGAATACCACTTTATTTGTTTGGTTTCAAATCTATCTTACGCTAATGGATATGGGATAGTTTTAGTTTTGTAGATTTTGTGTTATTCATTATGGCGCTAGAAGGAGGGCCTTAGATTTTAGTTTTAGCATTCAAATTTAGATTAAGTTTCTCTCGTAGCTATTATAGCAGTTTAAACATTAGATTTCATTTGCTAGAAAGTTTATGAAAGCTAACATATGCTTTTGTTGGAAAGCTTCTAATTGATAACATGTTTGTTTATGCTTCTGCATTTTAAATACATTTCCACTCAAGTCATAACTCCTAAAATTATTTGCACTAACAAGAGAATTGAATGCATATGCAGAAATAAACTACATGTTTTTTATCTATGATTGCACACTATTATGAAATTCTTTTTCCATATCCAATTGCACTTGTGTTCACATTTAGCATGTCTTCTTTTTTATTCTCAATAGCTAACCTTGAATCAATAGACTCACTAGTGCTTCACGAGTCTGAGCATTTAATTTACTCTAATTGGCATCCTCAAGCATTATAGCGAGAAATGGCTCAACCATTTTGCTGAAATCCAGAACGAAGTGTCCATAGTATCCAACATTGCATAGGAAGTTATGGACATCACAAACTTTTATGTGAGTAGGGAGAATGTTTCTTGTCTTACAATGTTAATATGAAAAAAAAAATGACATGCCTAGCAGCAAAAATGGGTTAACCTTTTATTTTTCCACAATCATTTAAAAAAAAGCTCTTTTTCCATACAGCATGCTTAACAATGAGAATGATTAGCCTTCTTTGTCTCAGTCATGCATTTTTCTCTTGAGATTTAATACAACCATTGTAGATACCTTTAGTCATAGCTTCTGTTGATACCCAGTCTTCCATTCAAAAAAAAATCAACACTTGACAGAGATCCAAAAACGCACAACTGGTTCATGTTGAGGTATTAAAGGCGCACCATTCACTCAATTTGAAGAATTCAAACATTCCCTATAGGTGTAGGAAATTCCAAAGGAAGAAAAATGTATGTTTCCCAATCCTAAGTCTGTGCATTTATCTCATCCACGTACATCGCTTGTGTAAGCCTACAGATGTTTCATGTTTCTCAGTATAAGAAAAAAAACCGACCCCAAAGGAGCCACGAAAATTCCCCTACTTCCTACGCTTAGAAGAACACCCATGTTTTTAATCAAAACTATCCTTTCAATGCATGTAGAGATGTCACGGTCAAAGGCTGAGGAATTCGGTCTGATGCTTGCCATTTGCATTTGCTTGAAAGTTTGAGCCTGCCAATTACAATAGCTTGAAAGTTTTCGCATACGCTGGTACACTTTTTGGAGTTGAATATGTCTCAATCTTGAGTTGAGATTACACCAACCAGTGGGAATTGATTGTTGAGTTGGTAGTCTTGTTGCACCACATACCTTTGATCCAACAGGTATTCTCATATTAACAACCATTCCTACTCTGCCACATGCAAAACGCATTTAAGATTAGTTTGGTTGTTCCTCTGCAAACGTATTTAATATCATGAAAGCTTATTTTCATTCAAAATGTCTTACATGGCAGACCAAGCTAATATTTTGAAGTAGTTGGCTAATATTTTCTTGCAGTAATCGACCTTAAATGATAGTAGGTACATCAGATGAGAGGGTATGACTACTTATAGAAATATTGCATTTCTTTTTTAAGACAAGTCAACATCTCTAGGCCTATGATCTTCCATCCTATGAAAAAATATGATATGAGCTGCCACTGTAACTATGATTTGACCGGTCCCTGAGATATCTTGCTAGGTTTCTCTCAACGCAATAAAGTGAAGGTAATCTTAGCAAGGAGGATGTTGCTCAAAGGCTGAGGAATTCGGCTTTACACTTGCCAACTACATTAGTTTGAAAGTTTTCAAAAACATAGTTTGGGCGCGTTTTCTTTTACACCTACTAGTTGTATTAACTTAAAGATTTTTTTTGAAGATTGTGAATGGTCGTTGGCTATACACATTCCAATGGAGTGTAGCTTGAAATTCTTGCCTCATTGGGCACAGATTTTTCCTGCTAATTGCATCAGCTTTGCAAGCTCTTAAAGGTGCCTCATCTTTTCCTTTTGTTTTATCCTCTCAAAACCTGTTGAAGTGCCTTTTCCTTCTACTTTCTCAACCTATCCATATGTCGACAGTAACTCAATGAAGCACATTTAATGAAATGTCCCCATCTAAAACAAAAATTCATCAGAGATTATTTATGAGTTGGAAGTACTTGCTACAACGATTGCCCCAAGGCCATGTGGAAAGTCTGACAATGGCAAGTGGCAAGTGGAAGGATAAGATAGTGAATCACCAAGAGACGTTGTATGGTAGCGTGTGCAGCAGAATGGTGCATGAAACGAAGCAAAAATTCAGCGCTGAGGTGACATAACAGATAGAGCTATGCATGGGAAGTAGGAGATAAGGATGTTATGTGTAAGATAGAGGCGAAGCATCATATCAAATAGTTTCATTCCTTCCTGAGGTGTCATTTCAAATAGTAGGTAACATGCTTTGTCTACGCTTCTCTCATTGATATCAATGTTCCTCATTACTATTGGATTTCTTGTATTTCAATCTTGTTGTCTTCATTAATGGTTGCACAAAAGTGGGGTGTAGTAAAGGTTATTTGTTGAGTCAGCATAATATTTTAATCTTGTGCTTATGCCATTCGTGAGGACTCATAATTTTGAATTTTTTTTTTTGAAACAAACATTGGAATTCGCATAGTAATCTTGAGTTTGGAAATCATGCAAATATCTTAACTATCATGCAAATCCCATAATAAAAGTTTATGACTGCAATGTTGTTTTATCTTTTCGGAAAATTGGTTTGTTTTTGTGTTTGATATATTTCTTTGCACAACTTATATCATGAATTTATACAAATTTGGAATCATGGTGACTGAATGATATTCACACAAAGATTTAGAATCATTGTCCAAAAATTTGGAATCATTATCATCATTTGCAGGTTGGCATCAAGAAACGGCAGTGGTTGCTCTCACGTAGGAATCAAATAACGATATATTTGAATCGAAAAGTGGGCAATTGAACTTGGAAAAAGAATTTTTTAATGCTAATTAGAGCTTCCATTTACTGCTTTAATTTTTTGTTTTAAGCCAACTAGATCATTTTTTTTTTCAAAGTTGGATTAAAATTGAATGTTAGAAATTCACTAGAATTTAGGTTTTGAGGTCTAAAATCAAACAATCAATCTCACACTTCAAAGTTGGTGCTTAAAAAGAATTCATTTATGCTTTGAAGTTCAAATGAACATGTGTCTTTCATGCTTTGTAATATTTTTTGCAAAATAATCTCATCTAAAAAGGTGTATGACTTCTCTCGCGCTTCACAGCGATCTTGAGAATCAAAAGTCTTTTTTATGACATTAAGTTGCATAAAATATTTCCTCCACACTTCATTTTGGGAACTAAAATTAAAAAAATCTTGTGAGTGTGAGTGAGGTATATCACGTGTGTTCTCCCTTTGTTTCTAAATGAAGGTCGATCGAACTACGGATGTGCTTGCTCATTGTTGTTTACCTTTAGAGGGGCCTGCCTAAGAGACACATCCGAAAGGAGAACTCGAAGGCGACTCCAACCGGTTTTTCATTTGGGCTGATATACAAATGGATAAGACTAAACTGTCAAGTCCTCATGGTATGTAGACCTTAGTCATACAGTGTCTTCCAGAATGGGGTACTACTGTAAAAATTATAAGCACCCCTAGTAGGATTGATTAAAGCCTTTAGTGTCTTGTTGGATGCTCGCAAGGTGCCATGTCCCTGATGTTCTATCATTAAGAACCTTGTTTGTAGTAGCCAACCAGTCCATCCAATGATTTTATCAAAGTGGTGCATTGGAACTTAGATTCCAAGAAGTTACTTGCCATGTTCGATCTTGGTTAAAATATAGAGGTTAAGACTTCATTCTTAACATACCTTTATATTTTTTCCTTGGTTTCATGTAAAATCATCCCTTCTACTACGAAGGGCATGAGGCAAGCCCACCAAGAAAAACGTACCAATTGAGCTAGGATGTTATATTGCTTGTGAGATAGTTTGAAAACACAATGCTTGGATCCAAAACATCGAAAACATCCAACAAATCATCAGAATTTCAAACCATTTGGGAGGAACAAATATCTTTGAAAAGTCCACATGTTACTACTTGTCCCTGGGGGTTCTTGTCCCTAGAAGGCTTCTAAACACTAAGACCTACATCTTGATTTGTTCATTCCAAAGTCAACAATAGGAAACTATGCTCTTGAAACCTTGATTTTCACATAATGGACCTTGTGGAATGAAAAGGAATTGAGACATAGACATTCAATTTGAAAA
Organism: Sequoia sempervirens; assembly: GCA_007258455.2. NCBI lineage: Eukaryota > Viridiplantae > Streptophyta > Pinopsida > Cupressales > Cupressaceae > Sequoia > Sequoia sempervirens. The sequence goes on along the minus strand of VDFB02047230.1, from coordinate 586,041,049 downwards.
CTAAGCAAGAAGTGTGTTTGTGGTAAAAGCAAGTCATTAACCAAGATTAACTCAAATTGAACCCCACACATGTGCTTGTTTATCTTTTTATTGTCTTTCATGCAAACATTGGTCTTTTGGTTTTGAACTACTCATAGAGAAAAGTGTGTTCTTCAATATCTTGGTCTAGTAAACAAAGTCTCTCTAAGTCTCTTCGGATCAAAATCAAACCTTCATCCATCTTCCAAAACATCAAAACCATTTCATCTCATCATCAATTCTTGTAAATCTTGAAAAAATCCCTCATGCTAAACTTTGGGCAAATCATTTGAACCAAATCATAATCATTTCGTTTGATTAGATGTGTAGATGAATCCTTCTCCACATAGTCAAATTAGCGATCCTTGTGAACAAGTCTATCCCTTGATAGCATCCAACATCTTGGGGTTTAGGAGTTCATTATCTGAAATCAAATCAAACCAAAATCATCTTTTTTGGTTAGGAGTGTCTAGATGAATCCTTCTTTACACATTTAGTCAAATTAGCATCTTGTGGAAAAATTTACTCTTGGACAACATCCAACCTCTTAGAGTTTATGAGTTCACTATCCAAATCAAATCAAACCAATCCCAAATCAAATCAAAACATCAATCCAAGTCCTAAAGTTTAGTATCCTCTTTCAAGGTTTCCTAAGAATTCCCAAATCATTCACCCATCATCCATATTTTGTATCTCATCACCATCCTTTTGATCCTTAAAATCTTAGACTTTCTTTTTTGTACCTAGAGTTTAGATCAATCCAAAGAATTAGAGGTTCACCTCCCACATTCTTGAAAATTGATCCTTATTTTATGGTCCAAACTAGACCTCAACACAAGAAGAACATGGAATATAAACTTGATCCATACATCATCAGTAAACCAAATCAATTGAACTTTCAAAACCTGACAATGTCGATTGATTATCAAAACTCACATTTATACAATCCATACATGGGATCATTATCTCCTACAAACCTCAATGGTACAACAAATGTGAGTATACCCAGTCAAAATTTTGGAACACTCTTCCCAATGGTAGATTTAAATCCAAACCTACAAGTCTATCAACTGAACAATCAATGCATGAGCCTTCAAACGAACAACGTCATCCCATCAAATCCCAACATGCCAAATGTGAATGTACCAAGGACAACTTTACAAAACATGAAAATTTTGAATCCAAACTTGGTAAACTTTGGGATGGATATGTTTGCAAATCATACAAATATTGTTCAAAGTCCAAACAAGATGACAACGACTCCATGTATTGATCCAAGTCAAGGTAACACCATGCAAAATCAAAGTTACCTAAATCAAGGCAATATGATTCCCAACCACAACAATGTTCAATTTCAACCTATAATGCCAAATCTGAACATCATCCCAAATCATAACATTTTCCAAAATCAATTTTTCGATGATCCCATGCGAACACCACAAGTGTACATCCCAAATCTTCTTGAACAAAATCCAAATCAATGGGGTCAAATTCAAAATCAAGATGAAATTTCACTAGAGCAACTTGCTTCACATGCCAAACTAATTGAATTATTGAGCCAAGAGATATCTTCACTCCAAAATCAATACACTCTTCCATTGGTTCAACCATGTCATCAAAGCATTGAGCTATGTCCACAACCGCATCTCCAACGTCAAGAAATTGGATATCAAGATCAACAACATCAACAAGAAACCCAATTACCCCATCTCAAAGATAAATCGCCACATTTCAAAGATCAATCACCACATCTCCAAAACCAACCACCACAAGGTCAATTCAAAGTGCAAATCTCACAAGGGAACAAACAAAAATACACACCACTTGGGAGACCAATCAAATCGGTCTTGTAACAATTGGTACAAGAAAATCTCATCAAGCTCCCCATCTATGGTAACTATCAAGAACCCCTAGTTAAACCACCAGGGTATAACAAGGAGAACCATTGTGATTTTCACAAAACAAAGGGACACGAAACATCAAGTTGTATTTGACTCAAAAATCTCATCCAAGACCTCATTGATCAAAATAAAATCACTATTGGGAATAACGATGAAGATTCAACCACTGATGATAGCATTGACAATCTCCCCACCATAATTGTTGAAAACAATGATCAAGATCTATCCATCGATGATGTTTCTACCTCATCCAATGATCAAAGCAACAGACATCAAGGGTCACTTTTCAATTATGATCAAAATCCACCAACAATACCCAACAATGATCCAATTCAAGAAATGTCAACATCACTTGACGCTATGGTTGAAGACATTCACAATCTCTCTGTTGCAATTGTTGAAAACAATGTTCAAGACCTATTCATCAATGAGCACATTGAAGATGTTTCTACCCCATCCAATGATCAACTCACCATACATCAAGAACCACTCTTTAGTGGTCTATTTCAAGAAGTGTTAGAGTTATTTAAGATCCTATTGACATAATCCACAACCCATCAACAAATGATCATGTTGAAAATGTCTCTACATCACCTAATGAGTTAGAGGACATATCTCAAGAATTTATTCCAAAGCATGATCAAAATCTCTCACCAAGGTCTAGCAATGGTCCTTTCCAAGACATGTTGACCCCCTTTGAACTCATGGTTACAGATACTAAAGGAATCCTTAACTCGACACTTGATCCAAATTCACTCAAATATCAAGAGGATATTGAACCACTTACCATGCCTAATGATGATGTCCAAGAACCCTTTGTAAGCAATCCATCCTTTGAAACTAACCCATGTCAAGAAATTGATCCAAAGCATGTCGAAAGCAATTCCGAAGTCATTCAAGATCTAGAATTCATATCTCCAAGATACTACAATGATCTAATGGACACTCTCCTATCTATGCAAGATGATCATATCTACATAGCACATACTCCTCCATCTACCCATGAGATTCTTTATGTGGATGGACACGTAGATGATCTTCATTCATAACAGGATTCCTTTACTCCTAACATTATTACACAAAAAGAGCAGGTTATTGATTCCTATAGTCAAACTAAGTTGTCAACATCAGGATCAAATATATCCCAAATTCAGACTGAGGAAAGCATGTATAAAGATATCCAACATTATCCACTCAAGGAAACAAGTCAGATAGAACAGGACAATCCGAAGTTAGTAGAGCAGCAAATTGAAATAACATCATCTACGGTGATCATTTATTAGAGAATGCATTCTAAACAAGAGCTCTCAGAACAGGCAGAATCAAAGCATGAAGGTACTACTTCCACCATACTGGGGGAAACTATGTATCAAGCAAACATCAACATGGGGAGCACGAAGAATCTTTATGGTGAAACCAATGCCAATACTACAACCAGCCACGTCACGAATCATCATCCACCCATCATCCCATCCATGAATTGGGACCAACGTCAGAATAAAGATTTGAATCAAAGCATAATGAACGTATCAAAGCAAAAGAAGCAAGGAAGCATAATGGAAAAATCAAATAAAAATGGATATCAAAAAATACAAAGAAAGATTATCCCTATCAAACTCCATTAGTCAAAGAAACTATGGGGAAAAATAAAAAAGGGAAAAGTATCCATCAAAGATGTCCACAAAAGAAAAAGCAGGCTTTTCAAGCAACATACAAAGTGTATCAAGCAGTTGGTCCTAATTTCATGCACACTTTTGTATCCACCCATCATTACTCATCTTCCCAAGTTTGGAGAGTCAAAGGTTCCAAACTATCAACCAATCCATCTCTTATCCATAAACACACTCCATCCACACCTCCATACATGATATCCAATTCTCACATTGACCATGTATTGGCAACGACCCTTCATCATAAGGATTTAGAAGGCACTCTGTCGCGATGTGCACACAAAGACAAAGTCAACTCCAATATCAACAAAGCAAATCAAGAATCTCAAAAGTTGTATTCAAGTGCACGTATCTTGGAAAAACAACTTCTTTAGGTAGGATATTGATGGCACATTATGACAGAAGCGACTACATCAACACCACAAGGTGGTTTGACATGAGCCTAAAATCTTTCAGAAAAACCAAAAAAAAAACAAAAAGAAAAAAATCAAAAAAAATCAAAAAATCATGAAAATAGTAAAGATAAAAATTGTCCTCTAGTGAAAACCATTACGGTGGCACTTTGGGCAAGACCATGACGAAAACCTGGTAAACAGGTGTCATGAGTAGAATCGAGCATCTGCGTACACCAGTTCAAATGGAAGCATCTCATCCCATCCATAATAAATCCAACATTCCATCCATCTCAACCATAATAAATCCATTCATCCATGGACCATTTATCCAATCCATTTTCATCCATCTACATCCATCATCCAAGTTATCTTGATCTTGACAAATTTTGGTGCAAACTTTACGCTTGCTTATGGTAAACATCTTGACATGGCCCGTTTTCATTGATCCTATCCTATGCACCATTATCTAATCCATGAAGCATTATCCAATGAGCATTCTTTATCTAAACACCTTATTTTATCGCAAGATAATCCTTGGTATCCTTTGCGTGCTTACCATATCCCTCTATCCATACACCTATCCAAGGATCCATCCATAACATTCCATACATTGCTAGACACTAGGGGCAAATATTTAGATCTCGCTTCAGGAATAAATCTTGATCTATATCCTCCAACTTATGTGATGATCTGAACATTGGAAAACATAAAATCAAATTGGTCAAAGCATTTGTGATCTAGAGTCCAAATCACTAGCCCATGGCATATTTTGACAAGAAGACGTTCCTTATCAAGCTTCATCTTTCATCAAACATCAATTCAAACAATTTCACTATCAGTTGCATCTAAGTTACACTTCAAATGTCACATCAAATCATTCAAAACAATTTTGTTCCAAATCAAGCTTCAAAATCCTGATCAATCGAATCCAATCAACCCATCATCATCTCAGGATATCATTCCCAATCATTGTGTTGCTTAACACTATCCTAGCATTGTTGTACATCCCCAACAATATTATCATCATCAATCCTAATCAATCAAATCCTTGCATTGTTGTGCATCCTCAACAATGTTATCATCATCAATCCCATCAACATCTCAATCCTTGTGTTGCTTAACACTATCCTTGCATTGTTGTGTATCCTCAACAATGTTATCACCATCAATCCCATCAACATCTCAATCCTTGTGTTTCTTAACACTATCCTTGCATTGTTTTGTATCCTCAACAATGTTATCATCATCAATCCATCAATCCAATCAATCAACCTTAGGTTGGTTTTCAACAAAATCTGAAACAGAGCATTGATATCGTCAGACACATCTTTATCCAAATCATCAAAATCATGCGAAAAATCCAAAAACATCAAAACATCAAAACATCAAAAAATCACCAAAATCCAAAAACATTCAAAATAGATCAAAAATCCAAAAAATAGATCAAAAAGTTAGTCAAAAATAGAGTCATCTTGTCGAACTACGGGTCTCTAAGCCTTGAACGTAGGCAAGGCTAATCTGTTGATCAACCCCCAAGGCCCCTAGGATAGGTCCTTAGGCTAGTCTCTTGGTCAAAATCTTAGAAAACCCCAAAAACATTAAAAAATCAAAAATCAAAACATTTGAAAATCTCAAAAAATACCAAAAAATAGCCTCAAAACATTGCATAACTCTGAAAACATCCAAATATTTGAAAAAATCCATCCACCTCATCTCGCTTACACCCATAATAACATCACTCATGATAAACAATCATCATCCTCAACCTTTGGTGAAACAATTGGAAACAAGTCTAGGAGGTTAAAAGTGAAAACTCAAAATGTCAAGTCTTAGGTTTAAGTTAGTACATAAACAAGTTGGTTAATTCTTTGTGTCGATAGCCTATCATTCAATCAATCCCATTTCAAACATCTGATAACATCATGTCCTAAGATGTATCCTTCCTACAATGGTCATTATTTATCAAAAAGAACACTTTGGATAAACGAAATGACGTGTTGCCATCCACTAACATGTCCTAGGATGTATCCTTCCTACAATGACCATTATCTTTTGGCAATAGTTTAAGTTCTTATCCTTAAAAACACATTCCCTTTTGGTTAGCGATATTGAAGAACATCAACTTGTTTGTTTACTTTATCTTGGTCTTTTGACTTATCTCTTTGCACTCATTCCAATAACCTCTCGATGATGTTCAAACAAATGGATTTAGAGAGATAGGAATGGGGCAACGATCATTATTTTGTGTCTGTTGTGCTTGTTGGGCGTTCTTGTAATATAACTTGGTGAATACTTTCTTTGTTAGGTATGTATGGAGGATGTTTTAGGTAGCTTGTTGACTATTTCATTGATAGGTTATACCTTTCTGTGTTTTGGTCTGAGGTGTTTGAAACTTCTAAAGTGCATCCTAGCAAGGTTTTCGTAAGTTAGGTGTGAACAAGAATACTCCTATCTGTTTGTCGAGTCAAAGTCCATCACACTAAGTGCAACACCATCCTGGTCCTTTATACCTTGATGCATCATGCTTATGCATGTTATCAAACATAAGGTAGGTGACCCTTTTAAAATCCCAATCCTTGATAAGCAAATCATCATCATCCATTTTTCATCATCATCTCTCATAAAGTTGGCTTGTTGGATCCTCTTTTCATCATCTCATTTCTCATTTCTTCTTTTCCACACTAACATCACGTCATGAATAGTTAATCATCATCATCAATGCATCCATCCTACATCCACAAACCATCAACATTTTGCACATCATCTCACATGCATGTTCATCATCATAATATAGATCTGTTAGTCTAAGCATCTCATAAAATCATACATTTTCATAAAACATCTATTGCATAATCATATAGGCATCATCGCATCATCCATCTCACATGCATTGCATCATCATTTTAAGTTGTTTAGGATAATATAGATTGGTTATTCTAAGCATCTTAAAACAATCTCATTTGCATCATCATCATATCCATCCATATGTCCATCTTGAACCTTTTTATCATGAGATCGACCCTTAAATTGAATCTTTTCGCTCAATCTCTCGAGGGGGCAATGTACTAGTGTACTTTTTTCTGCTGGGGCATCCGAAAAAAATCAGAATTTTTTTTAATTTTGATCACGGCAAGTTTATTCTTTGAACCAACGCAGCAAGTACATTGCTTCAAAGAGGGGCAAAATGTAGACACACAAAATATGCATGCATTTCAATCCACCAGTTTAATTAAATAACCTTCATTTAATTAAATCTAACATTTCATCCTTCAATTAAATAAATTCACTTTACCATTACCTCATTTAAATAAATCAATTTTAATCACATCCTAACATTCCATCTTTCATAAATCATCTCCTAGGTTCATCTCCTTCAAATTGATTAACCTTTATCTCACATCACCCTTTTAATTAAATAAACCAAACTTTATTTAATTAAATCTCAAATTCATATTCCATCCCTTTTGATTTAAATAAATCAAAGTATTTAATTCAAATGAGTCAAAAGCATCTAACATCATCTTAATTAATCTAATCCTGATTAATCTAATCTAATCACCCATCACATCCTTTAGCTTTTCCCACTTGCACCAATAAGGCATTTTAATTCATTTATTAAAATCATCATTTTCCCTCAACAAAACATCTTTTGAGAATATTCCTCAATTTTGAATTTGAAAGCAAGTTGACTTGTCCCTTCCAACATGGCAATAACTCCCCTCTTACATGTCTCCCACTTGGCATTTAAGTCACTTTTTTCTCCCTCCAACAAGCCAAATTTGAATTTGAAAAAGGCCAACCAATCTCATTTATTGGCACATTGACCAAAACTTGCACATTCCTCAACCATTCACAAGGTGACAAGTGGCTCCATCTCATTGGCTAAAACATTATCCCACATTGCTCTCTTTTGAGCACCCTTTCAATTTGAGAGTCTATAAGTAGAAGCCTCCTTCTTCAACAATGCATCCACAGTCTTCATGCAAAGTTACTCTCTTCAATTGAGAGCTAATTTTTTCCACTTCACTCCATCTTCAAGGCATCTTCATCATTTTTGAGTTTGTCAAGGATTGGGAAAGGGTCACTTCTCACAAGTGACACCAATCCACTATGGGATAGGTATTCAATGTGTGTTGCATGTCTTCACTTAGTTTACTTTGTCATTTTATTTGCAATATTAGACATATTGGATTATCTCATAGGAATACCACTTTATTTGTTTGATTCAAATTTATCTTATGCTAATGGATATGGGATAGTTTTAGTTTTACAAATTTTGTGTTATTCAAAACCAAAGAGAAAAAAATAAGACCATTGTCAAATTTCCAACTATAGAATCAAGAACATGTCATGACATCATGATATAACATCCCCTCCTAAGATATCACATGAAAATAACTATCCATCATCAAATGATGAATCAAAATCATTGCCAAAGCTCCCACTGAAGTATGTAACCAAGCTCTCCAAGAATTGTGATAACCATCTTCTAACTGAAGATCCTCCATGGCCCCAATATAATCAAAGAACTCAACACCATGATCTCCCAAAAGGTGAAGTATAACCACAATCTCCAAACCAAGGAGATACAAGTTCTACACGTCCTTTGTCAATAGAACCAAAGATGTCATTAAACTCTCACTGCAATTTGAAAGCAGAATCTAAGAGCTCTTTATGGCACCAACAACCATTATAATTTAGACCTTCCATATTCTAATCAAAGATTATCCATGGCTCACTACACATTGTAACAACAATAACTTAGAACCAAAAACTTGAAACAAAGAAGAGAGAACATATTATGGAACTATATAAAGCTCCCACTAAAAGTAATATTGAGTTATACATGGCAGCATGACCAATAGCATTGCCAACACTCTATTTAAAGTAAACAAATCTTCTCATACAACATAAACTACTGCTAAAGATCAAATGAACAACTATATCAAGTACTCCCAAAAACCATCTCTCATTATAATAAGCATACCAATGCAATAATGGTGACCAAGAATATGTCCTTCCAAATGGAATACACATCAAAAAAATACAATATTTGCACATATACAACATCTCAAAGGAGAAATACGTAATCAATGCTCTAATCTCAAATCTAGCTAAAAAATAGATTCAACCCCACATTAGTATCATGTAAAACAAATATATTATGGTATAACATGTGGATTTCCAAGATCCAAACACCATGATCAATGCTAGACTTGATTTTCCAAACAAACACACATAAGAGTAACCATAGATCAATAAGAACCCTCCAAGAAGTCATGCAAAATTGTAACTATCTTCATCTAGAATACCCTGAATATAGTCTCATCACATATCTACATACCACATATTTTATTTAACATGTAAAACATGCAAAACCATCTCTATAAATCGGAAAAACATTTAAACAGCCAGACATTCACATCAAACATTTCATCTAAATAATGGAATAAGCACATACTTACAAACCCACAATTGAAAACAAGATTAAACTATAACCCAATAAGGAAAACCAAGTTGTCCATGGGCTTATAACATATGAAACATATCAGCTCCAAAACTCACAAAGAGGTTATTGTCTTATCTTCTAGTGCTTTCATGTAACCAAGGGCTAAAACCATGAAGCCAACATAAGCACTCCATAATTTGTTAGTCCAAATCGAGGGTGTTTCCCCATGTGACTAGGATGTCTCTACCCATCCAACATAAACACCTTCTTACTACACATGACCACAAGGTAAAGGAACAAAACCACCAAATAGAAGGATACACATATTATCAAACAAGAGCTCCAAGTTACCAAAACATAACCAACTCCATAAAGATCCATAAACATGATCTTATAATCCCCAACATAGATCACATTGGCAATATCTATGGCTTCTAATTTCATAAATCTGAAAAACAAAGTTAACTCAAAAAACATTCATTGCAGCTCCACAAGCCTTCCAACAACCCTCAATTCCTCTTAATAAATTCCCACAAGCTTGCAAGGTTAAGAAATAAAAAATAAGTAATACTTTGAACCTAGTTAACCTTCATCTTTGATACCAAATGATGAGAAATAAGCAGGTTCAATACTAATTGTTGAGAAATTCAATCTCTATCCATATATGACTTCAATGGATGATATTCAAGGCTTGGACTACAGCAACATGAAAATCTGAAACTTATATGAAAATCTAAAAATCAAGTTTCCTTAATATAGAATTTTCATGATTAGATCCATCTTCTTTATGATGTCATAAATCAGCCAATGTAATATGCTTATAAACACTACCTTATGTGAACTTATAACAAAAATATATGAGGAATCACATCACAATAAGATAGAATAAATGAGGCACAAATCAGCAACACAAGATCATCATAGAACATAGGATTTATGTGGAGAAACCATTGTGGGAAAAAAACTCCACCAAGAAGAGAGGCCAAGTATGAATTATCTTCAAATAAATGAGATTACAATAAAACTAATTCCATTCTCCTCTTTTCCTCCACCATGGCAGCACATATGCACCTATGAACAACCCCCTTATGCCTCAACCTATACTTTTTCATGCAAAGTATCACTATATTCAATTGTTCCTCTCATTTTCTTTATCCAAGAGGTTGATTTTCTAGATATGTGAATAGGTCTTAAGCCTAAAAAAAAGCTTCCAAAGATGAATCTTCAATCCAAACAAACCATCCCTTAGAAATACTCCACAAAATATGAAAGGATGCCTAATTTTGGCTCCAATACTTTCCCTCCAACTTGGGTGCCCAAACTTGGAAGACAAACATTACCATAAATGTAATAAATGATGGAAAACTGAGTGACACATGTTGCCTCTTTCCAAGCACCCACTTGGAGAATCCCAATAGTCACTCATTTATCATTTTCCTTATCTTTATTATCCCATTCTAGGCATCCATGTGTGGGGAAAGTAATATTAAATATTTATGTCCACACATCACCTTTACTATTGCTAGTGGACCCATCACCCCTTATGAGTTATTACAAACATTGGTGAGAATTAATATTACAAAATATTTCCCCAATACACCCTAAGTGCCTAGAGACACTTTCCTAGGATGTTGGAACCATGACATATAATTTACAATTTGGATGGCACCTTAATCCTAACATGGTTATGATGTATGAAAAGTTGCAAAAAGTATTATTTATGTTTAGACAAAACTTATTGAGAGTCATATTTTACATTATTCATTTTGTGGGGCTCAAATGACTACATGTAATTTTCAAGGTGGGTGTTTGAACATTATGGGAGGCCTTTTTTTGTACTCCAATTGTCTCGATCATTTTGGACTACACTATTTTGATGCAGGCTCTTAAGAGCCCTAAGTGCAAAAAACTGACAAACTATGACAGACTAGTTCTCAAAATCTATGGCACCTACAAATTTTCTATATGAACATAAAAATAAATGTAGGGTCCCTCCACAATAACCTCTCACATATTTTTATATCTCCAAGATGTTTGATTGTGGTGTTCAAAGATGTATGGAAAGTTGCAAAAAATATCATTTGTGTTCAACAAAAACTTGTCAGGAGCCATATTTTGTATTCTTCATCTCATGGGGCATAATTGACTATGTGAAAACATTGGGGTGGGTGGTTAAATATTAGAGGAGGCCTCTTTTTGTACCCCAACTTTCCCAGTCATTCCAAGCTACACTATTCTAGTGTTGTCTCGTAAGAGTCCTAAGTGTAAAAAACTTCTATACTATGATGGATTGGTTCTCAAAATATGTGGCACTTATGGATGTTTCATTTAAACCTAAAACTATATGTAGGGTCCTTCCATAATAACCTATTTCATATTTTATATCTTTAATCCATTCGACTATTGTGATGATGCATTAGAAGTTATAAAAAGCGTCATTTATGTTCAACAAAAACTTGCCAAGAGCCATATTTGGTATTCTTCATCTCATGGAGCTCAATTGACTACATGAAACCATCAGGGTGGGTGGTTGAACACTAGGGGAGTCCTTGTTTGTACCCAATGGTTCTGATCACTTTAGGCTACACTATTTTGGTGTAGTCTCTTAAGAGCCCTAAGTGCAAAAAAAACAAAATATGACATGCTAGTTCTCGGTATCCACATGGCACCTATGAATATTGTGTTTTAACATGTAGGTAGATATGGGGACTTTCTATAGTACCCTATCTCGATTCTAGTCAACAAGAAACTATTTTACCCTTCTAATAGTGAATGCATTCTTACAAGAAACATCAATTCAAAGCAGTGTAATCATGGAAATAGGACTTTTTTTTGCATTCTATGTGAACTGTGTGACCCAACTATCTACGCCAACATGTCGATATGGGTGGTTCAATTTTTCATAACACCCAAATTCTTATTTTCTTATGGATAACTTAGGGTTGTATTATTTATGACTATTATATTATAACACCCCTCTTTATGGCTCTAAAACAGTCATAGTTACTTATTTTTACTTATTTTTTCTCATTTTTGTGGATATAATGACAACTCATTACTAGATCTTGGTGTGTACTACCCTAGGAAACCAAAATATTTTATTTATCTAGCATGTATTCATGGGATTTGATGATCTTGTGGGATCTTATGATTATCAAATCTTACTAAGAGGCTACCCTAGCTTCATGATCTTAAAAATTCCATGAATTAGATTTGACTAGTTTATCTTGAAGCTAAAAAGAGAATGACCTAATAGAGAGTTTCATGGAGGTCAAAGAAAGATATCTTGTCAAGCTTAAAATTTGATTTCCCTAACAATAGCTCGTCAAATTTTGATGATAGTAGAAGATCTTTTAAAATATCATGCATTTCTATATTTTTAGGTTTAGTATATGATGGAGATCTCTTCAAAAGGACTACCACTTCCAACTAAAGAGATCATCTTAGGGATCTACTGAAACATGAAAAATTCATAGTTTGTAATAGATAATTTTCTATGACAAAATAATTCATCATGCCAACAAGGATATTCATGTCAAGAAAAATTGTCATGTCACCTAAACAAAAGGATATTATAGAAAATATGGAAGATAATCACATCATCATGGACATCTATGCATATAGTTAAACCATAATAAAAGGATAGTTATATATCACTTTAGAAAAGGAATGGTCATGACATTTAAAGATATTCATATCAACTAGAGGATTTTCACCTAATGAATAGAATGTCACATGTCATTAAGAGAGTTATATAAAAATAGATTATAGTGGAGAATAGTAAGGTAAAGTGTTGTAATATCATGTCAATTTAGCCATACACAGAAAGATAGTCATGTGCAACTAGTAGGAATTATCCCAACAACATGAAAGGACTACCATGGTAATTAGGAGATTGTCTTAGTAGACCATAATTAGTCATGATTACTTGAGATAATCGTATAAATATACACCAACCACAAGAATCCACCTTGACTACCATAAAAAACAAAAAGGATAGTCATAAAAATTATAGATAATTATTCACAAAAAGGGCATTCATAAGTTAAAGTATAGTCATGTCATTTACACATAGAGGACTATCTTAACATGTCAATAAAGATATTCATGTCACCAAAGCCATCATATAATATTAAACATGTTACCAAGTATGTCATACTAATAATAAGAGGACAATTATATCATTCAAACTCAATCACATAAAAAAGGTATAATTTTCACAACTAAAGATAATCATTAATGGAATCAAAATAGTCATTTAAAGCTATCATGTTACAACACAAAATAATGGTATCATTAAATGATAATCTCATAAGCTATTAAGTCTATCATATATCTAATAAATGATTATCTAATATAGTTATTATGGTACTAAATACACATGCTTACATTGTGACAAGGTTGAACTAGAAAGATGTACAACATATTAGTGATTAAATTAGAAGAGTTGTAAAAAAAATAGATAACATCATGCTATTGTTGCACATACATAGGTTATGAAAATGGTGACATGGTTAATAATAAAGAGTAAGATGCTTTGATAATAAATCAAGAGGTGTTCATGGAGTTTGAAGATGATTTGGTCATTGAAAGAGATTTTGATCATAGTGAAAACTCATTATCTTAAGGATCCTTATGAAAATGACATATGTAAGATGCATCTACCCACAATTTATTGAACACTATTGATATAAAAAAGACTAAAATTGATGTGTTACTTATTGGTTATCATAGAAGGATAGTTTTGTAGGAATTTTATATGGATAGATACAAGGAATATTATAAACTATGATGAGATACAAGATGAATTTTGATGACTTGTTGAAATATGGTCATGAGATAAAATGATAAAATTGGAAACATTTTCCAATAGAAACACCCAATTTGATTAAAAATAATATGATAGTGGATCTAACCTAGATAGGGAATTGGATAAAGATGAGAATCATATATTCCTAATAATAATATTACTTATTTTCTATCTCCATTTTATAATGATTTTAGTCTTGATTTGAGAGGCATATAATCCTATAAAATATTATTAAGGATAAAGGTGGAAATAATATTGTTGCAGTTATACCCTAATATATATGTATGCTAGCATTAGTAATTTTATTTTTTGTTAATATGTCCTAATTGTTCCTAGTAATATTTTATCATCACAACATCCAACAAGATCGCCATGCAACTCTAGGGATTCCTTCCAACTAAGGAATTATATTGATTAAAAACCAAGAAGGTAAGATAGTCCCTTAAAATTTATAAGATTATCCAAAAGATATTCTTTTGCTAAATTATAAGGAAATAAAGTTGTATTCCATAAACCTCTTAAGAAATATTCATTAGGGATGATCTACAAGTAGGCCTGTCTTGACAGTTGAAAAGGAAAAGGGAATCAAATGACAGTGAAATATCTCTAAGATACACATGACAACCATATGGTTTTGAATAGTTATTAAAGAGGTTTATGATGACATTCTACAAGCTTGTGCATAGTCAAGTAGAAAGGTGAAGAAGGTGATGCATGAGATTATAAATTTCATCAAAATCCATAAAAAAGAGAAGTATCAAGATAGATAATGCACAATATATGATCAAGTTTAAAAATAAGAAACTTCATTTATTATCAAACATATGTCCTTTATTTTATATTTGTACTTGTGTAATCATTCATTTATTCAATTAATCGTTTATAAAAAATATGGACAACAACAGTAAAATAAATTTGTATTAACCAAAAAATTATATAGGCATGTACAATGTTTTTGATACAGTAAGCAACATTTGTAGGGTGTTGTACCCTTTACATGAAGAGCCACTAGGGCCAAAAAAGATCGATTCCAAAAAACATTAAAGATAGCTAAAAAACATACACAGTGGACCAACAGCAGATAGACATACAACGTAGTAATAGCAAACTAACTGGCATTTTCCTAGTTCTTAGAAAGGAGATTAACAACATCATCCCTAACCCATTCCTAGCCTTATTTAGCATTATTCTTGTCTATTTCATCCTTCATCACAGCAAAAAGGGTGTTGGTAACACAGTGCACTAGCTTGACAGTGAAACGGGTCAAGCCACTGAATTTCTTATCCATCTTTTCCATTATTTCCTGCAGCACACGGAGCTCCTCCCCATAATCTACATCCTTCATAGTATCAACACACTCCATGTCCAAAGGGTCTAAGGACTAGGATGTCAAGTTCTCCTTATGCACTTGCTAATATCAGGAATGGTGTGGGGCCCTCCAACATACTCCTCCTCCTCTTCCCCAAACTCCTCATCCCTACAATCTTTGTTGTCAAACCACTCCTCTTTTGTATCCATTTCATTAACTAGCACTTTCTTGTTATTCGTAGCCAACCTACTAGACCTCCTAATGATAGTATCGCCACCAATCGCCACCATAGCCGCAACCACCATGTCCCCCTTAGAGTCCCTACCCACAACATTTTTACCTTTGATGTCCCTGGTCGGAGGCTCCATCAAACCCTTCACATCATCCTTAACTTTCTTATTTGGGGTATGTTTGCTAACAGTCTTGGCAAGGGTCGACTTGAGCTCATAGAGACTAGTCACAATACTAGTTTGGGCAATTCCCACATTCCCCTTAAGCTTCTTAACAGCAGGCTTAGGCTTATGAGTTTCAGCAAAAACCAAATGGGTTTTCCTAATGGGACCTTTGGACTTAGTTGAGGATATATTGGCCATAGTAGGAGGTTCAATTTCCTCAACACGGATAGCAGAAATGGGTTTAGGTGGACATAACGCAAGATGGAAGTGGTGGAGCCTCATAATGAGGCCTTGGTGGAGCGGCAAGGGAGGAGTATCCTTAGGGTTTACACCAGCAGCCTCAATGCATTTTTCAATAGAGCTCTCTAAATCCTTAAGAAGGAAAAAAGGAAAGCTTAACAGAATTTTGTGCCAGAGGTGATTTAAAAGAGGGAAGTGATAGAAATAGTAGGTTTTGTATCTACCTTCCAAGGTCACATACTTCATTAGGGTGAGGCATACTTGGTCCCAAGGCTGCAGGAGAGCCTCTCTCTCAAACCTCGACTAGTTACAAACCAGCTTCTCATTCCCCATAAAAAAAAAACATTCAGACTTTCATTATCTTGGGCCTTAGTATGCTTTGGGTACTTCTAACCACTACTCAGTAGCCCCGTCGCCTATGCAATCACTTCTTCATTCACTTCAAAGGAAATATCACCCATGGTCACTCTTCTATCTTTCCAAGAGTTATCAAACTGCATAGATAAATTAGGGTCGTGACCCACCAGACTCTCCATCAAGGGAGCCAAACTGCCTTCAACATATATGTGCCACACCAATGGATCCTTGTGAAATTCACCACAGTTGTCGAGCTTCGTCCACACCCTATCGCCACCCATAATACCTCTCTACACATGGAATAACCAAAAAACCTATGAGAGAAAAAGGTTAGAGGAATTAGTTAAGTGCAAGGTCACCCGCACACTTAAGATTTTAAGCCAAACAATGCAGCCTTGGGAAACCAAAGCAATGTACAGATCACACACTTGAGGGGATAAATCCCTAAAGGAAATCTTGGCATTAATTAAAATCTTCAAACACTTGCGACTAGGTAAGCAGGACATGATGGGAATGGAAGGTTTTCCTTCCACATTGTTATTACACAAAAACCAAGGCAAGATGGCCGTGGGGCCAAATTTAGAAACACCTAAGATCCCAGCCTTTAGAAGAGGAGCCAAAATAGCAGAAAAGATAGAACCAATTAGAAGCTTTATCTCATAATTATTAGTCACATCAAATTTAAAATAAAAAAACTTCATGGATATAAGATAGCTTAGCACAATCCCTAAAAGGAGATTACGTAAGGTACGGCCTAGCTTGGCCTTAATCACAAAGTACCCACCATAATTCCTCATGATGGCCTTTTTAAAAATGGACTTTGCCCCATTATTTAAAATTTTCCACTTGTAGGACACCTCAACATTTACACCCGTCCACATAGCCCATAAGACAAGAATGTGGACCCCCCATAAAGACCATAAAAATGCATGATTATTTATTATCATGGATCAAGTAAGGGATTTGCTCCTTCAGGATTAAACCTTGAATACCTGACAGTAGGTTCCCCAAATTACGCCAACACTTAGATATTTTCTAATGTGTGCCAAAGTTGGCTAAAGCATCTACCACTTGATTGCCCTCCTGATAAATGTGGGTAGCAATCTTCAAATTCAACTTAGACACAAAAAGCCTTATGTCTAATAAAATGTCTTTAGTACTCCACCCCAGTAATCTGCCAAAGTTAACAACATCAATAATAGATTTAGAATCACCTTTGATATGAAGGTTCTCAATCCCCATAGGAATAGCTAACTAGATGCCCTTTAGCAGAGCTCTAGCTTTTGTAATCATAGAAGATTGGATGCCAATTCCCCCAGAGTAACCTACCACAAAATTTCCCTTGCAATCTCTAATAAGACCTCATGTGCTAGCTCTACCCAGGTTTCCTTTGGCCACCCCATCAAAATTAAGTTTATACCAACCATTTTCTAGAGGCTTCTAGATAGTGTCTCTTCTAGCCAGGGATCTAGAGTTCTCATAGGAGTTACCATCCAGGTTTTGGTGCCAAGCTTTGGCCATAATAATTTCCTTCTCAGTCGAACCTTTATCCAGGGTTTTCCCTTTGAAAATCAAAATATTTTCTGCAATGAGCCGAGAACCAATACCAAAAACCTCCTTTAGATTCATCTCAATGTTCTTGAAAATCCTATTGTTTCTCTTTTTCCATAAGCACCAGCAGATAATGTGGGGAACCTGGTTCCAAATTTCACAAGGTAAGGGGTGGATGAAGGGTCCAGTCTAGCTCAAGATAAAGGATTTAATATCCTTACACATAATCCATTGAATTCCCAAACGGTCTAAAGCCAACTCCCACACGCCAACAACAAACGGGTAGTGTAACAACAAGTGGTCCACCGATTCTTCATTGCACTTGCATAAAAAGCATATGTTGGGGATCTTGAATCCCCTTTTCCTCAAATTTTCCTGAGTAAGAATCCTATTATGGAAGGCAGCCCACCAAAAGAAGTTTACTTTCAAGATCATGTGTCGATTCCAAACCCTCTTCCAAAGGTTAAGGACAACACCCTAGTCCGTCAGTAGATTGTAAGCCGATTTAACTAAAAGATCACCTTGCTTGTCATGAGTCCAAAATAATTCATCCCCCATGTTGGGTGAAGGAAGTCTAGTAAGGGAGAGCAACTCCTACAGGGACTTGGCAAGGAGGCTTAGTTCAGGGGATAAAGGGCAGCAAAGGGCCAAAACATTCCACTTTCTAGCTCCATGTGGGCCAAGGAGGTAATCACTAATATAAACACCAAAGAACCGTTATGTCAGCCTCATAAGATTCCTAATATGTACAATGTTATATGTCACTAAAAATACAATATATATACAAGAAAGCAATATAGGCCAACTAATCCATAATGTCAAATATCAGTAATACAAAAAATATCTACAAAATTATCATATAGGAATACAAAAAAGGACCCTAATTTAATCACTTCCATCAAGGGGAAGAGAAGAGATCAGGAGCCTCCTTTCATTTTCAATTGGATGGAGAGGCATACATTGATGGTTTCTTTTGAACCCACTGACTCGACCTCCTCTCTATACTATTCTAGACCTAAACCTAATACAATAAAAAGTATATATCTTAATATATAAAAATTAAATTATAGAATGACATATTACAAGATAATCACTTATCACATACTCATAATCACTTTGAACTAATTTTTGCCTCTCTTCATCCATAACAAGGGCATGTTTATGAACTAGAGTTGTGAATCTCTATGGCAAGTATCAAGATACAAATTAAACTAAAAATTAATATCATTCAAATTTTTACTAATAGACATATAAAGCAGCAAAAATGATATGAAATTTGATAATTTGTCTCATACCTATGTCAAAGGCATCAAAGATGGTACTACTGTGGAAACACCATGATCCATTATGGTACAAATACCAAGGGAGTATCAACTATTATGATCATCTAAAAATGAAACAACATTATTAAATTGCCAAGATCTATATAACATTATTTTAGAAACATTTAATGATTAAAAATACTCAAGCTAACCTCAATGTAAAATGTATAGCCACTCCTGCTAACAAGTGTTGATGTCAAAGGCCCAACATTAAATTGTTCAAAATCTAATGTGATTTTAAGACTGCCATTTACATAAGATTAAACTATTCATATGTACTATATTTTTATTTATTTACTAGTTACATACATGTGAACTCAATAGTTGTGTAAGCGAGAGTTAGAGGGACACTAGACATACCTGGTGAACACTCTAACCTTAAAATTGTATTACAATCAATCTAGTAATTTCATTATTCTTATATTTTAAAATGAAATATGATAAATTGAATTTGACCTTGTTTGAATTTACCTATCTATCAATACCAAATGTTTGATCCAACAACTCATTTGTTATGATAGTCTGATCCAATATATATGCATCATGTTATTGACCATGTGCATCCCAATCATCTTCATACCCATAAGAACAAAGAGACACATAGTTTTGGCATAAGTGAGTTAAAGGTTGAGACCTAGAAGACTCACCCACATCACCCTATTTTAGAGGCCCAACACATTATAAAAGGGTTTGATTAAGAGAGCTAATGGATTATAGGGTCTCAACCTCAACACTCTCCTTCACAACAGAAGGAATAGTTACATGCTCAAATTTTGGTCTAGTATGGGGTTTCAATTCCTAGTGAAACAAATCAAAATAGGGTGAACCAAAAATGGAATGGCAAAAAGGGGCTATGGTGCACCTATCTTCCCTATTTCATTAGGAAAAAGAGATCCCCTAGGGCAAGATTTACTTTCAACCCTTAGGTGAGTCAATCTTAATGGAGATCTTGTTGTTTTCCTTATGACTGAGGATGGGGTAAATTATCCTAAAATGCATTTTTGGGAGATGAATGAAAAATACCAAATGAATGCAATTATGAAATGTAACACTTGAAACATCAATTTAAAACCTTAATTTGAAAGAATCCAGAAAATTCTAGCAGATTTGAGAAGGTTATGAATTTATGCACCTCTCAATTGTTGAGTGTCCTCCTGGGACAGATTCACCCTAGGGCTAATGGGTCTTGCTTTAACAGTTCAAAATATGCTTTCACAGTCCCCTGCTCTTGGATCTACACTCCTAATTCCTCCAAGTTTCATTGTCAAAAATTTGGAATTAAATTTTGAAAGTGAGTTTTCGTGGCTTGACGACAATGTTGACAACTTTGTAAAATTGCACTTTTGATGAATCTTCAATCCTTCTTCAACCTAAGATTTGAAAACACACATAAGAGGGAAATTTTGTTTTTTTTTGGTGAATGGGGGTTTTCCTTGGTCAAACCCCATTTTGGTAATTAAACCTTAAAATGAAATGAAACATGAAAGGAATGATGAATGAACACTTGTTATGTTACAACTCACCAAACCCTTGAATTGAGATCCTTGAAGGACTAAAATCTAATACATCACTCTAAGGTCTTGATCTTGCATGAATAGCTTGATTGGGTGTTGCTCTTGATGCTTGAATTTTGGCTTGAATGCTTGAAACCTACATCACAATGTTAGCTCCAAAAACATGCATGAATGAAGATAACTTTGACATGATGCTTGAGATCTTGAATGCTGCAAAAAATGACTAAGAAATATTCTCTTGAACACCTTTGACAATAATATTTGCTCTGGTGAATTTTTCCTTCTTGATTCTAGGATTTGAATTGATAAAAATACCTTGTATTTATAGGTAATTTTCTAATTTCCCAAAAATTAAACATTACAAGCTGACATTTGAAATTTCAATTTGGATCATAAAAAGGCTACCAAAAACATATTAAAATTTTGAATTTAGCAACTAAAGGGGACCCATTCGCCCAAGGGTGAATGGGTCCTAACCTTAATTTCCAGGACCTATTCATTTCAAGGTGTTAAAAATGATAATTGCATTAATTAAATACTCATTCCCCTTTCGTAAATTGCAATTAATTAGGCTTGTAGATGAATAATTGGGCCAATTAGAGGCTTAATTAAGTCCAATTAATTAAAGGACCCAATCATAGTGTGAAAATGTAAAGGAGCAAATTTTTTGACACTACATTTGGCCCCCACTTTAGTGAGAGGATGAGCCCTACGTCAAACTCACACTAAAGTAGACAAATAAGCATTAAGAGAGGTCTAACTATACAAATATTAGAAAGATAAGACAAAAAGGTCAAGGAGGATGATCAAGCCCCCAAGATCTAAGATCTCATGACAAACCAAAAAAGGAAGAAAGAGACACTTGCCTATGTTAATATGCAGTAGCAAGACAAGATACACAAGCTTACAATATCAAAATTAATGAGAAGAAAGAGAGTAGATGGATCAAGCCTCAACTATTTTTCCAATCAGTATGGATCAAACCTTAGTTGTTTTTCCAAAGATGTTTACAAGTGGAAACCCATTGTCCATTATGCAAACAAAATATACTCACACGGGCTAGTGAAATCTGTTGTCCACTAGGTGAGCCCCAAAAAGTGGCTAATGGGAAGTCATTCTAGGTATAGGCTCCCATTGTACTAACCATACCAAAGTTATACCTCCTAGCAACTTTGATAAGGTACCACAAAAATGGTCACAAGGCTAGCAAGCTACGTTATGCTAGGCACTCATAAAAAAGGCTCCACTTGGAAGCAAATTGTGTTATGCTTAGTGGCCTTGAAAAACATAAAGGCTTCACTGGCAAGAAAGTTGAGTTATGCTTGGTGGCCTTGATACATGCAATAGGGTATTCAAATGGGTTTTTCTTAGTTCATGAAAGGTCTCACCTTAGGGGACATCATGCCTAATGTCTCCAAGAGAGGACTAGTCGAGGATAAAAGATTTGTAACTTAGGGAATGCAATTTGTAGCATCACCACTAAGAGGAATGTCATATACCAAGAAAGGTCGCAATCTTGAATGACATCAAACCCAATGACACCACCAAGATGACACATCACGTGAAGTAAGAAGACCACACTTTGAAGCAAACAATGAGCGAGGACATGTATGCCCCCACTTTAAACAAATTGCTAAACACCATGTTGTGAGCAATTACTTTAAAGTAGAACATAATAAATGCCAATAAATGAGAGCTTTATTCAAAAATCCCTATGTAAAATATATGTTTTCGAGTAGAGCTACATCATGGAAAGGAGGGTTTCCCCCCATATACAATCCTAAGATAACACATAAAGGATCCATAGATCTAGGTTCAGTGTTTATCGTTGCTATAGTGATATAATCGAGCTTGAAACCATCCATTCCCCAAATGACTCATGGAACAACAAGCACAAAGGAATAATGACACATAGAGAGTGAAAACAAAGGAAAAATTTTGGTTCAACATGGAAGAGACTTGAATGTCTCAACGTCTTGTGTCATCCCCAAAAGGAAAACACAAGACAAAAGATAAAGGGTATGACATATAGAAGAATGTAGATACAAATAAAAGATGTCACAATAGATTTGCCTCCTTTTTATCCTTGCACCAATAGAGTGACAAGGGTCATCCAAAGTAGGATAACAAACATATAAAGACACACTAAGCAGCATTATATGGGGGATCACATTACGCACATGTAATCACAAAGAACATGAAGAGAAGACTAGTATGGCACATGTGATTCAACCTATTGCACGTCATCTGCATCCCAATCTTGTTCATTGTATGTGAAAGGTGGACAACTAGCCAAAGGGACAATGATAAGTGTTGTACTAAGAGCATCACCAGGTTCAACACATAGTGAGTCACTCTTTATAGGAGGACCATCACGTTTGTTATTATTTAAGCTCATAGAAGAGGAAAACAATAAATTTAGCTCATTATGCATTTCCTCATCAATCTTAGAAATCTCATCATCATCCAAATTAATTATAACTAGAGGCCTAATGACAATGTCCATTAAAGTTTCTTGTTTTTGTGGTGAAGGTGGAGAATCATCATGCTTTGTTTCAATTTGTCTTTGATCTTGATTTTCTATTTCATTCTCTTCTTTTAATCTATGATCAATATCACGACGTCTACACCTACGCTCTTTAGAATTTCTATCTCTTTATATGATTTTCAAGCTGTGATTATGTAGGAGTGGGTCTATCAACCATAGGTTTGTTTTCTTCCTACAAGGGAGGAACTGAAGGAACCATGGGATGTTGTTTAACCACTTTCTCTTTAACTTTGTAAACTTGTTTGATTTTAGGAGGTACAATAAGAATTATTTGGTTATCTCTTGGTCTTTTATAGGAGATAGGCAAAGGATTTGTCATGGGCTGGTCTTGGTTACTTGGAAGGGATTTTGGTTCAATGATGGTTTCATCAATGATAGGAGGCTCAATCATGGGTTGAGGCATGTTGGTAAGGGATAATTATACTATGTGCTTTGCCTTAAACTTTTGATAAGATTTGAAAAATAATTCCTCACGAGACTTAATAGGTTCCATAGGTTTGGGCCAAAAGAAATCCAATGAGAAATTTCCATGGGAAGACACAGGATTAAATCCACTATGGCGCGCAATAAATATATCATTGCCAAATGGAAAATTTAAGCATTTATGCACTACCGATGGGATGATATCCATGGAGTGTAGCCATGGGTAACCAAGCTTCACACAGAATTGGTCTAATGACGGGATGATAGAAAATGAGACATTCAATTGTTTCGGTCCAACTTTTAAAGGAAGAGTGAGTGAACCTATTGTAGGGCAAGCAAAATCATTATGTGTTTTGATCCATGCTTTCAGTTGTTCATAAGAATTTTGATAAAGTTCATGAACAAATAATAATTCCTCGGTGATCCCATTCTCTACACATATGGGATCAATTAATATCCTATTAGTAGGTTTGTCATTGATTCTTTCGACAATGTAAAGAGGAACATCGGGTGCATGCCTAAATATGTCATTTTATGAGAAAGCAATTTCAAGGGGAATTTTCTTTTCCCTTACGAGGTTGCACATCAATGAAGTCGACCATACATTCTAAGTCTCCTTCAATTTCATTCATATTATCATTATTTGTATCTTGAAGTTTTTCAACATTCATTACATCATTCTTGGCATCATTATCTTTCACAAAAGAGATATTATGATTTGGCATGGGGTTGGTAAAGATTTACAAATTTTGGTTGTGTGGGGAAACATACTTGTTTCCTTGATCATTAACACCACCAATCTAGACGTGATTAGAATCAATGAGGTCTTGCACAATATGTTTAAGATGCTTACATTGTTTTGTGCCGTATTCATTTTATCGGTGAAAATGGCAAAAGGTATTTGAGTTAAAGTTTGGAGGTAAGGGCTTAGTGGTATCAATGGCTTTAATGGGAGGTAAGGTGACTAAGTTCTTACTCAAAATTTACAACATAATGGAGTGAAGGGTATTGGGTAAAGGAGTAAATTGTCTACTCCTTTCCCTAAATGGATATGAATTTGTCGTTTTTATAGCAGCCACTTGGGAGTTAACATGTTGACTTGTTTGAGGTGTATTTATTTATAAAAAACCCTTTTTTTTTTCTTAAAAGGTTAGAAGTTATTATGGGGCACGACTTTATATTTCTCAGGATGGTTAGAAGAAGTTTTTGCTTCACGATGACTAACCAAATTCTAATAATCACGAAGGGTTGTGCACAAGTGTGTAAAGGAGGGAAACTTCATATGTCTCAATTTTATCTTGAATATTGGTTTGAAAATTTGCAATTAAAATTTTTTGAAGGTCAACATTATGAATCTTAATGTTGATTTGTGAGTAAAGCAATTGGTATCGTGCTATGAAATCAGTGACCTTTTCATCTTTGTTTTGTTTACATTACATTAAATTGACTAAGGTCATCTTGGGACCCATGTGCACTTGGAAATGGTTAAGAAAGGCATCAACAAGTTCATTGAATGAACAAATTGAGTTATTCGGTAAAGAAAAAAACCAACCCAAGGCAGTTTCTTTCAAGGATCTAGGGAAAAGTTTAGCCAAGATTTTATCCTAAAAATGAAGTCACTACATAAGGTTGTATATGTCGAGACATGGTTACTAGGGTCTTCTTTTCCCCTGTATTTCTCAAATCTAAGAATCTCTATGCCTTGTGGCATTTGTGCTCTTAATATCTCCAAGGACAAAGGGTTTCTTTTGACATATTGTGAAGGTTGGCCATTTTGACTTTGGTTCAATGTGGCAATTTATTGTTGGAGGGATGAAATATTTTGCAAGAGTTGGTTAAGGATGGGATCATTGTTTGTGTTGTGAGGTGGAGGTGAATAAGGTGGAGGTGTATATGTATTCAGAGGTGGCAATTGAATTATAATTTTGTGAGGGGAGATGAATTAGGAGATACGAGATTTGAATGCACAAAGCTAAAGGGATTCCCAATGGAAATATCTAAGGTGGTATTGACATTGCTAGTGGGTTGTCTTGTTGTTGTAATAGTTGGATTAGTGTATGTAGGAATAGAGGTCATAGTTGTGGAAGGAGGAATTGGATGTCCACCTTGACTTTGAGTGTACCCCAAATTTTGAGCACAACTAGCTACTGTAGGAACATGTTTATCAATAATGTGAGCTAGGCTACACACAATCTCTATTACTTGTTCATTATCAAGCATTTTCCTCGTGTTATCTATGAAAAGAATTGTAGTACCAGCAATGTATTCAAAACTCACAAAGTTTTACAATTTCTCTAAATCTTCATCCATTTGTTTTAGCTCTTCTTGAGGGACATTAGCAACCATTGTCTCAACATCAGTCACATTGGTTGTGGGTAGGGTGGTCATGGGAAATGAGGTATCAAAGTTGTGGTCCATAATGGGTTAACTAGTGTCAACACTGTGAGTGAAAGAGTTGGAAAACTCAAGATCCATGGTGAGTGTAGTAGCATGGGATGGCATGAGTCTCGAACTATGTCTCACTACAGTATTGGTAATCGAACACTAGGTTGTGAAGCTCATACAAGTTTCACCAAACCTAAGTGTGCCTAAAATGGAGAATAGGCACCAGATAAATGCAATTAAACACCCTAGAATATGAAGTGCAATGCAAGTATGTAAAAAGAGAGAAATTTTCAAATTTTAAACAAGATAATTTACTTATTATGCTATGCAAAAACCTGAAATGATGTCTTTTAATGCCAATTTTGATTTTCAAACAATGCACTCAATTTGACCAATTGAACCTAATGCAAACAATGATAGATTTTTCTAATTTCTAAATTTGAAATCCAGATTTAACAGTAGATCAAAATGAAGCAAATAGAGACAAATCACTGCCCAAAAATTTGAAAAATCACCTGTACTGGGACTGATTCTCCCTAGGGCGAATGAATCTTAGCACATGGGATGGAAATTTTTAAATCTAAGTCTAAGGTTCAATGCTAGGGTTTCTTGTTTTAAACTACAAACTATGGTTTCAATGACTAAATTTTCTAGATTTTGATGTCTAAATGTGAGTGAATTTAGTGACAAATGATGAACAATAGGACACTTTTTGAAATGCAATTTTGACCAAATTTGTAAATGAAAATGACTGAAAATACACTAATATGCAAGTGCTATGCAAAATCAATGTAATATGCATGCAATTATTTGAATTTTTCAGATTTTAAAGGATGTAAAATGCAAACTTAAAACCCCAAATGAGATGCAAACTAATGCAATTTTAACAACCCTAAATGAAATGCAAACTAATGCAATGCAAACTAATACAAATCCTAGATCTAGGGTTTAAATGGACTCCAATTTTAGTATTTTTGATGTACAATGTTAGGTTCACCAAAATGAAATAGATGAAAATAAGGTGATCCAAAAATGGAATGGTAAAAAGGGGGTATGGTGCACCTATCTTCCCTATTTCATTAGGAAAAATAGATCCCCTAGTGAAAGATCGACTTTCAACCCTTAGGTGAGTCAATCTTAATGGAGATCTTATTGTTTTCCTTATGAATAAAGACATGGTAAATTAGCTTGAAATGCACTTTTGGGAGATGAATGAAAAATACCAAATGAATGCAATTATGCAATGTAATACTTGAAACATCAATTTAAAACCTTAATCTGACAGAATCCAAAAATTTCCAATAGATCCAGGAGAAGGTTATGAATTTATGCACCTATCACCAAAAGCCTCTACTAAGTGTCCTCTTAGGACAAATTCGCCCTAAGGAAAAAGGGTCTTGCTTCAAGGGTTCAAAATATTCTTTCACATTCCTCTACTCCCGGATCTACACTCTTGATTCCTCCAGGTTTTGCAGTCAAAAATTCATAATTAAATTTTTAAAGTGAGTTTTTGTGGCTTGACTACAATGTTGACAACTTTGACAATTTTGCAAAATTACACTTTTGATGAATCTTCAATCCTTCTTCAACCTAAGATTTGCAAACACACAGAAGGGGGGAAAATTGTTTGATTTTGGTGAATGGGGGTTTGCCTCGGTCAAACCCTTTTTTGGTAATTAAACCTTGAAATGAAATGAAACATGAAAGGAATGATGAATGAACACTTGCTATGTTGCAACTCACCAAACCCTTGCATTGAGATCCTTGAAGGACTGAAATCTAATACAACTCCAAGGTCTTGATCTTACATGAATGGCTTGATTGGGTGTTTATCTTGATGCTTGAATTTTGACTTGAATGCTTGGAACCTATATCACAATGTTAGCTCCAAAAACATGCATGAATAAATATAACTTTGGCATGATGCTTGAGATCTTGAATGCTACAACAAATGATTGAGAAATCTACTCTTGAACACCTTTAACAATAATATTTGCTCTTGTGAATTTTTCCTTCTTGATTCTAGGATTTGAATTGATAAAAGTGCCTTGTATTTATAGGTAATTTTTTAATTTCCCAAAAATTAAACATTACAAGCTGGTATTTGAAATTTAAATTTAGATCATAAAAAGGCTACCAAAAATATATTAAAAATTTGAATTTGGCAGCTAAAGGGGACCCATTCGCCTAAGGGTGAATTGGTCTTGACCTAAATTGCCAGGACCTATTCATTTTGGGGTGTTAAAAATGATAATTGCATTAATTAAATATTGATTCCCCTTTCAAAAATTGCAATTAATTAGGCTTGTAGATGCATAATTGGGCCAATTAGAGGCTTAATTATGTCCAATTAATTAAGGGACCCAAACATAGTGTGAAAATGTAGAGTACATTTTCTGACACTACAGCTAGTTTTGGGCATATTATAACCCCACTCTATCTTGTGTCAATTCCCCACCTCTACCCTAAAAATTTTGTATGTCAAAGTAATTCAGGATCTCATTGAGGATAAACTCGTAATAGAGTTTCTTCAAAAAGTATTGTGGGACCTCATTTTTATTACATAGAGGATGGTCAAAAACCATCCACCACCTATCCCAAAAATTATTCCTTACCCCTTGGTGGTGGCACTAATGGATAGGGAAGCTCCTACAAGCATCGTGTATGGGTGCATTAGTTCTTGGGTTGGTGAACAACACACAAAAGTCAAATTTCAATATTTTGCATTATTTTATTTGATCATAGGATATTTTTTCCACATTAAATTGTTGTTGTTCTTCCATCTTGTTTGACCAACTATTGATTTTTATACTCATGGATACTATGTGTGAGATGATCGATTCTAGTGAACTAGTGAGGGTAGACCGATGGGAGTTTTTTTCCTAATGGATATGTCAACCTTCCAATTATTGCCTCAAGTTCTCTTTTATTATTTTCTATTTTCCCTATATATTTTTTGTGTCCCAAGAGGATGTCAAGGCAATGTGGGAGGGGTTTGTTGTGTTTTTTTTTAGGAGGTTTTTCATCATTCAGTGAATGCGAGTTTTCATCAATTGGTGGGGCATTCTCAATTCTTATAAATTAAAGAAAAACCACTTGAAGAATTTTATATCTATCTATTTAATTAAATTTTTAAATTAAAAAAATACTTACCTCTTTGGCCTTGGTGACATTGTGGCTGTATTTTAGCAGTAATTTGACATATAAATTAGTGAAGAATGTCCTTTTACACAATGCAAGCATGCCCTAAAAAGTAGTAGACCAAAAAATGTTGTTGAGAGGCCAAGCTCAAATGAGCTCAACCTCTTAATATTTTTGATTTAAAGTAATACAAAACACAATCAAGTTATAACGCGCTCGCATTATGTTCACTAGGGGACCAAAAAGTGGCATGGCCACTTTTTGGTTTCGCATCTCCCTACACATACCCTCTTCTTTGATGTTAGGGTTTGCTAGTATTTTAATCTATCCAATCATCAAATAATTGTATCCCTCCACATTATTGATATTGTAGACACTAAAATTATTAGTCTATTTGTCAACCATTAATTATCATTAATTATTCATTCAATAAATTAATAGATCATATTATTATCCCATTATTAATTATCATTATTATCCATTATCATTAATTAATCAATTAATTAAATAATTAATTATTATTTAATTAATCAATTAATTAAATAGTTATTTATATTTAATTAATATGAGTTAATAATTTATTTTAAATAAATTGATAAATTCTATTATTATCCTCTCATATCCTCTCTATTACTTAACTCATTCTTCAAATTAGCAACTTTCTCATCAAAAAATATATTCATAAAATTAGTAATTTTGTCATCTAATTATCTATTTAATGAATTAATAAAATTTATTATTGCCCTCTCATGAGTTTGAAATAGAATTTTTTCAATTTTAGTTGAGTTGACTCCACAACATGTCTAGTTAACTCAAGTCTTTGATCTTATTCTCATCCATCCATTTTATTTTTAAATAATCTAAAATACTATCATTCCTTCATCATTTATATTATCTCAAGTCTTTATACAAGACTACTCTGTCAAAATTCATTATCCTTAAATACAACGTTATGTTGTTAAGTTGCATCCACATTCATAAGAAGCAAGATACTACAACAAACTCAATCTGAGGTTTGTAGTGAGATTGGTATTTATGGGAATTTTATTTTTAATGCTAGTTTTTTTGCTTTGATTTATTATTTTTCTTGTTTTTCATTTTCATTGTATGCAATCATCACTAGTTATTATAGTTTTGGATGAGTTTTATTTATTAATTTGAATTGAAAGAGGCTTGAATGGGTCTTATATTTTATTTGAAGAATAAGTGTATTGGCTATAGTTCTATATAGATTGCAACAATAAAGCAATAATGGTTCAAATTGATAATACATTGTGGTTTGTAATTACAAAATTCAATTTATTTTGGTCAATAAATTCAATTTGAATTTTCTTGAAAAATGATATAATCAAAGAATAAATTTGTATGTTTTTGGTTATTTTTTAAATATCAAGTTGTACTATTCAAAACCAACATTATCATTAGACTTAGTTGTTGGTTTTCATGCATGCATTTATAATTCACTTACTTGAAAATTATTAAAAAAATCATAAAATTCATAAGTGGGACATGACACTATTCTCCCATCTACTCCTCACATTACTTCTAGGAAAATTAAGGAGTTTAATATTCTTTAACAAATCCAATCCACAAAGGATAAGATCTCCCTTTAGGATCTTATTTAGGCTTATCCTTTCCATATAAACCTACTTCAACAAGAATTATAAAAGACTTATATTCCATTTCATGTAAGGCCACATTACAATCTATGCTCAAATATATTCATCTCGATTCTATGGAGATTTCTTTTCTTCCTTCTGAACTTCCCCTTTTTTCCATTCAATAGGGAAAACTACCTCTTATAATCATGGTACTAGGGATTAAGATAATTGATATTAAATACACATTTGAAGAGAATGGGTCTAGTCTTAACATTTGTAGCATTGGTTCTTGAAATGAATCTATCAATAAATTTAATATTCAATTAAAGATTTTTATTTAAGTGTCTCAACACAAGATTGCATAATAAAATAATAAAGTAATACGTGAAGATGGAATAAAAGCAAAAAATATTTGTTAATTTTTGGAACTAAAAATGTACAACTAGATGCATAATTGAATTATATTAGATTCAAAATATCCCCTTAGAATTGTAAAATATATAAAATTCAAGGATCAAGAAATGATGGGTTAAAGTGATAAATGAATACATATACACATCTAGAATTCCTAGCAATCCCTAAGGATCAAGATGACCCTCAAAATATGATGTAGATTTAATTTGAACATCTTACAAGTGTTCACCAATATATGTGGAATGTTTGTAATATTCTACATTCTCTTAAATGCACATGGTTCAAGAGTTCACAAATATAATATTTAAAAATAAAATTAAATATCAATATTGGAATATATGAATAATTCATTACTACACACTCCAAATTTTCAGCAAGATCAATAAATGTGGTAAAAATATACATACCATCCCTTTATTCTAACATACAAGTGCATCCAAGAGTAATAAAAAACCTACTAGTGAAAATTTAAAAAATAATACATAAGGCACACAGAAAATTTATAAAATAAAGAATATAAAGAAAGAAAGAAAAATATTTTTTGTTGGTACAAGATTGTCTATTACTAGGGCTTCAAAGGGCTTCACATGCATCATACACCTTGAGACATAAAAGGAGTTATTCCCTACTCATGACGTGTCTAACAAATATTTAAGGTTGTATCCATAATGAGTAGCTTTAGTTAGAGATAACCATGAGGCTTATCTGATACTTATATTTTCTAATTAACTAATGCTATACATATTCATTTCCTCTAGCCTTCTTAATGAATCACTTCTACAATATTTTATCTATCTCTTCCCCTTGTCTTTTTATAATTCTACTCTTTTATTTAGGGGACTTTGATGGATCACTTACTTCTCCTTCACTAACTATTGTCCCCACACTTTCATGATAACTATATAGATTACTACATTAACTTAAGTGAAATATTTTACTTTCGAGGTAACTCTATAATTTCCATGAATTATCATTGTAAATTATATAAATTACAAATAAAATTCTTTTTAAATTAAAATGTATAACAAAATAATAATACAATATACATAGAATAATTTTTTCTACCACAACCCCACCTAATACTATGTGTGTGTGTGTGTTAATGATCATGCAAAATAAAGAAGAGGTAAAATGATCATGAGGAAGGGATGCATAGCATAGACCCCCCATATGGTACATGCTAAACTATGGAAGGTAAGAATTAAGTGATAATAAGGAACTCATTAATGTGGCACCTAAATGAGTACTACTCAAAGGTATGTCTAGATGGAAGGAGGAGGAAAATTCCCTCAAAAAGCTAACTAAAATAACATGAAGAAGCATTCTATTTAATTATGCACATATCTAAACCCTATAATGCTAAATTTTACTAAGTACAAAATGGGTGAAACATGACAAGCATTTTGTGCATTAGCAAATTCAACACAAATAGCAAAGCATTGCATGATCACACCTAGGTGAATATCCCACACTTAAACACTCTACACATGTGGAAGACACAAGTAGAAAATACACCTCACTAGATATGTGATGTTGTATTAATCTATGAATGGTGGAATATATTATAATGTAGCACTAACACACACAAGTGGAATACTAATCTACTGGAACCTATCACACAAAACACATGAGGAAAACCATATCTAGGTAAACGAAGTAGTGAAAGGAAACAAGGTAGATGAGATTATAACCTCACCCTCAAATGTCATGTACGTATTTTTACCCAATACCACACTCATAAGCATACCAAAAGGGTAGAAAGAAACATATAATTTATATATAAGCATACAAGAAGGGAAGAAAGGAAACAAGGTAGGGGAGATGATAACATCGCCCTTAAATGACATAAAGGTATTTCCTCCCAACACCACACTCACAAGAATACAATAATAAAAAAAATCATAAATGATACAATACCTTTCTAAACATTAATTAGATTCAATAGGAATTTAAATATAACTTTTCTCATCCCAACACAAAAATGAATACATAAACCTATCCTAACATACTTAGGTTCATCTTATCCATTTTTGAGTTCCAATACATAAGCATAATAAAGAGATAATATAACACATGATACAAGTATTTTTTGTTCATGCTTTATTTTCATAGTATATAGACATTAACAAGGAGAGATGGATTATCAAACACTAAATATTGTTCTTTTTCATTGCTAAAGCAATACATATTAGAGAGAGAAAGTGATAAATGATTATCATCCAAGCCTAAGTAATATAATTTTTAATTCATAAACAAGATACCATAAGGAAATAAAAAACAATAGTCATGATTTAGTTTTATCTTTCTAAATATGCATTATATTTTTGTTGGTAAGAAAGAATAGAATGAAGATCTGACCTATTTATATGTGGTTGCTATATGTTTTTACCAGGTAGTGCTATGTGTAAAAATTAGAATTAGAACATATATGGTGGATTACACATTAGTGCACTAGATTCCAATATATATCAAATAAAATATATCATTCATACATGTATACAATATAAATTATATTTATTATAATATCATGTAGTATATATCCATCAAATCCTCAACATATATAATAGCTTCTAATATATCTATTACAATCTCTCAATACATCATGTTCTTATCTCCCTCTTTACAGATATCCACACCTCTCTTCTATGACATAATTCCATCTCTTATATCTCACTCATCTTCCTTATCACATCTTATATTTTTATGTGGTATATATATATAGGAAGTGTCCCTCTTCATTTTTATTCATTGATATGCTTCTCTATAGATTTTATAATTTAGTTGTAGATGCTATTACTTCCTTGGCGTGTAGTGACTTCATCTTGCTTTGTCCTACTTGGGGATTTTTTCTTTTACAACCAATCTTTGGTGCCCTTGTTCATTTTCACCATTGGTATATGTGTGTGTGTGTTTATGAATAAAAATAAGGAAGTGTCCCTATTCATTTTTATTCATTGATATGCCTCTCTATAGATGTCACAATTTAGTTGTAGATGTTATTATTTCCTTTGTGTGTAGTGACTTCATCTTGTTTTTTCCTACTTTGGGATTTATTCTTTTACAACTAATCTTTGGTGCCCTTGTTCTTTTTCACCATTGGTTTCCATTAGGCCACCCTTTCAAGTTTCAAACCTAATGGGAGTGGTGTGGTTCTATTAGGACCAATATATCCTCTAGCTTAATTAATTCCTTGTTCTCAAGACATCTTGGTTTTATCTACTAATGCTCCAAAAAGAATGGTTGAAGCAAGTCTTTGTGCAAATTTTTTCTTAAAACTATACTACTCCAAAAATGAATCAAAATATGTACAATCTTATGTATTACAGTGTAGATTCCCTAAAATTTAATATATGTATTTGTCCGTTATAATATCACTTACTTTAGGATATGAACATGGCTACTAGAATTGATTAATATATTCTCCCACTTGATGACAAAAGTTTTGGTGTGAAAAAGGTAATTGCCTAACTAGTTTCAGTTTGGGACCCATTCACACATAGTTACTAAAGCTTACTTAGGTCATTTAGTTTTTGTGTTTCATATCATAGGATTAAGACACTTTTTATGATCTTAGTTTTCCTAGGATTTCATCTAGGCTTTTATCCTTACCTTTGTAGCAAGGTCATTTTATTATTTTATAATAATTTTATATTCATTATTTATACCAATATAGCTCTTCATTCTATTACATCTTTTTTTATGGAAGGTTTTTTTATCTTACTAGTTAGACTCCTAATTCTATGAGTTATTTCATTTCTCCTATGATATTTGGCTATGGATATAGTCACAGCCTAATGGAAAGTACAAAGAAATAAGAAGATCAATATAACAATAATAAATTATATTCCTATCAAATAATGCAAATAGAATGAATGTGGATGATTAAGATTACAAAGAGAATCCTTAGTTATATAGGCCAAGGTGAGACATGTGATAACATAATATTATGAAAAGTGTATTAATCTTATGCTATGAGATATAAAATATAATTACCCTATGTGTACCGTAAGTAAACTTAGATAATTAGTGTGAATAGGACCTAGGTGATGAACCAAATAGGAAAAACACCCTCCTCACACCAAACCACCCTTAAGTGCAACTCAAGGAGGAATGTACAAAATACAATATATACAAATATGGATCCAAGCTACTAGGCCTTGTTAGGTACCCATGTATAAATGAATCTCTCACAATTAGAGAAAAGGAGAAAACTTAGTGGGACAAAAATCCTTCACAAAAGAGAAAAATATTTTTTTCTCAAAGCATGAAAATGAAAAAACGCCATGTGACTTAAAATCCCCTCATAAGAGATAAGAAGAGAGACCATGCAACCCCCCTCAATGTATAATTTGTGCCAATGGTAGATGCTTAAAACTATATGTTGAATATGGTCCATGAACAAATAATATGTCTCCCCTTAAAAGAAACAAAAACAAAGGTGTATGAAGGATTTCTTCCCATTCCTAAAAGGAATATGAAGGAAGAAAACTAAAATATATGAAGTCTATGAACTCTTCTTATGTGTCTCCATGTTGATGCCAAAAGCTACCACTACCAAGTCAAGTCTTCCAAGCCAAACTAATGAAGATGACAATCCATAATCTAGTAGAGATTAACGTAGAACAAGGTCCAAAGACAAAACCAACTCCTCCAAATGCTACTCAAGAGTTTCCAATCCAATAGAAAATTATTACAAATGATCATGTGGAGAAAGAATGTAAGGGTCTGAAGCTCCCCCCATAAAATATAAGAAGAGGATGCAACTCTATAAGAGCTAACATCAAACATAATATGAATATGCTCAATAACATCCTCCAAGTCTACAAGATAACCTTGACAAAAAAATTACAATGTTTGTCAAATACTCATCCCAAGTAGCTATATTTGGAAGATAAAGAATGCACTATTGTACTAAATCATTAAAAGCCACAAATGTAGCAACTCCATTTTTATCAAAAGCAATAGAAGATGGAGAAGACAAAATACAAGGTTCAAGAAATGGATCGCTTGTGAGTTCATATTGAAGTTCAATGTAAAATAACAACACAAGAGAGACATACATATATAAATAGCTAATGCCTTCACATATACTCAACCACTTATTCCTTTTAACTTCATCATTGGTTGGTTCACCATAAAGCACATGAACTACCTCTTTACTATTAGCAATTTATTCATTTTATATTTCTATTTAGGATAGTTGTAAGATGTTAGAAGCAGAACCAAAGATTACTCCATTATGAAGCAATAGAGAAAGAACACAAATCAAAAGGAATGCAGCCACAACCACAAGAAGATTCCCCCCAAATTCACTCAATCAATGATCCCCCTAGTAATATTTGATTGTATCACTTTATACTTAGTGCAATTATAGATTTCCTTTGCTAAAGACAATAAAAGTAGTCTTGATCTTAGTACATGCAAATGTCAAATTTGGCTATAGAAATGAAAGTATATTATTTTGACAAAATGAGATTAATATTATCACGCCATTATAAATTTGGTAAAATTTATGCACTTTTAAAAATACACTATAAAATGTTATCATGCAAACCTAAACGAAGCCTCATAAGTTCTCAAAATGAGAACTACTTAGCAACACCTATGAGAATCTATAATTTCTAAAAAACCTAGACCCCAGAATCAAGAACCATCTACACCAATATGAAGATCATAAAATTCCAACCCAATTATAAAAAAATGTCATAAAAAGGAGCTTGAATGATTGATTTGTGGCCTTCTAAAGATCATTTTTCAAATGAAAAATGTAAATTTTGAAGGGTAGGCTAGTTGGGGTCTTGGTCTATTGATGTCATGATGATGTTAACATCACCTATGATGGATTGTTCTCTTATTTATGAAATATGCTCCCAAATTTTGAAAATACCTTTTGATTTTATACAATCACTTTTTGTAGTTGAAAATCATTGTCATTTATTGAAATTTACTTATTTTATAAGATTATTTAATTGCTCAATGAGATACTTTAGTGGTTTGGAAATTTTTCATAGTTTTGTGATATTAAACTATCAACATATCCTATCAAAATATTTTGGTTGTGACAAGGCTGAGGTGCCTAAGTGGTAGGTCTAGTCAAGCTTGTGGAGAGGTACCATGTGGCACCCTCTCAAGATCATGTATGCTAATTAATATGACTACCTATGAAGTTCTGCACAAGCAATACACCTATATATATATATATATTCTTTTTTCTAAAAATTTCTAAAAAACTAGAATATTATTTTATTGTGATTGAAACTTCTACATCAACCTACACAAATTATGATGCAAGTGTTCATACAATTGTACAAGTGATTGTATGATGGAAGGGCTCAAAAAAATCGCTAAGGGTCTAGAAAAAAGGTGTCCAAATTTTATGATTTCACAATTGACCCTTAGGCTTTTAGCTCTTCCAGACATTATGGAAAGGTCAAATTTGATCCAAAATGCTCTAAAATTGTAGCTACCTTATGGATATGGCAACAACTTCCAAACTTCAAAATATTGTAGATATAGCCTCACATGTTCAATATGGACAAATAAAAAAGATAAATTACCTTTCTTGGACACCCTAAAGTCAATGGTGAGCTGAAATTTGCACCAATATACTCTAAGAGGAACCTACAATATAAAGCCACATGAACCCCTAGAATCTAGTATTTCCATCATGTTTTTCTAATTATTTAGGTCATTATTAGATGCAAGAAAAGAGAATACTCAACTTTTTAATATCCACCAATATCGAGACTCAAGATCTCTTAAAAAATCTAATTGAAGACACTCAAGCTACTATTATACCATGTAAGATTTAGTTATAAAGATAGTCACCCAAGATCTAGAGGCCTAATAGAAAACACAAATAAATGAGAAGATTAATATGAAAATAATATCAAATAATATAAATAGAATTAATATGGATGATCAAAGATTACAAAGAGAACCTCTTGGTTATATAAGCCAAGGTGAGACATATGATAACATAAGATTACAACAAGTGTCTTAATCTTATGATATAAGATATAAAGTGATAAGTATCCTATGTGTATTCTTTATGTGGTATGTATATGGTTTTTATGGGCTACAAACATAGTATATACAATCCATCTATTGTGCAACTTTACCCATTTGGGTAGGAAGGAGATTTATTTACCAATTTCTCAAAGTCCCTAACACTTCACATGGTTTCTTGGTTATAGCTTATACACATTATGTATATATGCTTTCTTACACACTACATATGCATTTTATATATCCCATCTATTATGTATCTTAATTCATGTAGTTGTTGTCTATTTCAACACATACTAGAAAAATCACCATTGCACCAATGAAGAACATATGTAATAGCAAATAAATGAAAATAAATAATTAGGATTTTGCAAGTAACACACTAAAATTTGATGTCTACAAAAAACTTAATATCCAATAATATATTTAGTAATATATTTGGTCTAAAAATATGCATTATTAGTGATGGTTGCACTCATCAATGAATATTTAACAAAAATAAAATGAAACCCAAAATTTATGAGTTCATAAGCCATACCATACGAACCATTTCTTATGAGTTTGAGAGCAATATTATTAAAGTTGTATGCCTATTTTTTGGGCTGATGGTATGTGGAAAGTAACAATCCCATGGCTCTTTATTTGAACACCTACATTTATAAGCATATCATGAAAGAGGATTAAAAACTGCACACGCATCATGTTATTGTGTTTAGCCATTAGTAGAAGTATGTAAAACTTAAGGTCTCCACATGAAAATGAATGAGCATGAAGAATGCAATGGTCAATCCTTTTTCTGAAAATTAAATGTGAGGCTGAGGTGAGTGCAATCCTTCTACATGTAGTTTTCAATAATGGTTTGCAATATTCCTATGTGGTTAATACTTGTCATGTAGGTGGCAGTGCACAAGGATAACTCTAGTATAGGATTTGAAGCTTTTGACTATAGTTTAAGACTTTAATTTATGCTCCTTTATGATGTGATTGATTATATTGTTGAATTTCAACATAGATATGTAATTTTGTTTTCTTAAGAGGTATGCCTTTAGAATTAGACTTTCGCAAATGGGCCAAATTAAATTGGGAAAATAGAGGCTAGGAAATTGAAGCTTTGAGAGGGTTAGGTAAAGGCTACATCTCTTGCAATAAAGCATGCTTAAGTTGTATTGTAATATAGTACTTGGGTTATTTGTGAGAAACTATGTTATTTACAAGCTTGGAACCTAGAGTTTCACTTGAAAATCCCTTTTAGATTGCTTTAAACCTAGGGTGGAGCTTCCATTTCTAAACCTTGTCTTTAGATCATATGGAAGAGTAATTTGGTGTAAAAATAATGTAAACAATTTTTCTATATTAAGGGTGTATCCTATCTTTTGTGTTGAGATGGATTTAAATAACCAACTACCTAAAAATCTCAATTTAATTGGCCCTATGTTTGGGTTTTACCAGCCTTTAGTATATTTAAATAAACCTAATGCTTGTTTTTACTATTTAAAAGAAGACAGCCTAATAAGAGATTCTCCTACTAGAAGGAACATATTTGTGCAGCCTCAAGTATTGGCCCCTTCTAGTCAACAACAAATGAAACCCTAGTCTCAATCATCCGTTATGTCCAAGGATACTATTTCCCCACAAAAATTGCTCCAATCACCTTTTGATATCCAAAATAATAATAAGTCTCTGTTTATTCTCAAATCATCTCACAAAGATGTTATGATATATGGTTAGAGATTAATAAGAAAAATAAAGGAACCTTCTAGGTCAATTGTGAGTCACGATGGGTATTTGTTTTCTCAAAGATCTCCTCATCATTCTTCCCACCAAAACTTAAAATCTATGGATCAGGCCTCTACTTCTCCTCCTCTAGTTGTGATACATATGTGATGCAAAGTAGGGTAGAAGGTGTCTAAACAATCACAATTCAAAAACTTTTCCAATTCAATGGCCTAAACACATCAAACAAGAAGATTTCCTTCACAAATTTGCATTATGCCTTTAAGGGCAGTAAATAGGGTTTTTGTGACATAATTTTCAGATGACAACTCAAACCCACAACCTAAAACTTGTTTTGGATACCCATTGAGCCCTTTAACAACATATCCAATTTGCATGGTGGTTTGTTTTGTAACATAAGGGTCAAAAAATTGTTGCTACACTTTGAAAAGGCCTAATTAGGCTTGTTTGAATGACTCCCAACAAGGTTTTCAAAACCCAAACCCCAAATCTTCATACCAACAGCCCAGACATGTCCAATATGGTCTACACATGGTTTCTAATGAGATGGTTGAAAAACTTAGATTGTATAGAATACCACATGATACTCCTTATAAAGTTTCTTGATTGAGAGAGGGTCAATTTGTTTTGGTTAATGAGCAAGCTTGGGTAGAGTTCAATATAGGAGGGTACAAAGATAATATTTTATGTGATGCGTTGCTTATGGATGTTTGTCATTTGTTGCTAGGGAGGCCTTGGAAATTTGATAGGTATGCTTTGTATGATGGTACGTAGAATACTTATGAGATAGAGAAAGATGGAATCTCTTTTACTTTGACACCCTTGAAAGAAGATGATAAAGGACAAACCAAGGCAGCCAATGTGATGATGGTTGGTAGGAAAGAACTCATAAAGGTAAAGGAAGACAAGCACGTGGAGTTTTCACCCACCACTAAATATGAAGATACTAAGAAAGAAGACATGAAGAGCGATCAAATTTTGGAGGGAAATGATGTTGAGTTGGTGTCAAAACCAGATTTGTTGAAGGTCATAGATGAATTGGTTTTGCAGCTTCAAGGTTGGTTTAAAAGGTATCTTGATGAGAGGCTAGAGGAGGTGTTACATTCAGTGTTTTCAGGAAAGGATAGTGGTCATTTTATTTCTTTCCAATCAAAGGTTGGTAAACCTGATGAAGTGGTAGTCATAGGGACAGAGCATCAGATGGGAGAGATGGAAAGGAAGAGTGAAGAGATCAAAGATGAGTTGCAATGGCAAAAGAGCAAATTCAAACATACACCAAATAAGCAAAGCAAGGGAGTTCATTACAAGCATGGAAGAGGGTTGGTAACAGGTAAAGGGGCAGGTTTAACAATAGTTTCAAGTGAAAGACATATCATGAATCATCTACCAAACAAACTTTTGCAATTGAAGCATGAATTGAGTGCCAAAGAGTTCAACAAGACAAATGATGAAGCATGTTTTCAGTTTTTGGCTCATCAGAAGGGATTGTCTAATGGAGAAAACACTTGGAATGATCAAATAATGATGGAATAATGATGGAATCAAGCTTGGATCTGATGTGTTAGCACTGTCCTCAAGGGGACTTGAGTTCCTTTTTGCCCGGGGAGTATGGTGCAGAGCGCCATGGCTCTTAATGTGAAAATATTGTAAAGAGTTACATGTTGAGTCTTTTGGTTTGTAATAAGGTCTTAAAGACAATTTTTGATGTTTTTGGAGTCATTTTAGGTTTTTAGGAGGTTTGGAGTCATTTGGAAGTTGATTTGGTCAAGTTTGTAAAGTTGCACAAAAAGTTGCAAAAGTTGTCAAAACAACTTTGCACTTTTTGCATTTTTTGATGTAAAGGGAAGTTAAACGGTCATGAGAATTAAAAGGTAGTTAGAGGTCAGTTTTTTGGGGTTGGTTAAGGTTTAAAAATAATGTGTTTATGTTGGAACAAGGTTGATGGTGTAAAATTTTAAAATTTGAATACCAAAGCTCTTGTTTTCTGTGTTTTGAAGGAAAATTTTGCTACTATAACACTTGGTATGGCCTTGTATGGATTGTAGGTGATCTCTTGCGCATTGAAATTTATGGAGGGATGAGTTATATTCATTTTGTAATTTGTCTCATAATATTTCATTGAGATTTGAGGATTTTATAGTCATTTTTCTAAAACTAGTTCAAAAAACCCTGTTTTGAGGGTTTGAGAGGAGAAAAATGAAGTTTTGACCCATTCCACCAATGAAATGGTCTGAAAATTGGTGGAATTGGTGTAGATTGGTAGGGTATTTTTTCCATGAAGTGGAAAGAGTGGGGGGTGGTGTTAAGTATAAGTTTGAGTGATGCCCTAGTTGATTTTCTTCATGTTTTTAGGCAAAAATGATGCATAGATGGTAGGGTTTGATAGAAAACTCATGGGCAGTGTTTTGAAAGAGTGGGAAATTTTTGTGCAAACCATATTGGACATTTTTGGGCTTTTGTTATGAAGATTTGTGGTCTGGGTTTTGAAAACCTTGTTGGGAGTCATTCAAACAAGCCTAATTAGGCATTTTCAAAGCATAGCAACAACTTTTTGACCCTTACGTTCCAAAACAATCCACCTTGAAAATTGGATATGTTGTTAAAGGGCTTAATGGGTATCCAAAACAGGTTTTAGGTTGTGGGTTTGAATTGTCATCTGAAAATTATGTCACAAAAACCCTATTTGCTGCCCTTAAAGGCATAGTGTAAATTTGTGAAGGAAATCTTCTTGTTCGATGTGTTTAGGCCATTGAATTGGAAAATTTGATGAATTGTGATT
This sequence comes from Sequoia sempervirens, assembly GCA_007258455.2. Lineage (NCBI taxonomy): Eukaryota > Viridiplantae > Streptophyta > Pinopsida > Cupressales > Cupressaceae > Sequoia > Sequoia sempervirens. The sequence continues at coordinate 585,998,085 of VDFB02047230.1, read as the reverse complement.
TTTTAGACACCTTCTACCCTGATCTACATCAATATTTCCCAATCTCCACCTCTTGCTATAAAAGAATAAGGAACTTTTGATCAACCTATCTCTCTTGCTAACCATTATGATGCTTTGCCACGAGAAGAAGACCCTTTTGAATCCTCTCTACCCTGACTTACAAAATTCTAGCTTGGAATGTAAGAATTATTTCTCTCCATCATCATAAATATGGAGTTATGGACGTAAATATTAATTGGAAACCTGATATTATTTTTCTCTAAGAAGTCAAACTCAATGGCCTTTGCCTTGCTTCTTCTCTATCCAATGTATGGAGAGATGCTAAAATTTTGCATGGGTTGCATAGAGAAGGTATGGGGTGGTCATTGGTTTGTATTCATGAGTGTATTATTTTTTCTTTGATAAAGGGAAGGACCCTTCACATAGTTGTGTGTGGGCTCCAATTTTTATCAATGAACAACCTTTTTTTTTTTCTTAGTTTATGCTTCCAATATTGTAAAAGAAAGAAGTGATTTATGGGATTGGATGTCTAAAAATCTTCCTAATAGTGATTGGGAGATATGAGGTGATTTTAATATGGTGGAACATCCAAATGATCATAGTTGGACCAACCATATTAAGTTGAGTAGTGAAGAACTTGACAAATAGTTGTATTATCATAACATTGTGGGAGTAATAAATCCAATTCATAATAAAGGCTTAAGTCATAACTAGAATTGGTACACTTAGTCTAATTACAAATTTAAGGATGATAGGAAGCTTAGTAGATTTGATAGGTTCTATTTATCCCCTAATCTTCAAGTGGTTCAAGATTCTTCTGGTCATTGTGTTAGAGGAGATTATTCTACTACTCTCTCAAACCTTTTCCCTATCTTTTATTTTATTATATGGTTTGAAAATAATATAGTGGCTTCTAAGTTACCATATACACTTAATACCTTCCATTAAAAAAAAATTGCTCTTATGTTGTTGCTCTAGTTGGCCTTTGGAATTCTATCCCTAAGCCAAAACAAGGGGATTCATATAGGGATTGGTGGCACCATGCTATTTCATAATGTGTTGAAATATTATGTGCTTTTGGTAAGAGATTGGCTTGGTAGAAAAATTTTAGGAAAAAATACCTTTAATGGAAGCTAAAAACACCAAAAAATTTCTAAATATAAATCCAAATAATATCAATATGCAAGCTTCTATAGTCTCTATAGAATCCCAAATTTGTAATCTTAACATTTATTGAGGAAAAGGAGCTAAAATTAGGGCCATATTACATTGAGTAAGGAGGGTAACAAAGGTTTCAAATGCTTCTTCAATTTTCTAAATTATAAACATAAAAAGTATATTGGAGAAATTAAGATGAAATTGGTTCTATTCATACAAACCAAGAAGATAATAAAGTCTTGTTTTAGAACTATTATGATAGGATTTTAAGATTCACATTGGTAAGGCACACAATTAACTTATTATTTGATATTATTAAATATCATATAATAACATTTTGTTTCCACAGTCCATGATAGTTAGTATGTAGAATTTCTGGAAAAAACTGTGTGCAGATTTTTGGATCAACGTTTCGGATCATACTCCATGATCCATCATCGGGATGAAAAGCAGATAGAGAGAGAAGTATGATGATGGATCATGGAGTATGATCCGAAACGTTGATCCAAAAATCTGCACACAGTTTTTTCTAGAAATTCTACATACTAAATATCATATATCCAAGAAGATGGATACGAATATGATCAACTTTTAGATTGTGATATATCTTTGGAGGACTTAGAACAAGCTATATTTTCAATGTCCTCTAACAAAATCCTTGCAAGGATCGATGGTGTTGCTATTGAATTCTATTAAATAATTTGACAATATATTAAAGAATAATTTTATCTATTATATTTAGAAGCTTTGGAGCAAGGTTCTTTAGGACCTACTATTAATAAAGGCATAAACAAACTCCTTTCAAAGGGGAAAAATGAAGACTTTATCTTTGGATGACATCATATTACTTTGCTTAATACCTCTTATAAAATTATTGCTAAATACATCACTATAAGGATTAAACCTGTGGAAAAATGAATAGTTAGGCTTGAGCAAATTGGGTTCCTTCATGGAAGTTTTATTCTAGATAATCTTATTCTGGCATGGGAACTATTGAATGGGTGTAGCAATCGAGACAAAATGTCCTTTTTATTTAAGCTTGATTTCGATAAAGCTTATGATAGAATATGTTGGAGATTTATCGTCAAGATGTTATAATGGTTGGGTTTTGGTCCCAAAATATGTAAACATGCTCAAATATTATTCAAATATGTAAATACATAGTTGATTATAAATAAATAATTGACATATCCATTCCCCCTATAATGCTCAATCGGGTAAGGCTATCCTTGGTCACCTTTTCCTTATGTTCTTGTTGTTGATTCTCTTGGTTATATGTTGCAAAAATACAATCAAATAAATATGATTAAGGGTATTTCCATCCCAAACAATGTTTTTTTGCTTATCTCTCATTAAATGTTGATGATAGTATGCTCTTTCTTCAAAAAATTGAAGAGGATATTAATAATGTGATGGATGTCCTTAATCTTTATTGTTTTATTTCTAGTTCAAAGTTAATGCATCAGAAAACTAAATTTCTCATGGTGTGAATGAATCTAGATAATTATTGGATTCCTAAAGAGTGGAAGATAATAAAACATAGGCAATCTCGTTACTTGGGTACCCTTTTGGGTTGGGAGTTTCCTTTTTTGATATGTGGAACCGTTTTCTCACTAAGCTAAAAACAAACTTTATACTTGGGGTAACGATTTTTTGTCATTATATAGCAAGATCCAAGTCGTGAACCATTTATTCCTAGCTTCCTATGTGTATTAATCCTCTTTCTAGATGCCCTCTAAAAAAGGTTATGAATATTTAAATAAAATCATTCACCACTTTTTATGGTCAAATTGGAATAGTAATGTTGGTTTTAAGTCCACTTCATGGTTACATTGTATTCAACCAAAAGCTAAAAGTGGATTGGGCCTATTGGATCCCCAAACCTAGGGGATATATGTGTCAACAAAATGGATAATTAGAGTTGTTACTAGAGATGAGCCATGCAAAAATCTAGTTTTTCATCACATTATCCTTGCTTCTATTAAAGGAAAATTATCATCTATCAAATGGTTAGATAAAATTTTGCTTTCTCCCTTCTTTAAAACCAAGCTTCATTTCTTTTACATTAAAAGCTTAGAAGCAAGATTGCAAATGTTTAAACTGGAAAAGTTCTTCTTTACAACATGATTTCAATTTTAGTTCTTCATCTATTTGTTGAAATATGTTGGTTCAATATCAAGGTCATCTCTTGGCTATTGCTTTTCCAAGATAAAATTTTTATTTATTCAATAAAGGGGTTCAACTATTTGAGGACATCTAGGATTTTAATACTTTGGACTAGGCTACTTGGTAAAGCATTACAAATTTTAGTTTAAATAATAAGTCTAAAGAATATGTTATATTTGTAAAATCATTGGTTGGGCTATAGACTTAGTTATGAAGATTTGCACTCTACTGCATTATACTCTCTTCAAGGTTTGGTTGTGGCTATCTTGATATTAGTTCATTTTCTTTCCTTTAAAATAAGTTTATTTAAAATTCCTTCCTACTATATCATTAAATGTTAGATTGACCAAAAATAGAAATGAAAGTTCTAAGAAAAGACATGGAAAAGTTTGAGTGCTCAAGTTTGGAGGTCCAAAGTTGAGGCTAATTCTCAAATTTTGGCTTGAAAACTTTTACAAAAGTTGAAATATATGATGGTTCAATTAGTTAAATTTCCATTTTGTCAACACAATGGAAGTTTGAAGCACATTTTCTAGGGCCATTCATGAGCTAGAAAAAATGGGATGTTATTTTCAAGATTCTTCTTGTTATTTTTTATCATGTTCTATGTTGGAAAGAAGCTATTTTGGATTTAGGTCTTCATAATATTGTTGTGTAAGATTCTATGAAACAAACTATTTTTCTTAATATATGGAAAAGTAGTTGTTTAATAATGTTTCAAATAATATTATTCATTACGAAGCATAAATGCTAAAGTTTTAGTTTGATATCATTTTCCAATTTGTCTTTTTATGTTCTAAGTTGCAAGGAGTTCCCAGAGAGCATATGAAGATAGATAATCATTTGGATAATATTAAATATCAAATTCTCTAGCTACATGAAGAGTATACTATGTGTTTCAAAAAATTGCAATGTTTACTGAAGTTTAGAGTTTAATTATGTTCTATTGTTGTGGAATGATTGTTATGTTGTGGACTGTTATTTAATTTTTGATGGGATGTTAGTTGTTTAATTATTTCTCATATCTTCTTGGTATCCTACTAGCTACCTTATTCTATGTAATTTTATTTCCTATTTTTCAATTAACAAAAAAACTTGAATAATAGACAAGTTTTAACAGAGATCAAATGGAGGACAAAAATATGTTAATTCAAATTCAAAATAAAAAATAACAATATTAATAATTGACACTATCCACAATAACAATTTGGAATCTTGGTGTGATATCCATTTATCTATGACCAATTCCAAAATTAAAATACACCATCATCTAACCCTCTCCCCTAATAATTCTAATCACATGCTTGGATATGCCTTTACAAAATGCATGCATGGAAATTTTTAACATCCATGAGACTAAAAATAGCCTATGAGACAATAAGCCTTGTCATTTTTTACTTTTGCATTTTAATCCCTTTTTATCCAAATTGATGATGAGCTCCCCCAACTTCTCAATAGTCCCCTCGCTGAGTAGACTATACTAAGAACCAACAGTCAAAATATTTACATGTTTGTACTCGATGTCATTGAAGGGATCACACTACATAATTTAGTGTTTTTTTTATTCCATTGTCCCAGTAGTGAAAAAATACATACCCTTTTTATAATGACAACCCCAACAAAACACTGAAAAAGAGCACTATTTTTTTCCAACATTATATTCATGATATCAAGTTAGCTTACTACCATTTTCTACAATGCAATTTATTTCCAACAACAAGAGCATTTATCATATATGCATACAACTAATCAAACCTTAATGCCAATGATTAGAATAGAGAAGCCATGAAGTAAATCCAAAATAATAATACCTGAATCTTACCATAATTGCTCTGCAAGGTCATGAGGACTTCATGTCTTCTACCTACCTTAGTTCAGTTTAAGGGTGCAATATGATCCCTCCATGTGGATTAATCCCTATCCACCCCTCCAAGCATATTTTGTGGCCCGAGATGAGAGAGTTGGCAACTATACTAGCTTTTTGCATGCAAGACCAACATCCTAATGACCATATACCCATGGTGTTCCAGCCTTGATAAGTTAAGATACCCAACCTTATACAGTTATACCACATCAATGAAATGAGGTATGTCTAGTCTACTACCTACTTAAGCTTCGTTAGAAATTCATTTTCCTACAATCCAACGGACAGCTAAGCAAACAAAGTGGTCCCTCATTGGCATGTCGTTGTGTCCATGGCCCACATGCTCCTAGCAGAATATATCCCACTTTCCAAAGGTACACCTAACATTTCACTGGTATACTATGCTCCTTAACCCCTGTCAATCTCGAGCATGGATAAGCTTATCTTTGAGCGGGCCATAGAATTTTATGTCAATGATCACCTAGGATGGATAGTCCGAATAGCCTACGTTTCAGATGATTACCACCTCGACCTATGCCCTCGTGGGGTCCTACTCCATCCATTGTCGTAAAAGTTAGCACCTACATCCAACTTAGTTCTATAACTAGAAAGAGATTCCTAACTCAAAATAAGTAGGTTCTAACATAGCACCCTCAAGGTTTAACTACCCATTCTAGTGTTGGAATACATTTGGGGTTCCAAAATTCATTCATTTTTAATTGTATGGTTGTTACTCAACCAAAAGGAGGTAAGTATTCTCTCCTAACTTATGCCAATAAGGTAGTCAACATGCTACCCACTTCATGATGGTTTATACTACCATTTTCCTTGGTTCCAAAAGATGTTGCAGTTGTTTTAAGTATAATTTCAGCCATTAATGAACTCCAAAAGGTGCATATAAAGGAAGCATTACTTACTTCTAAACTCCTTCTAATCGAAGGTGGGAATAAATAGCCCTTCTCTATTGGTAGCCCACAATCCCTATGACTTTCCAACCCAAAGAGGTAGATATATATATATATATCCATTTGTTTGCAAGGTGTAAATTTATACATGTTATACCCCCCCATTTAAGATAATATTATTAGTTTCCATTAATATCAACTCTCTTAGAAGCTAATTCCTCTTAACATAACGTGTAACCTCATTTCTTAATTCCCTAGGCTTGTTTATTCTTTACTAACGATCGTACTAGGTTGTACCAGTTTGACATATAATTTATTATATCTAGTTCCATTAGATATCTCCACTTATTCAACTATATCAGCAACACATGGCAGGCTAAGATTGGAAATGAAAAGAGTTTACTATTGTTATGTTATTTTCTGAGCAGTCATATTTTAGTGCCCAAAATAAATAGAGTGGGATAAATTTTAGAAGGTAAATTACACTAGGCTGAATTCCCAAAGCCTATATAGCAACATCAGTAGGATTTAAAACTTCATTGACATAGTACTCAATAAAGATTGCTATTAAAAGCCACCCCAGTTTGAAACCCCTATCAAAATATAAATATAATTTTTTTGTTGAGAGCATACATCTCACTGTTGACAC